>CM067312.1:10697247-11052247 GCA_034231615.1 Meghimatium bilineatum | reverse complement strand
ATAATCAGTAGATTAGCTACAGTATAATGTATGAAAACTACCAATAATCAGTAGATTAGCTACAGTATATTTGTAGAAAACTACCAATAATCAGTAGATTAGCTACAGTATAATGTATGAAAACTACCAATAATCAGTAGATTAGCAACATTATAATGTAAGAAAACTACCAATAATCAGTAGATTAGCTACAGTATAATTGTAGAAAACTACCAATAATCAGTAGATTAGCTACAGTATAATTGTAGAAAACTACCAATAATCAGTAGGTTAGCTACAGTATAATTTTAGAAAACTACCAATAATCAGTAGATTAGCTACATTATAATTGTAGAAAACTACCAATAATCAGTAGATTAGCTACAGTATAATGTAAGAAAACTACCAATAATCAGTAGATTAGCTACAGTATAATGTATGAAAACTACCAATAATCAGTAGATTAGATACAGTATAATTGTAGAAAACTACCAATAATCAGTAGATTAGCTACAGTATAATGTAAGAAAACTACCAATAATCAGTAGATTAGCTACAGTATAATTGTAGAAAACTACCAATAATCAGTAGATTAGCTACAGTATAATTGTAGAAAACTATCAATAATCAGTAGATTAGCTACAGTATAATTGTAGAAAACTACCAATAATCAGTAGATTATGTACAGTATAATTGTAGAAAACTACCAATAATCAGTAGATTAGCTACATATAATGTAAGAAAACTACCAATAATCAGTAGATTAGCTACAGTAAAATGTAGGAAAACTACCAATAATCAGTAGATTAGCTACAGTATAATTGTAGAAAACTACCAATAATCAGTAGATTAGCTACAGTATAATTGTAGAAAACTACCAATAATCAGTAGATTAGCTACAGTATAATTGTAGAAAACTATCAATAATCAGTAGATTAGCTACAGTATAATTGTAGAAAACTACCAATAATCAGTAGATTAGCTACAGTATAATGTAAGAAAACTACCAATAATCAGTAGATTAGCTACAGCATAATGTAAGAAAACTACCAATAATCAGTAGATTAGCTACAGTATAATGTATGAAAACTACCAATAATCAGTAGATTAGCTACAGTATAATTGTAGAAAACTACCAATAATCAGTAGATTAGCTACAGTATAATGTAAGAAAACTACCAATAATCAGTAGATTAGCTACAGTATAATTGTAGAAAACTAACAATAATCAGTAGATTAGCTACAGTATAATTGTAGAAAACTACCAATAATCAGTAGATTAGCTACAGTATAATGTATGAAAGCTACCAATAATCAGTAGATTAGCAACATTATAATGTAAGAAAACTACCAATAATCAGTAGATTAGCTACAGTATAATTGTAGAAAACTACCAATAATCAGTAGATTAGCTACAGTATAATTGTAGAAAACTACCAATAATCAGTAGGTTAGCTACAGTATAATTGTAGAAAACTACCAATAATCAGTAGATTAGCTACATTATAATTGTAGAAAACTACCAATAATCAGTAGATTAGCTACAGTATAATGTAAGAAAACTACCAATAATCAGTAGATTAGCTATAGTATAATGTATGAAAACTACCAATAATCAGTAGATTAGCTACAGTATAATTGTAGAAAACTACCAATAATCAGTAGATTAGCTACAGTATAATGTAAGAAAACTACCAATAATCAGTAGATTAGCTACAGTATAATTGTAGAAAACTACCAATAATCAGTAGATTAGCTACAGTATAATTGTAGAAAACTACCAATAATCAGTAGATTAGCTACATATAATGTAAGAAAACTACTAATAATCAGTAGATTAGCTACAGTAAAATGTAGGAAAACTACCAATAATCAGTAGATTAGCTACAGTATAATTGTAGAAAACTACCAATAATCAGTAGATTAGCTACAGTATAATTGTAGAAAACTACCAATAATCAGTAGATTAGCTACAGTATAATTGTAGAAAACTACCAATAATCAGTAGATTAGCTACAGTATAATTGTAGAAAACTACCAATAATCAGTAGATTAGCTACAGTATAATGTAAGAAAACTACCAATAATCAGTAGATTAGCTACAGCATAATGTAAGAAAACTACCAATAATCAGTAGATTAGCTACAGTATAATGTATGAAAACTACCAATAATCAGTAGATTAGCTACAGTATAATTGTAGAAAACTACCAATAATCAGTAGATTAGCTACAGTATAATGTAAGAAAACTACCAATAATCAGTAGATTAGCTACAGAATAATTGTAGAAAACTACCAATAATCAGTAGATTAGCTACAGTATAATTGTAGAAAACTATCAATAATCAGTAGATTAGCTACAGTATAATTGTAGAAAACTACCAATAATCAGTAGATTATGTACAGTATAATTGTAGAAAACTACCAATAATCAGTAGATTAGCTACATATAATGTAAGAAAACTACCAATAATCAGTAGATTAGCTACAGTAAAATGTAAGAAAACTACCAATAATCAGTAGATTAGCTACAGTATATTTGTAGAAAACTACCAATAATCAGTAGATTAGCTACAGTATAATTGTAGAAAACTACCAATAATCAGTAGATTAGCTACAGTATAATTGTAGAAAAGTACCAATAATCAGTAGATTAGCTACAGTATATTTGTAGAAAACTACCAATAATCAGTAGATTAGCTACAGTATAATGTATGAAAACTACCAATAATCAGTAGATTAGCAACATTATAATGTAAGAAAACTACCAATAATCAGTAGATTAGCTACAGTATAATTGTAGAAAACTACCAATAATCAGTAGATTAGCTACAGTATAATTGTAGAAAACTACCAATAATCAGTAGGTTAGCTACAGTATAATTGTAGAAAACTACCAATAATCAGTAGATTAGCTACATTATAATTGTAGAAAACTACCAATAATCAGTAGATTAGCTACAGCATAATGTAAGAAAACTACCAATAATCAGTAGATTAGCTACAGTATAATTGTAGAAAACTACCAATAATCAGTAGATTAGCTACAGTATAATGTAAGAAAACTACCAATAATCAGTAGATTAGCTACAGTATAATTGTAGAAAACTACCAATAATCAGTAGATTAGCTACAGTATAATTGTAGAAAACTATCAATAATCAGTAGATTAGCTACAGTATAATTGTAGAAAACTACCAATAATCAGTAGATTATGTACAGTATAATTGTAGAAAACTACCAATAATCAGTAGATTAGCTACATATAATGTAAGAAAACTACCAATAATCAGTAGATTAGCTACAGTAAAATGTAAGAAAACTACCAATAATCAGTAGATTAGCTACAGTATAATTGTAGAAAACTACCAATAATCAGTAGATTAGCTACAGTATAATTGTAGAAAACTACCAATAATCAGTAGATTAGCTACAGTATAATTGTAGAAAACTACCAATAATCAGTAGATTAGCTACAGTATAATTGTAGAAAACTACCAATAATCAGTAGATTAGCTACAGTATAATGTAAGAAAACTACCAATAATCAGTAGATTAGCTACAGTATAATGTATGAAAACTACCAATAATCAGTAGATTAGCTACAGTATAATTGTAGAAAACTACCAATAATCAGTAGATTAGCTACAGTATAATGTATGAAAACTACCAATAATCAGTAGATTAGCTACAGTATAATTGTAGAAAACTATCAATAATCAGTAGATTAGCTACAGTATAATTGTAGAAAACTACCAATAATCAGTAGATTATCTACAGTATAATTGTAGAAAACGACCAATAATCAGTAGATTAGCTACAGTATAATTGTAGAAAACTACCAATAATCAGTAGATTAGCTACAGTATATTTGTAGAAAACTACCAATAATCAGTAGATTAGCTATAGGATAATTGTAGAAAACTACCAATAATCAGTAGATTAGCTACATATAATTTAAGAAAACTACCAATAATCAGTAGATTAGCTACAGTATAATTGTAGAAAACTACCAATAATCAGTAGATTAGCTACAGTATATTTGTAGAAAACTACCAATAATCAGTAGATTAGCTACAGTATAATTGTATAAAACTACCAATAATCAGTAGATTAGCTACAGTATAATTGTAGAAAACTACCAATAATCAGTAGATTAGCTACAGTATAATTGTAGAAAACTACCAATAATCAGTAGATTAGCTACAGTATAATTGTAGAAAACTACCAATAATCAGTAGATTAGCTACAGTATAATGTAAGAAAACTACCAATAATCAGTAGATTAGCTACAGTATAATTGTAGAAAACTACCAATAATCAGTAGATTAGCTACAGTATAATGTAAGAAAACTACCAATAATCAGTAGATTAGCTACAGTATAATTGTAGAAAACTACCAATAATCAGTAGATTAGCTACAGTATAATTGTAGAAAACTATCAATAATCAGTAGATTAGCTACAGTATATTTGTAGAAAACTACCAATAATCAGTAGATTAGCTACATTATAATGTAAGAAAACAAGCGCTATCATTATTGTCTTTCTACTATTATTTGGCTAAGAACGAAACGATGGGTGCTGAATAATGCAAATAGTAATGTTTGTTAACCATAAGCATCGCCCATGTATCAACCATGGTATTTACTTCTAGTTCATATGTGAAAGAATGGAGACATGTTGTTCTGTCTGTTCATGTCGCGGGAGACGGCTTATGAAAGTATTTGGTGACAGTTTGACAACCTGTCATGTGTATAAAATTCATAATCGCTTTTCTGTCTCATTTTGACGTTAGCCTTCTATCAAATAATACCCATGGATAACGAAATGATGCAGGCCCGCTTATGGCTCCATGACTCGAATATCCCATTGTGCAAAACTCCTAGGGGACAGATAAAACTAGATAGGTCAACAAATTTGCATCCATCATCCATACACAGTTCCACACATCCATAAACAGTTCCCACACATCCATAAACCGTCCCACACATCCATGCTTTGAAAGAACAACCCTTATACGACTCAGGATGTCGCCTCATTTACTCAATTATAAATACAACATCTACGTGTATCAGAAATGATATTGTTTGTCACAGATACCTGCGCACAACTAAAGGGGATTATTTTATCACTATCAACGTCATCATCATCTGTTGTTACTTAGTTAAGAAAGAAAATATGATAATAGAACACGCAATGAGTACATTTCGTAAATCATCAGTGGATTATAGGATTATATCTCTTAACGTGCTCCTATAGATTACATTCATATTGGTTAATCTTTTAAAAAATATCAATCAATATTACAATTTTCATCGATACTTTTCACGTTTGTTTCCTTAGTTCGATATCGAATAACAGTTACTATTTTATTATTGATTGTTCTAACAATATTTCAATGGACAATCACACTTCAAAAATCAATATTATTTCAAAGTACTCCTCTGATTGAAATTTCAAAACTAAACTCTTCACACAGAATTTATGAACAACATGCGACGCTCCATAATTGCAACTTCCTACTAAGTATTGTATCCCAGATCAAAAACAATAATTTACATAATGAATTCGTGTTTACTGAATTGAGGAATTATATACAAAGTTCAGTTTCAAATTCAGAAATCACGTTAAAGGAATCACCAAGTATCATTACTGTAGCAACGTCTACCACAACAGAAGCACCACTATTTCAACACAATGAAGAAGATATGTTTCCAAGTAATGAAAGTTTGTTCAAGAATGCAAGTTTATCTTTAGTATACAAAAAAAAATGGGTTGGTTTTCCAGACATGGATGGCCGATTCTGTCAACGTGCCTTGTTTTCAAATGTGACTAACGGAATGTTCAAACAATACGTCGAGCGAATAGAATGGTTCCAGTACACAGATAACAAGAGACAGTGTCAGACGTTTCGAGAGTACTATGGATTCAACCGATATCCACCGGCTTCAGAAGAGGAAAAGAATTTCCCTATCGCTTTCATTATACTCTTCCACAAAAGCTTTGACCAGGTAAGTTCAGACAAGGTAATTTCAAACCACGTAATTTCAAAACAGGCAAGTGCAGTCCAGGTAAATTAAAGACATGAAAGCTCATACACAGTTATTTCAAGCCATGACAAGTTCAGGCATTGTCTATTATCTTCGTAATTACTGAGCGCATATGCTTCATATTTTGCATGAGTACATTATTTAATAACCACGTTACAGATTTATGAATACTTATTATCTATATATCGTAGCAGTGGCTACGAATGTCGTTTTTAAGCTAGTAATGACTTTATTTATTGTTAAAAAGAAATGTTACAGTAATTTATGGCATAGGCGTATCATTCATTTGTTGTAACATGAGTAAAAATGAAGTATTCCGAATGTAATATTTTTCTTTCGTTTGCATTGAGATTATATGCAACGAGATATTCAATTAACAATTAAACATTTATGAAATTGTATTATTATTGACGTTGTCCATTTATCAATTATTGATGTTACTATTATATTGATGTTATCAAAATTCTTCTCCTTCTTGTTTGTCCCCTGCCTTTGCTTATAATTCTTCTTATTTTTCTATTCATAATCCGATAAATGGTAAAGATCGATAATTGTAGTTGAATGAATCGTAAACCATCTGTCTGCCAATATTCTTCGTCCACTTTATATATATATATATATATATATATATATATATATATATATATATATATATATATATATATATATATAGTAGAAAACATAGTATATGCAATTTTCTGAACATAATTAAGTTTGCTGGGTTTTTTATTCCTTTGCCGCTGCTCCCTTAAGTTTAGCCCAAACAAATTATATTGGATGTAAATGTGAATGGTACGGTGGTAATCTTATACATCTATGTCCATGCTCCTCTATAATTTTTTTAATGTTCATTTGCTCTGTGTGCATTCTTTACCAACAGCAGTAACTCCGGTTTCAAGCGCATTTCAGTAAATGACATCTGTTCTTTTCTAAGCCATATTTTTTATCTCTTCCTTAGTAGATGAGGATGTAGCGATATTATCTTCATACGCAACAACATTGTGATAAGAAGCGTTGTCCATAATCAGACAGGAGGTTCTATCTAATGAGGGAAGTACAGTATACTCTATACACTCTCTAAATATATGACTATTCATCTCAGCATGATAGTCTCAGGTAGATTTGGAAATGAAAATGAGTTCACCAATCTTCAAAATAACATGTTTTCTGCTACCTGCATGCGCCATTATTAATCTTTGACCTGTGCTGCTTGGTACATACTCCTAATAGTTCCATCTACAGATTGCCATTACTTTTCATTAGTGTGGTGAACGTTTATCCAAGTTAATCTATATATATACAATATCATAATTTTCTTTACGCATCTCCTAATGTGTCTCAGATATTTACTTCTGATAGTTACTAAATGACGTTTCTAACAAATGACGCTTCTCCCACATGTATATTTGCGAAATGTAAATCCTGAACCCCTTACAGATCTCCATAATCTAGTTTTCGAAATGTGAATATCGTTGTTATTTTCTAGACTAGATACGTTTTTAATGTCTTTATTGTCACTGCTTCTTTGCAATCTAAAAGTCTATGAATTGCTCTCCTAATAATTACTTCAGGAAAATTATCTACAACATGTCTTCTTACTCTCATTTCTTTTGGTTTTTTTAATTATAGGTATCTTCTCGCAACCAACTTGGTAGCGTTTGGCAGATTATACCCATGGCCTGATGTGTTCGCTTTGATGGCTTAGAAATACTATAAAATAGAGTACCCCATGAGACTTAGCCTCACACCTTGCGATCACAATATATATGACCTAGCCTCACACCTGGTGACCACGGTAAATGTGACAGCCTCACACCTGGTGACCATGGTAAATGTGACTGCCTCACACATGAGCACCACTGTAAATATGACTTAGCCTCACACCTGGTGACCAGAGTAAATAAGACCTAGCCTCCCACCTGGTGACCAGAGTAAATATGACCTAGCCTCACACCTGGTGACCAGAGTAAATAAGACCTAGCCTCCCACCTGGTGACCAGAGTAAATATGATCTAGCCTCACACCTGGTGACCAGAGTAAATAAGACCTAGCCTCACACCTTGTGACCACGGTAAATATGATCTAGCCTCACACCTGGTGACCAGAGTAAATATGACCTAGCCTCACACCTGGTGACCACGGTAAATATGACCTAGCCTCACACCTCGTGACGAGAGTAAATATGACCTAGCCTCACACCTGGTGACCAGAGTAAATATGACCTAGCCTCACACCTGGTGACCACGGTAAATATCACCTAGCCTCACACCTGGTGACCAGAGTAAATATGACCTAGCCTCACACCTGGTGACCACGGTAAATATGACCTAGCCTCACACCTGGTGACCAGAGTAAATATGACCTAGCCTCCTACCTGGTGACCACGCAATTATCACTGATAAAATGTATATCAGTTTATGAATACAAGAGAGAACTAGGAAGAAGATTGATGTTCAGTTTATTTATTTATTGTATGCAGAGATGATATAAAATACAAGTGATGGTTTTATGTAACATAACAAGTAGTCAGGCGTGTGCTGCCCTATGATACTTTCCTATATTATCAGCAATGATACTTTTCTATATTACCAGCAATGATACTTTTCTATATTACCAGCAGTGATACTTTCCTATATTACCAGCAATGATACTTTCCTATATTATCAGCAATGACACTTTCCTATATTACCAGCAATGATACTTTCCTATATTACCCAGCAATTATCCTTTCCTATATTACCTAGCAATGATACTTTCCTATATTACCAGCAGTGTTCCTTTCCTATATTACCAGCAATGATACGTTCCTATATTACCAGCAATGATACTTTACTGTATTACCAGCAATGATACTTTCCTATATTACCATCAGTGATACTTTCCTGTATTACCAGCAATAATACTTTTCTTTACTATCAGCAATGATACTTTTCTATATTACCAACAATGATACTTTCCTATATTACCAGAAATTATACTGTTATATATTACCAGCAATGATAGTTTTCTTTATTACCAGCAATGATACTTTTCTATTTTACCAGCAATGATACTTTTCTATATTACCAACAATGATGCATTCCTATATTACCAGCAATGATACTTTCCTATATTATCAGCAATGATACTTTCCTATATTACCAGGAATGATTTTTCCTATATTATCAGAAATGATACTTTCCTATATTACCAGCAATGATACTTGCCTTTATTACCAACAATGATACTTTTCTATATTACCAGCAGTGATACTTTCCTATATTACCAGCAATGATAATTTTCTATATTACCAGCAATGATATATTCCTATATTACCAGCAATGATACTTTTCTATATTACCAGCATTGATACTTTCCTTTATTACCAGCAATGATAATTTTCTATATTACCAGCAATGATATATTCCTATATTACCAGCAATGATACTTGCCTTTACTACCAGCAATTGTACATTCCTATATGACCAGCAATGATACTTATCCATATTACCAGCAATGATACTTATCTATATTACCAGCAATGATACTTTTCTATATTACCAGCAATGATATATTCCTATATTACCAGCAATGATACTTGCCTTTACTACCAGCAATTATACTTTCCTATTTTACCAGCAATGATACATTCCTATATGACCAGCAATGATACTTATCTATATTACCAGCAATGATACTTATATATATTACCAGCAATGATACTTTCCTATATTACCAGCAATGATACTTGCCTTTACTACCAGCAATTATACTTTTCTATATTACCAGCAATGATACTTGCCTTTACTACCAGCAATTATACTTTTCTATATTACCAGCAATGATATTTTCCATTACAAGTTTTCATGTGGTGTTTTGCATGTTTACATGGAAAAATCAACCAGCTGCCTTATCGTATTGTTATTTAAAAGATAATCATCATTCACATTTTATGTTTTAACTGGGTTTTTCCCCATTCATTAATTTTCAGATAGTGGTAAGGGTGGAAGGTGGTGATGATGGTAGAACTCCGATGAAGTACGAAAATAACTCGACTGTCCCGTTCATTACGGGAATCAGTGGCCACATTTTAACTTGACAAATCATATATTATTAAACGAAACGATCTTTTGCTAAAGGCGCATACATCGCCGCATTCAACTTTCTGCTTGCAGCGCACTGATGTTCCTCCCCATCCCCATGGATGACATTGGGGGAAGGTGAGCTGAACCTCAGTGCGTTGCGCGCAGATCAACTGATTGGCAGTAGGAGCTGTGTAATTTTAATCTCCGAGTCACTAACGCTGTATGCAATTTCGCATAATATTAAAAGTTGGAATAATGGCACGTTTTATGGCCACTAGTTTCCGTAATGAAACAAATATATGAATAGGGACCATGAAAACTACCAACAAAAACAAAAACCGTCATCAATAAAGGATTGTTTTCATTATACTGGTATTTCTTATTTGGTGATTGGTAACGCTCAACCACTACGTTAGGGAGATCACAAGAAGGTAACGCTCAACCACTATATTTAGGAGATCAAAAGATGGTAACGCTTAACCAATACGTAAGGGAGATCAAAAGAATGTGATTTGTGTCCTTCATAAAACCGATTTCACTTTTTTAGGCTATTTTCATATTCTTTCAGGTCATGTATCTTTTAAGAGCAATATACCAACCTCACAACGTTTATTGTCTCAGTGTGGATAATAGGAACGGCCATGGATACATATCGTATGTTAAGAATGTGATCAAGTGTTTACCAAATGTATTCCTTGCCAGCAAGTTGGAGAAGATTGTCTACGCTGGCTTTTCTCGGTTGATGGCAGATATTCACTGCATGTCAGATCTCTTGAAGCACCCAGTGCCATGGAAGTACGTGATAAATATGCCTGGACAGCAGTTTCCACTCAGGTACACCCATTAAATTTGCTTATTTCATCAACTTTATTTACACGTTGTGATATCGATTAGTGTAGTCTGGACGAAACCGTATTTTCAGCATAACCAGACTATAAGCCGACAAGTGCTATACTTTCTATAGTTATGCTTGATTTATTATATGTGCGTATGTTTACTTTTTTCCAGGAATTGTCCATTGTCTCACGTGGATAGTTATATTGTTGGTCCCCAAATGCAGTTGGGCATACATATTTCCAGTTTCACATATATTTAATGTAGTTATTCTGGAAAATTTCGTATGTTCCTTCATGAGGTTTGGAAATATTGCATATTACAAGTATGCTACATCTATCGTAGCGGAGATGAAACTCACTGACATAATTATATTTAAGAATATATTAAGCGTAACCATCATCAATATCAGACCTGTGGCTAAATTACGAATCGTTCATCTAACATGATGAATATAACTTTTCCCCACTATTTTAATTGTCGACACATAGTATACACCAGATGACCAATGGATATCAGTAAAATGTCAAATGCATAACTTCATGTCCTATGAAGTTATTCTTTTCTGAACGGTGTCTTCCCAATGAACCCCCTGAACCAGTCTGTCTTAGGCGACGCGGTTTGCATTTTCCAACGACGTATTTATGTTATATTTAATGTCGTAAGTCCATCGTATATTTGGTCTGCTTTTCCTACTTCGCCCTGGTGCTCTGACCTCCATTATTTGTCTTTCTAAACAGTTGTGTTTCTTTATATGACCAAACAGGCGTATTTTTCTGTTTGTTATGTATTTAGTAACCAACACTTTGAAATCTTGAATGTGTTTATAATATCTGAGTTTCTCTTTTTTCCTTCAATGATGTTCTTAGTATCCTTCTGTATGCCGCTGTTTTACTTAGAGTCTATGTTTCACAGCCGTATGTTGCAACCGGAAAAATAAAAGTTCGTAACATTAGCACTTTCGTTAACACACAGAGGGGTACTTACTTAATACCCACAATACTTAAACACTCAACCGTGCAATACTTTGTGAAGCAGCTTCATACTCAGAGGAGTACAAATGAAGAGTATTAATTATATAGATAACGTACTCTCCGGCTTCCACTAAACGACGGCATCATTATATATACATGCCATCTACACGGGGTTTACTGTTGCATGGTGGTTCCTCTAATAAAGAACTTGTGATAGTATGAGAACCTTCAGAATGGGATATGACGTATAGAAGAAACTATTAGTCTCCAGATTGAGCGATGTGTTGCCTCGGTATGTAGTTCCATATAAAGTTGAGACTCCTAGATCTTCTTTGATGTTGCTCCGCGAAAAGTTTCTCGTGGTCGTTCCACTCTCGATTTCTATGTCATGTGGAACCCATTTTAGTGCTTGTAGTGGCAGTCTATTTTCATTCATTACGATTGTCAAGTATAAGAGTATAGATATTATTTTTAATATTATTGTCATTTTTGTAGAATATTGTTTTTCTATTGACTGTCTCATATTTCCTTCTATTTTTCAATCTTCATTATGTGTCACCATATTTCTAAGACAAACAATTTTACTCGCAGAACAAATCTGGAATTAGTGAGAATATTAACACTACTCAACGGAAGCAATGATATTGAGGTGGCCACAGGAAACGCAAGCCTTCCAGACCGTTACCTATACAAATTCAAAATAAAAGTGAATAAAATAACAGGTAAGGTCAAATCCCTCTATAACGCATCCTTTGATAAGAGATTTCCCAATGTAACACCTTTTTGAAAATTCCCAAATATATTAATTTTTTATTGTGTACAGTGAAGTTCCGTTATAGCGTATTCTCATATAAACATATTCCGTTTTTAAGACTGTTGATTATTTATTAATTATTGTATACAGTGGAATCCGTCTATAGCGCATCCTTCTATAACAAATTTTACTATTTATTATTTTTCAAAACATCCAACAGAAAAAAAACAGTCCTGATCGGAAACGAACCCTGGACCTTACAGGTATGAGACCACTTCTAAAATCTCTTGTCCATGCGCCACACGAATACATAGAGTGACCAATGAAAATTACAGAAAAAGTCAAATGCTTGACTATAGAAGGATGATTGCTGATGAGCCAGCAGGACTGTATAATTGACGAAAGATACAGTTGAATAACGAAGGATAACACAGAGCATTCATTTCCAAATGTCACCAGGCAAGGCTAGTTGTACAAGTGCTAAAGCTGTTTATCTTATGTTCAAGAGGTCTTGTGTTCGATTCCGGCTCATATCTTCTTGTTTGCAAGTTGGATTTTTTGGATATCCTCTGAATTATCTCTTGAAGCTACGGAGTTACGTGCTATAAGTGGTACTCTTTGCAGGCGAAGCAGCGCTTCGTTGAGAAAGGCAGAGTACATATTGGAAACCGCGTAAAATGAAGTCAATCCTCTACGACTTTTAAACTTTTTTTAAACATTAAGACTAATTAATGCTGATTAATTAAGACTGATTAATGCTTACTGTGGTTTGTTTTTTTAAACCAGCTCATATTTTACCTATTGTAAAATCACTCATCCGTGAAAGTACAATTCTGTGTATATATTACACAAAATTAACTTGAGAATATATTACGTACATGTTTGTTTGTTTGGTTTTGATAGCCATACAACAACCAAAAATGTCATACAGCTCTTGTATCTTCTTTATGAATTTATTTTTATGTCTCGGGGTATATTGTTTGATTTTTTCGTGCAAGGACTCCAGATTTTAGCAATGTTCAAGCTGCAAGAAGAGCTATCCTAATCATAAGGGAAAAAAGAGTACCATGTCTTATTGTACATAGCTTGGTTTTATTTGTGTCTGATAAGAAATTTCACACTCGAGGGTTGAGGTCGTAAACCATTTTCTTTGTGTCCGACGTGATGTAAAGTGCACTTTAAGGATTCTGTGAATTATTATTCGATCTACGAGTGTGAATTGTTCTTGAGAACTATTTCCCAATGTTCTCAATGTTACCAGGTTCTCTCTCTGATAAGAGGGTCAGAGCACAGAAAGGTATACTAGAACACTATGAAGTTGATTGATATGATTCATTAAGAGTTTGAAACCTAACTATGACATCGATTGACGTGATTCATTAAACGTGTGAAACCTAACTAAGAATTATATTGATGTGATTCATTAAACATGTGAAGCCTAACTATGATATCAATTGATGTGAATCATTACACGTGTGAAACTTAACTACTTAAAATGAAGTTTCGTATTCTCTTTCTGACAGGAGTAGGTAAAATTATGGCTACGAAAAAACGAAATCCACCTCCACCACATAATCTAACCATCGCCAAGGGTGCCGCCTATGGTTCATTTTCCAGAGCATTTGTTCTGTTCGCACTACATCATCCAATAGCCAAAAATTTTCTGGAATATTGCAAGAACGTGTATAGCCCAGACGAGTATTTCTGGTCAACATTGCAGCATACAAATGTTGTCGACGTACCTGGAGGATATAAAGGTATTTTAAAATGTTGCTACTAAATTACCTAGTCTATAAAAAATTTGGAAAAATTGGTAGAAAAATATAATAATTGTATACAGTTGTGGAAGAATGACTATTGAACCTCAGCCAAAAGGAAACTCACAGATGAAAATTAACTGTAGTTCACAAGAAAGACATTGATTTACATCCAAATACCTACGGTTCTGCACATCTTTTTTGGCCCACGTGATAGCAGGATCTTGTTTTTCTAGCTCTTTATGTGTTTTACCGAAATGGCGTAAAACAGTTGGGTTTTCTGCTTGCCGATAAGCCAAGTGAAGTTCGGTGTTACAGTGCTTTATAAATGTAATATGTGTGACTTTATTTCTGAATGGGATAGTTTATAACACGGATAAACCACTTGGAGAGGCTGAAATAACATTGAGGCAGTTCTAGCAAACCGACAGCGTTGAACTAAAACGCTCGTAGGAAACATGGAGATTTCACTGAAGACGACATTCTAATAAAAACGTTCTTCCAGTTGCTGGTATAATTTGCTGGAGTTATAGCACAGTGCATTTCCCACAGGTAGTCAGCTGTATAGCATGTGATGACCAGATACCGCCTATAGTAGTGATGTTTTGAGCACTTGCTCGGTGACAATGCAAATATTCTTCTACCTTCTATGAACATTACTCTATCTCATTAAACTAGAACATTAGCCTAGAATATTAGCCTAGAATATTACCTTGGAACATTAGCCTAGAATATTACCTTAGAACATTAGCCTAGAATATTACCTTAGAACATTAGCCTAGCATATTACCTTGGAACATTAGCCTAGAATATTACCTTGGAACATTAGCCTAGAATATTATCTTGGAACATTAGCCTAGAATATTACCTTGGAACATTAGCCTAGAATATTACCTTGGAACATTAGCCTAGAATATTACCTTGGAACATTAGCCTAGAATATTACCTTGGAACATTAGCCTAGACTATTACCTTCGAACATTAGCCTAGAATATTACCTTGGAACATTAGCCTAGAACATTAGCCTAGAATATTAGCCTAGAACATTAGCCTAGAATATTACCTTGAAACATTAGTCTAGTACACATTTCTTTGTAGCTACGTGGATCATAGAAATTACCTTTTCATTTTGTAAACAACAGATCACCGTGTCACCTGGTCGGATGCAGGGTACCTCAGGTATTACACCACCACTTCAATACTGTCAATATTAGACAACTAATAAGTGTAATATATATATATGTGTGTGTGCGTGTATATATATATATATATATATATATATATATATATATATATATATATATACACCAAGACGTGTATATTGATGCATGTATACAATATAAACTAGTGGCTCTGCTTGGGCGATATGGTCCCCTGGGGATCGCGGAGACTTACAGGGGATCACTTAGATCAAATTTAAAACACTGTTCTCGTCTACTCCTCGTCGTTCCTGATCCTATCTTAATATTGAATATTTCTCTCCAGTAATTGTTCTCTCCAGTAATTGTTCTCTCCAGTAATTGTTCTCTCCAGTAATTGTTCTCTCCAGTAATTGTTCTCTCCAGTAATTGTTCTCTCCAGTAATTGTTCTCTCCAGTAATTGTTCTCTCCAGTAATTGTTCTCTCCAGTAATTGTTCTCTCCAGTAATTGTTTACAAATGTTCGTATTCTATATTTTGTTGTCTTCATCTCCAGCCACGGCTCCATGTCTCCGAGATTTACAAAAGAATCATTTTATTACGTTTCTAGTAAAAAGCCTTAATGTTGTTATAATTCAGTCATTACCGTTAGAAGATGTATGAGTGACTTGTGACTGTGTGATTAATTTTGTATGTCCTTGCTGGCACCACAGCATGTACAGGGTGGTTTGTCTTGTAAATGACTTCCCCAAAAGAAAAAAACTGACTTTTTAACGGGAATCGAACTCTTGTCACCACTATTGTGAGACCAATACTCATACCTCACTGCCATGTGTTATACTTAAAGTTTATATATTTGTTTATTCCACAGAAATGCACAAGAAGTATACTTACATAACGTCATACTCGCTATGGTCCAGCTACAAATCTGTCACTTGTGCCACTATGTTTGTTCGTGACATCTGTATATTCACTCCAGAGGATCTGAAAATTCTGGCACGCCGTTACAGTTTATTTGCTAACAAGTTCTACATTTATTACCATCCAGCGGCTCTTCACTGTTTAGATGAATGGTTGGTCAATCGAACATTTTCTGGAAAAGTTCTGAATTTATCTCTGTATCATAAAATGTTACATATAAATAAGACTTAACTTTACACATAAATTATGTTCATTAAAATTGTACTGTACTATTGTTACTATTGTTGCAGGTATTATGTCGTATTTTCCAGTATTTAGAAAATTACGTCATTGCACTCCGGGCAGACCCATAGTTGCTAGGTTTCTTGTAGAAAATAGTAAAGATCTGTGTGCTTATTATTTCCGCTTCGCGATTAATTTTCATGCCCCTACTGAACCCCTCAAATTATCTTCTCTACTTGTCCCATGTTTGATCTAGAATTCCTTCTGTCTCTGCAATACTGACTGTCCAGTGAATTTTCATTTCCCAATACCCGATCTAGTGTTCCTTTCAGGCTTTGACATTTGTCCATATTCAAAGTACCCAGCACAGATTCTCTTGCAGCCACTCATTTTCTCGTATTAAAAACATGAGCTAGAAATTAGATACACACGAGTTGCTGAGAGGCAGAAGTATATATGTATGCTGCCTATTCATGGCTCAGCTATGAAGTAATCAGGGTAATCATGATTTGAATGATGTGCAAGTTTTTTGATAAATTACTGCGATCTACGTTTTTGGGGTTATTTCTACGATGTTCTGAAGTGATGCATAAATATCAATATATTGTGGCATGAAATTATACTATAACTACAGATGAAGATATATCCCATGATGTGTTATGAAATTATATTATAACTGCAGATGAGGATATATCCCATGATGAGTTATGAAATTATACTATAACTACAGGTGAAGATATATCCCATGATGTGTTATGAAATTATACTATAACTACAGATGGGGATATAGCTTATGATGTGTTATGAATATTTTGCTAAATAAAGACATGTAGAATGAAATATCGATTGCTTTCTTGTGTTGTGTGTGTGTGTTATTAACAAGTCTATATTGTTTCCATTGTTCATATCTCTAATATTGTCTGTATGTAGTTTTCATTGAATCTCATTTTTCCCCACTGAATCAATAAAGTTGTAGGATGCGTAACGTTGGAACCATTAGCATACAATGCGCACTAAAAGCATTAGCCTATCATCAGCCATATCAATCTAGGGACAATCACGGGCGGACGGATCCTTTCTTTATTCTTGCAACTCCAGATCTTCTTCCTCCAACATATTGCTCTCCCGTCAACTTTTATCTGACGTATGTTTAAAAATGAATAATGTGTATTTACATGCCCAGTTTATGTTAGCTTACTCTGCTGTACCGCTGTCACGGGTATTTCCTGACAACCTGCAAACTCAAAAAAATACTTATTGCAAAATTACTACTATGTCAAGAAATATTTCGTGTTAAAAGTAGTTCTCACAAAATGTTTCACCTTTATCCATCTTCTGTGTTTCACCTTTATCCATCTTCTTTGTTTCACCTTTATCCATCTTCTATATTTCACCTTTATCCATCTTCTTCTGTGTTTCACCTTTATCCATCTTCTTTGCCTCCAAAGATACCACCAAAAGATTATGTATCCGTTACTCTTTGTCACGCGCAATGAGTACTAAATTATCATTATGTATATCTAATATTACTTACTACCAATCTTCACAGGGATGGGAAAAATATCCCTCCAAGCACTTAGTAATTTTTACCTGTCCGGTGATGTTTATATATATATATATATATATATATATATATATATATATATATATATATATATATATATATATATATATATATATATATATATATATATTAGCTTCTGAGATTACAAATTGTAATATTACAAGCCATAGAAGCCAAGTTGTAAACCATGAAATTAAAAGATTGGTAACGTAATAAAGAGAAAGTTATTAAGGCAGATCTTGACTAGACAATGTGTGTCTTCTACATATATTGATTGAATCTGAAGGGAGAAGATGTGACTCTCATGGGAACAAATACATTGATCTTTTTTTGTTATAAAAATTGCTGTATCAAGGCATTAACAATAACTATATCTATTGTTTCTAATTTTTAAATTAGTTTTTTCACCACGCGAGTTTTAAAATAAAAAAGCGTATGAAACGTGTGCATCTTTGTATAGCAGAAAGTACTGTAAAAATTGATTTGAGTAACGAAATTACCACCATAAGGATAGTTTTGTTGATGATTTACAGAGCAATAGAATAATGCCTTTGACCGAAAAGTTGTATTCTAAAGAACTTTCAGCGGAAAGCATTTCAAGGGCGAGAATGTGAGATCTTATTGAAACGAAAACTGTGATTTATTTTAACTCGATTATGTACCTTGAAAACTTGAAGTTTCGTGAATTATGGATTAATTTCATTTATTTCTCCGAAAGCCATTGAGACTAGATTACCACAACCGAGATCTCCAATATTTTTATAATTCTTGAAAGTTCTGATATAACCTAAGTCAGCTAAAGTTGACGGTTGTAAAAAGGGTACTTCACACATCGTATTTACTATTTTATTTAACCAGACCACAGTTTTTCATGACTTGAACACCTTCATCTAAATATCCTCTGATCGTGATGACTCACGTATAGCAATGAGTATGTCTGCTCCCTCCATAGGCTGACCATTTGTTGTGTTGGCGATGCTAGCGAATTGGTCGGCCCGTTCGTTTCCCTCAACGCCCGCGTGTCCGGGTACGAAGAAAAGCGTATGTTTTCGTAGTGGTGCTTGCCTTTTAGCTCTCTAATGACTCTACCAATCCCCTACTTAGTTTATTTAGATTACTTGTTTTCACTTTCTGAATCAAATTCAGGTAGACAGTCTGTGAGCACACCCATGTCTAAGCTGTGGCTACTGCCAAAATCTCAATTGTCATGATGCGTGAAGTCTGAGAGAATGGACCACTTTCCTCTCTGATGGTCTCCCCCAACCGTTGAACCGTGAAGGTCCAGGCAGTCCTGATGTTTCTCTCTACCGACCTATCTGTATATATAATCATATCACCTTCCCTGGAACTTTCACCGATTAGAGCGAGTACCTTCGACTCGACCACTTTCGGACACCATTCCCTGCACTCTCTATTGAATGATATTATTACTTCGAAGGCTACCAGACAATCTGAGGGCGCCATACTCCATTCGGCACCATGTACTACATCATCCAATCAGCACACGCTCTGTGAAACGTCCTGTGCGTGCTCCAACCACGACTTTCCTTTCTTAAGTCGACTGCATTTCACTGATAATTTCTGGGTGTAGGGGGTGCTCTTTATCAGCGGTGATTTCTAGGTAGTAACGCCTGACGTATTTCTCGTACACACCAAAATGATTCGCAATGCCTCATTCTGGATTCTATCCAATCTTTCTATTTGAGTCTGACTCAGTGTCAGAATTGCTAGTGAGTACTCTACCACCGCCACTACCAATCCCTGATAAAGCAGAAATAGCAGCCTCTGTTTTACAAGGAATCATGTCTACATACATGTCCAAGTCATGCTAGTTTTACATGAAATCATGTCTACATACATGTCCAAGTCATGCTAGTTTTACAAGAAATCATGTCTACATATATGTCCAAGTCATGCTAGTTTTACATGAAATCATGTCTACATACATGTCCAAGTCATGCTAGTTTTACATGAAATCATGTCTACATACATGTCCAAGTCATGCTAGTTTTACATGAAATCATGTCTACATACATGTTCAGATAATGCTAGTTTTACAATGAATAACGACTGTGTAAATGTCGAAACCATGCTAGTTTTACAAGCAGTCATGTCTATATCTATGTCAAAATCATGCTAAAACTAAAATTCCTTCCAATCACCAATTGAACAGCTGTAGCATACATATACCAGTTCACCAAAGCAAGTTTGACTAGTGTGCTCTAACAGCTCCAGATAAAACAGTCTATAGTATTTGAGCTGCCTGTTAACGAGAGAATTATAGTGAAGACAGACACGCTTTAAATCGGGATTAATCACGCGGTACTATCGAAGTCATTATTTGTATATAGACTCGCGTTCAATGAAAGTTGCAGTGAAAAGAGTCCTATGTATTTTGAAACATGCCAGAAGAGCATTTGTGCAATATCCTATTTGACTTTCTCTTCAAACTTGGTCTCAGTTTTACTCTGTCTGATAGAGAGATCTTATAGATCAGTGATATGGGTCTTGCTACGATCTAGTGAATTTGTATTTTCCGGAGAATATTCTAAAATTGTGTCTGACATTATATTTATATAATGGCATTCCGTTTGCGGCGTGGTATGTATATGTCATCAGAATGTAATGTTGTTTTTAAAAAAAATTATTGTCTAGCTAAATTTGATTTACAAATTGAGGTAAATTCTAGTCTATTGAAATTATCCAGCTAAATTTGATTTATAATTGAGGTAAATTCTAGTCTATTTAAATTATCCAGCTAAATTTGATTTATAATTGAGGTAAATTCTAGTCTATTGAAATTATCCAGCTAAATTTGATTAAGAATTGAGGTAAATCCTAGTTTATTGTCAGTCAAACAAAGAACGGCTGATCATCAATTACGTCAATATTTTGTTTGTCATACACCCATCTCCCACCATCATCTTTACAGGTATTTAGAAAAATAAACAAATTCAAACATTTTAAATTAGTGTGTAAAAGTACAGCGTTCGTGACGTCAGTTATTGCTAACCAGCTGTTGTCATGAACAATTATAAACTTCCAGACCAACTCTCCATTTATTGTTGACGTAATTTATGGGCTTCCTCTTAGAATTTGCTGAGTGGGATGATAATGAAATAAGTCAAATATGTAAAAGAGAGAGAAACATGCTTTATAGAAGTAATGTGTGTATGACAGATAAACATGCTTTATATAAGTAATGTGTGTATGACAGAGAAACATGCTTTATAGAAGTAATGTGTGTATGACAGAGAAACATGCTTTATAGAAGTAATGTGCGTATGACAGAGAAACATGCTTTATAGAAGTAATGTGTGTATGACAGAGAAACATGCTTTATAGAAGTAATGTGTGTATGACAGAGAAACATGCTTTATAGAAGTAATGTGTGCATGACAGAGAAACATGCTTTATAGAAGTAATGTGTGTATGAGAGAAAACATGCTTTATAGAAGTAATGTGTGTATGACAGAGAAACGTGCTTTATAGAAGTAATGTGTGTATGACAGAGAAACATGCTTTATAGAAGTAATGTGCGTATGACAGAGAAACATGCTTTATAGAAGTAATGTGTGTATGACAGAGAAACATGCTTTATAGAAGTAATGTGTGTATGACAGAGAAACATGCTTTATAGAAGTAATGTGTGTATGACAGAGAAACATGCTTTATAGAAGTAATGTGTGCATGACAGAGAAACATGCTTTATAGAAGTAATGTGTGTATGAGAGAAAACATGCTTTATAGAAGTAATGTGTGTATGACAGAGAAACATGCTTTATAGAAGTAATGTGTGTATGACAGAGAAACATGCTTTATAGATTTAATGTGTGTATGAGATAAAACATGCTTTATAGAAGTAATGTGTATGAGAGAAAACCCATATTTGATAAAAGTAGTCAATTTTGTCTGAGAGAAAAGAATATTTGATAAAAGTAATTGAGTTTGTATGAAACAAAACAATATTTGATAAAAGTAATCAAGTCTGTATGAGAGAAAACCATATTTGATAAAAGTAGTCAGGTTTGTCTGAGAGAAAACTATATTTGATAAAGTAATCAAGTTTGTATGAGAGAAAGCCATGTTTGATTAAAGTAACCATGTTTTTATGAGAGAAAACCATGTGTTAAAAGTAATCACGTTTGTATGTGAGAAAATCATATTTGATAAAAGTAACCACGTTTGTATGAGAGAAAATTATATATTTGATAGAAGTAAAAATAACCACAATGTCAGAGGTTGTTTGATAAAATGGAGAGTGCCACAGTAACACAACAAATAAGTGATAATTTCTATGTTGAGTTATAATGTTACGGTAGGCATATTCTAAATATCATATAGACAAATGAATAAATAGCAATAAAGAAAAGAGCAAGGACGTTTTTTCCACGTTACCATCCAACTGGGATCTTTTTTCCACGTTACCATCCAACTGGGATCTTTTTTCCACGTTACCATCCAACTGGGATCTTTTTAAAGAAACATTGAAACGAACTCATAGAAATAAAATAAAATATTAAATGTCGATCACATAGTGATGTTCTTCTGACAGCAGAACTCAATGTGATGACATGAAAAGGCATGTTTAATAGATGTTTGGACATTTTATATAAAGAGATCAAAGAGAAAGCTTACACAGGTGATGAATTCATAAGTCAGATCAAGTGAAAGCCGAACGTAAAAGATGAAAAAAATGCGAATGCAGACCACACACAAAATAAGTATTGTGTATGTGGAAAACACTGCGAGGACAAAAACTGCATAAAAGTAAAGTTATCCCATAGCATTTAGTAATACCGTAGGGGTATGAGGTGTTAACTATCTCACATTTCACTGGCTCTGCTATATTAGGATGATAGCCATCTCCTCTCCCTCAAAGTCTTTACTTTCCGGACTAATCCGGATCCAAATTAAAAATGGGTCGACCCGGAAGCAATTGCGGTCTGAAAAACATTTCCGCATCAACTGGGTAATGATTCCAGGACCAATCATATGTAAAGCCAATGCACTAGGCACTTCGTTACGCGGCTCCGCAACATAGTAGGAAGCCACAAATAAACAGAGTCGAGAAAAAGGGGGGAGGGGATTATTTGGGAAATCGAGATGGAAGTGTCGGTTGGAGAAAACACTTGAAAACAATTGTCAAGTTTTAAAAATATGATGCATATAATTGGTAAAAGGGAATTATCAACAGCAAACGTTTAGTCTTGGGGTGGGACGGAAAATGTATATAGGGAAAACTAAATGGATAGTGGATGTCGCCAGGAATAGATGCTGCTTTAAAAAAGCTTATCTTTTACACTTCCCAGGGCCCTGTCTCTAACATTTTCCGTCGCTACAAAGATGACAATTTTGGAATAACTGATAGGCCTCTAGATGACCTTAATCATTTCATTAACGTTGTTAGTGGGTTCCATCCTACAATTAAATTTGCCTCTCATATTTCCTCCACTTCTGTTGACTTCCTTGACAATTGTGTTTCCATAGGAATTGCATCAGTACATTATAAGCCCACTGCCTCTCATAGTTTTCTTCTTTATACATCTGACCTTAGGTCTTGTCGCCATTTCCTCCCTTACTCTCATTTACTACTTTGTCAAGACAACGCAGATTTCATGTCAAGCTCACAAGATGCTCGATTTGTTCTAGATGCTAGATTTGTTCTAGATGCTAGATTTGTTCTAGATGCTAGATTTGTTCTAGATGCTAGATTTGTTCTAGATGCTCGATTTGTTCTAGATGCTAGATTTGTTCTAGATGCTAGATTTGTTCTAGATGCTAGATTTGTTCTAGATGCTAGATTTGTTCTAGATGCTAGATTTGTTCTAGATGCTAGATTAGCTCTGTCATCTCTTGTACCCTGCTGATGTTTTATCAGCAGCTTAGCAACCTGTTCTACCTATTTTCCATTGGCTAGGACTTGAACCATCCATTAAACATATATATAACAGCACTGAACTGGCTATTACTCTCCATCTTCATAATACGCCGGCACTTGGTATCATTTTACGACATTTCTCTATCCTTCAACTACACGTTATCTCTAATTCTGTACTTCCCTCCACTCTCCCCGTCGCTTTCCAGAGGAACAAGAACCTTTTTTATCTCTTGGTTTATCCTATTTCCGCATCTCTACAAGTCACCATTAACTGTTCCTTGTCTCCGGCATTGTTTGATTTGCACTGCTTTTATTCTAACTCCCAAGCTGATGTTCTCAAAGTCCCATTTTGATGTGCAAGACTTTTTTCATGTGTGTCCCGTATATTAATATACTCTATCATATGTAAGCGTTGTACTATGAAGTATATTGGTGAAACCGCATACCTTTAGCTGACAGATTCGCCGAACATCTAAGAGATATCACGAATATCACCGGGATTCCCCAGTGGCCATTCATTTCAACAGTCACTTGCATCATAGTAGTTCTGATGTTTCAGTAACTGGTTTGTCACGTTGCTACTCTCCTGACAGGCAACGTCAGTCTTTGGATTATCGGTTGATGTAATAAACAGGAGTCCTTTAACCACACGGGTTGAACATTCATCATCGATTTGTTATATGAACCTACTTCCTCTTCTCTTAATAACTTTAACTCACACATTTCAGTGGTCCTTGCTAATGTTTGCATTTGTGAATTTTTATTAGCAACTACTTATGTGTTTAATCTAATTTTGTGTATGTGTGGTGTTCCTTTGGTGTTTATAGGTGTCACATATAATTATTTTGATTTCTCATATATTCACCTCTTAATTAAACATTAATCATCTCTACATTTGTTATCGCCTCTTTTCCTCTACTTATCAGATGGGGACCCACACTTTATATGTATTAGTATAGGCATATTTTGTTATACAGTTAAATGTATCCATACAACAACACATCTGTATGTGTACATATTCATGTTTTATATTAATCCATGCATATATATATATATATATGATTTTAAAATTTTGATTAATTTCTTTGGGTTTTATTTTGTTTGTTTAAATATTTCTTGAATATGGTCCGAGTTGGACCGTAATATGGAGAAAAAGTCCTTGTTTTTTGTTTATTGTTATTTATTCATTTGTCCATTTGATATTTAGATTATGCATACCGTAACAGTATGACTCAAAATAGTAATTATCACTTCATAGAAATAGTCAAAATTGTATGAGAGAAGAACATAACTTATAGAAGTTGTCAAGTATGTATGAGAGTAGAACATATTTGATAGAAATAGTCAAAATTGTATAAGAGAAGAACATAATTGATAGAAATAGTCAAAATTGTATGAGAGAAGAACATAATCTATAGAAGTTGTCAAGTATGTATGAGAGTTAAACATATTTGATAGAAATAGTCAAGAATGCATGAAAGAAGAACATATTTGATAGAAGTAGTCCCTCCGAAGATGGATGTGCCTGGTCATTGAAGCAACTAAAACGGAGACACAACGCATTTCTATTCTCTGGACTACATCTTACTGGAAATCTAGTAGGACCTTTGTTCCGATATAAGAGAAATCCAGTAGGAGTTTGAGAATGAACACTAAAGAAGAAGAAGAAGAAGATAGAAGAAGGCATGCTTATATGTAATATATAGAGAAACAACAGATAAAATGGTTTAGAGATCTTATGAGGATAAACGATCAACTTCCCATAAGAGTTTATAACATGATGGAATCTGGATACAGAGCCAAGGGCAGACCTAGGAAAAGATGAATGCGCAACTTCAAGACCATCTTGAACAAACGTGACTACACTTCAACAAGGGCAGCACACCTGTCTCTGAAAAGTAGACTACATCTCCTTCACAAACCCCTACGCTCAACGGTAAGATGGAAGCTAGGACAACACCACCACATGGTAATAGACAATAGACAATAATTATGTTTGTATGAGATTAAAAAAATCTTTGATAGATGTAGCCACATTTTTTTTGGCAAGAACATTATAATATATCAAAATAGTAAATTAGAAAGAAATTGACGAGGTTGATTATTTCCCCAATTTTACACTCATTGCAGGAAATCAATGTAAACACATCAATTTTCGCAAAAATGGAAATGTCAGCATATATAAAAAACGCACCTGTTAGTTAGTTAGTTAGTTAGTTAGTTAGTTAGTTAGTTACTCGTCGGATCATCATCACTGCAAACTGGACACGTCCATAGTTGCTCCGATCTCTCCTTGAGTGTATCCGCCATTACACTTCTGATGACAGTACCGGTCCTATGCTGTTTGACCATCATTCTTCTGCGCCCTCCAAATTGTTCACTTCTAGCAACACCGCATTTCAATCCCTGATCTTTAATCCTAGCCATTGAAAAGTAATCATCATCCACATTAGTCTCACTCTCGCGTGTTATATCTCTTGAGGAGTTCAAAACTTCAGCGCGATCCATTGCCCCATTGCCATGTGCCACAATCGCGCATGATGCCAGTTTATCCGCTCTTTCATTTCCTCGAACGCCCACATGTCCTGGCACGTAAATAAAAGTAATCACTTTCAAGCTCGCCTTTCTCAAGGCCCCAATCCCTGTTCGCGAACGAGACCCACTTGTACTTTCTTAATCATACTCACACTCATAATCTTAATCATACGCACCTGATAAGATTATATAGTATATAATTAAAAGAACAAATATAAATCTACTTGAATCGCAGCTTTTTGTGGAATAAATACACGGAGCCGACGTTTCGACCAAAAATGTCTTTCCCAAGATATGGACAAACAACGTAGAATGGTACAGAAAGGAAGACAGAAGACTAAATGGCGTTGTGTGATTGAGCTGAATAAAAATAAATATTATGCTGGCAATATGTCATGTCTTGACATGTAACTTCGCTTTTTGCTATAGTATTCTGTATGTAGTATTTTCTTAATTACGGATCTCTCTTATTTTAATTTGTACCTCTTGTGGTTAGGTGCATGTTTGTATAGCTTGGGCGCGAGTCCAGTTTGTGCATATCAAAGCATCCTATTTAAAATAGACCCAGTTCATGTATATCTTCCACGAGGACCTCGAAGTTATGCATATCTGTCAGTTCTCGTCACCCTTTTTTTGTCATGAACCCGGATGTCATGTCTCGTCCCATCTCCATTTCAAGGAATTGGCCTCGTGGGGATCCTCCAATGAAATATTTTGAGAACTGTTAGTGAAAATGTCCATGTATATAGAATTTCTATGAACTATAATTACAATATCCTAGATAAATTTCCAACACGGCAAGTAGGGCTATTTTTTAAAAAAAACAAAAAAACATACCCCCTCCAAGTAGAAATCTTTTTCAATAGACATTTCATTAAATCGATAAGCCTAAAGCTGAAGTGTACTGAATATAGAATGAAGCACTGAGAAGCCACCCGACTGCTGCACGTAGAAAATAAGAGCATATTGCTGGCAATTCCTGGGGTTAGTGACAAACAAAACTAAACTAAAGAAAAGAAAAAAAATTTCGTCTTTCTTCGTCGCTAAATCCTCCTATTTAGTGAGAAATATTTTGGCAATGACAGTGCGCTACGATAAAAATAGAAATAGAATGAAGTTAGAGGAATACCATAAGTGAAGGAATTTTGAGTGTCAAATCAGATCAAGTGAAAACATCAAGTCAATCTATTTCTACATTTATCTATCAATAGTGCGCATTTCTTGGTGCGCACCGATATGCCAATAACCAAACATGACCAAATCTATTTATTTGTTTCCGTGTCTAAAACAGGGAGATGGAGTTAGTGAAACCATCTCTATGTATTGTAATTGGATTTTCTCTTTTGTGTTTATTTCGTTTGTTTTTCTAGATAAAGGTTCATGTTGTAGCGTAACATCGAAAATGTTCTTGTCGCTTTGTTTTCTGTTATTTCATTTTTACGTGTTTGATTATTATCTTCTACGCCAGTCATCATGGCAGCTGATGATGATAACTCTATGTTGCTCCAGCTCTCACATCTTTAGTACGTTAGGTTGTTCCATGACCGTCTCAGGTATATAAGACCTCTGTACAGAATCAATTATGATATGACTCGTGACGTTTTTCATTATTACCGTGATTTCGTGGGCTACTATTTATATACTTGAAGTCGCATGTCAAAAATAGCAAAACCTGACTGACGAAATGCATGAAAATAATAAAATCAGATTTTCAGGTCGTTCACCTTTTCTGTTGGAAAGTAATATAATAAGGGGCGTGGCTCGTAGAGAACACATGACAAAGATTTTAAAAAACAGTAAATCAACCTAGAGCGTGAACCATCAGCCGTTATACCCAGAGAGATTTACTGAAGCTGAGATCTGAGCACCTGATGTTCGTCCGTCGTGATCGACGATGACCAAAAACTCAACCATAATAATAATAACAATAAATAATAAAATAATAAAGTTAATAGTGCGTTTTTAAATGACTAGCAAGTCCAATGCGCGCACAAAATGTTCTTTTACAGAATTGACAACAATAGAAGGTATCTGTGTGAGGTTGAGATGTTTTTTCTTTTCTACGTGTCCGCTTCTGTCTTGCAGTTTCTTGTCTGAATTCTTCTGCCGCTAGTGCTCCCGTTCTAATGCTGTAACGCCAAGCCGTTCTATCCTGAGCGAGGCTCTCCCAAGCGCCTACGTCAATGTTAAGATGTTTCAAGGATGACTTGAGCGTGTCTTTGAAACGCTTTTTCTGTCCACCAGCTTTTCGAAATCCTGCCTTGAGTTCTCCATAATATATTTGTTTTGGCAATCGCGAGTTCTCCATACGCACAAGATGGCCTGCCCAGCGTGCCTGCGCCTTCATAAGTATTGTGTGGATGCTTATTGAGGTTGATTTTTCCAAGATCTCGTAGTCTGGTACTTTGTCCCACCAATGGATGTTTAGTAATTTACGTAGGCAGGTAAGATGGAAATGATTTAACTTTCTTGCATGTCTAGCATACACTGTCCACGTTTCGCAGGCGTATAGTAAGGTTGGTATAACAGCAGCATGATATACTTGTAGTTTGGTGGTTGTTCTTATACCTCTTCTGTCCCATACATTTTTGCGTAATCCGCCAAATACAGCACTAGCTTTTGCCAGTCTCTTGTTAATTTCCACATCAATGTTGACATCGCGAGAGAGAGTGCTTCCAAGGTAAGTAAAATTGTCGACTACCTGCAGTTTTTCCTTATTGACGATGATGGAAGTAGCAGTATGTTGGCTATTTGATGTTGCTTGGTGCATGACTTCTGTTTTTTTGGTGTTAATAGTGAGACCAAAGTTGTTGCCGGCCTTTGAGAAGCGGTCTATGGTGCTCTGCATGTTTACGACAGAGTCAGCATACAATGCACAGTCGTCAGCATAAAGTAATTCTCTAACAGTACTAGATTTAGTTTTCCTGTTTGCTTTTAGACGACGTAAATTGAAAAGACCACCATCCGTTCTGTAATTGATCATTATGCCTGCTGTTTCATTACTATGGTGTGTTTCCGTTAACATGGCTGTAAATAACAGGCTGAAAAGAGTAGGGGCCAGCACACATCCCTGCTTTACACCATTTGTGACAGGGAATGCAGGAGATACTCCTCCGTCGCAGATAACACTAGCCATCATACCGTCATGAAATTGTCGTATCACAGTGACAAGTTTTGGGGGGCATCCGAACTTTGTAAGCACCTTCCACAGTCCTTCTCTGTTAACGGTATCGAATGCTTTAGTTAAGTCCACAAATGTTGCTAAGAGTTCACTATGTTGCTCTTGTGACTTTTCCTGAATTTGTCGTGCAGAGAATATCATATCAACTGTACCACGACCTGCACGAAAACCGCACTGACTCTCTGGGAGTAGCTCGTTTAGTAGAGAATTATTTAATCTGTTGAGTATGACACGAGCGAGAATTTTACCAGCTATAGACAAAAGTGATATGCCCCTATGATTATCGCAAGACTGTTTGGTACCTTTGCCTTTATATAGGTGCACTATAGAAGCATCTTTTAGATCTTGAGGCAATGTACCTGAGTTCCAGAAAATACCAAAAATGTCAGTTAGTTTTTTAATCAGCAGTGGTCCGCCATTTTTATAAATTTCAGCAGGTAAGGCATCCAAACCTGGAGCTTTATCATTTGACATTTGTTTAATCGCTATAATAACCTCTTGACTGCTTGGAGGTATATCGAGTTCTTCTCTTATCCTAAGTTGTGGTATTCTGTTTATGACTTCTTCATTTATTACTGATGGTTTGTTTAGGATTTCTTCAAAATGTTCAGCCCAACGATTTAAGATGTCATTTTTATCAGTGAGAAGCTTCGACGAATCGGCATTTAATAGAGGTGGTGATCCCGATGAGTGTGGACCATAGATAGTTCTTAAAGCCTCATAGAATCGCTTATAGTCCTTTCTGTCTGCAAACATTTGAATTTCTTCAGCTTTTCGACTTAGCCATTTATCCTTTATCTCTCTAAGCTTCTTTTGACAAGTGTTACGGATCTTGTTATAGGCTACTTTCTTGGACGGTGAAGATGCTGCCCCTTGTAGTTTCTTGAAAGCTTTGTGTTTCTCTTCTAACAAGGATGTTATCTCAAAATTATTATCATCAAACCAGTCTTGGTGTCTATGTACCTTCACTCCCAAATGTTCCTTCGCTTTGGCGTAAATAATTCCTTTAAACGAAGCCCAGCTATCTTCAGATGTGGTATTAAGAAGATCTAAGTCTCCCAAGGCTACGTCGAGATCCTTGGAGAGATTATTTTTTATATCGTGGTTACTCAACCGATCAGTGTTTAGGCGTTTTTCTATCTTTTGTCCCTGTGGACGTCTTTTTCTTGCAATGGTGAAATTTAGTTTGGATACTATAAGCCGGTGATCAGTCCAGCATTCAGCTCCACACATTGCTTTTGTGACACGAACATCCTTGATGTCCCTTTTTCTGGTTATGATATAGTCTATAAGATGCCACTGCTTGGAGCGTGGATGCATCCAAGAGGTCTTTTTGCGCGTTGGCAAGCGAAACATAGTGTTGGTGATAGTGAGTTCGTGCACAGAACATAGCTTTAAAAGAAGGGAACCATTGCTGTTACATTTACCGATCCCATGACGTCCAAGAACACCTTGCCATGTCTGGAAGTCTTTGCCAACTCGGGCATTGAAATCACCCAGGATAATGAGTTTATCAGTTCTCGGTGTACCAGATATAGCGGCATCTAACTCTTCATAGAATTTATCCTTTTCCTCATCAGGATTTGTCATTGTCGGCGCATATGCAGAAAGTAATGTGGCAAAGTTATTTTTGCTCACTTGCAATCGCAACGACATCAAGCGATCGCTAATTCCTCGAGGCAGACCTGGAAGTTTCTGCACCAGAGATGATTTTATAGCAAAACCAACACCTGATTCACGCCTCTCTGTGTTTTTACGTCCTATCCAGAAGAATGTATACCCTCCACCTCTCTCTGTCAACTGACCCTCATCTGCAAACCGCGTTTCACTAAGTGCAACAATATCCAGATTATAACGGGCCAATTCTTTAGCAATTAGTGCTGTTCTTCTTTCTGGTCTGTTTACATCTGAGATATCCGTAAGTGTCCGAACATTCCATGAACCAACTAGGATTGATTCACACTTTGTTCTCTTCATATTTAATTAATAAAGATAAATAAATAAATGGGTTGAGAAATGACTAGCGCTGAAGTTGATTTATAGTGTGGAAGAGTTGCGCTAATCGTCAACCACACTCTCTCTCCTGAGTTTTATCTTGGTCCAGTGGCAAGACAAAGTCGAGACAACTGGGAGAAAATCAGGTGCAGTGGATGGCCAGAGCGTACTATGTGTCTAACTGTGCCCTATGCTGTCCACACAGCTCTGCTGTTAGCGCCTATGTACCCGTTGAGTTACCTGCCAACTTCTTCCGAGTATTTCGCCGCAAACAGACTTTTTAAGCCTAGGTAGACAAAGCCTTTGTTAACAATGCTAGGTTGACTTATTTCTTAGCACTGTGAGTGTCCATAGTAGCTACAGTGTGTCGCCCAATATCACATCGACTGTAACAGGTTGACACCGTGTAAAAATAGGGCAGACCATTTTGACACGGTCAGTGAGCCCGCCCCAGCGGCGAGAATAGGTCACCAAATGAGATGTTTGTATCCGACTGACAATAACGGAAAAATCAAGTTTCTCCTTTGTCAGCGCTCGAATCTTGCAAATAGCAACATTAAAGTACGGAAACATATCCATTTATCACTTGAGTACACAATTAAACAACACAACTAGCACAATCCACGAAATTCGAATCACATAAACAGTGAGACAAAAACATCGCGACTAGCATGGTCGCCATCTTGGACATACTCCCTGAGCACCTATGGAGGACGTAGGTGATCTGAGCACCTATGGAGGACGTGTCCGGTGTGGTAAGAGAATAATTAGCCTACCTATTACCCAATACTTCTGTCAGAGATCACAGGTTGTTCTCTAACACTGACTGAGAATGTATCCTTCTGCGTTGTTTCTTAAAGCTTTTCAATTATTTCATTTAAGGTCGAAGAAAATTGGCTACCGTGTTCCTGCTTGGACTAATAATATATGTTTGGGATGCCATACCAACCAAGCAATTCACAGTACAAATTAAATCTTCGCGGAATGATATTTCACCACGACATTGTGCTTGCATACTTGTGCAACAAATCGGAATTTCATACAACACAAGTTTTAACATATCAACACATTTTCATACAAAAGTCAGAAATAATGAAAGACGAAATGAAATTATAGTAACCAAAATCTACAATAATACACCAAGTCCAGTTATAAATGTAGATCCCATGTTAAATGAGTCATCAACAAATATCTTTGAGAGAACCTATAGCACATCAGATACACTAGTAACTCAGCTTCGAGGTCATGACTTGCTTCCAACACACGAGGATGTGCCCGAGAGTATAAACGTATCACTTGCCTACATGTCCGAGAAAGTCTCATCACTTGCCTACATGTCCGAGAAAGTCTCATCACTTGCCAATGTGTCGGAGAAAACAGTATTATTACATGTCAAATTGCCCGAGAAGACAAGATTATCACACGTCAAATTGTCGGAGAAGACAAGATTATCACACGTCAAATTGTCGGAGAAGACAAGATTATCACACGTCAAATTGTCGGAGAAGACAAGATTATCACACGTCAAATTGTCGGAGAAGACAAGATTATCACACGTCAAATTGTCGGAGAAGACAAGATTATCACACGTCAAATTGTCGGAGAAGACAAGATTATCACACGTCAAATTGTCGGAGAAGACAAGATTATCACACGTCAAATTGTCGGAGAAGACAAGATTATCACATGTCAAATTGCCCGAGAAGACAAGAACATCATTACCGATGAAGTCCAAGAGGATCGTTTCACTTGCCAATGTATCTGACACAGTAAAGGTATCACTTGCCAATACGTCCAAGAAGTCAAATTTATCACTGTCCAGGGTGTCCAATTGGACAAGCTTATCACTTGCCTATGAGAAGAAATGGGTAGGTTTTCCAGATATGGACGGTCGATACTGTCTGCAAGCGCTGTTTTCAAGTGTTTCCAATTCCATGTTTAAAAGGACAATTAAACGAATAAAATTATATAAGTATACAGATGATCCAAGTCAGTTTAGAGAACACTATGGTTACAACCGATATCCACCAGCTACAGAAGAGGAAAAGAGTTTTCCAATCGCTTTCATCATACTTTTCCACAACAACATTGACCAGGTAAATGTTTGAATGTGCAGTTTACCTACTACACATTGTATGCTATATTGCAATATATTTTTAGAAAATGATTACAGTGTGAACAACTTGATAGGTTTTACATTCTATAAATTTTCCTTCAGGTTTGGTTCTCAAACTCCCTCTACTATTCTCTTGTAGAAGGATACTGCACCGACTATATTTTCATAAAGATGTATTCCAGAGATTGGAGATGATTTGTGTTAATGTTTTATTTGTGTCATTGACGCGAAACATCGAACTTTATCTGTGACATCTAATACTTCAGTATTTTACAAATTCATCTGAACTAATAATGGTTCGTTGTCATTGTTGGCTATTTTTTGCACAATTTTTAATCAAATGTTATATGACTCTGAACTTGTAATTTATGTTTTTGTAATTTTTGTACTTTTATTACTAATTCGAAATGTATTAAAAATTTGATGTTTGGTAATATTCAGCCATATTGTAAACTTAAATTTGATTATAATCAATTTCAAATATCTGGTAATCCAGCACTGAACGATGAAAATCGTAGAAAATATCGGTAGTAAGTCAACTATGAGTATAAGCATACCAGCATTTATCGCACTGCACACTGGCCCCGCTTACTTAATCTGATTTCTTATTTCGGTCAACGTTGCTTTTACTAGTATCTAGCTAGCAACACAGGCAAACTTGTATTTCCATCATTTATTATAGTCTCTCCACAACAGTCTCAGTAATACCGATGTCACTACATCACGATATTGTAACCGACAATACGATATTTAGACTGTGTTCGCAGAACTCAAAACATCGCAGAGGAATGACTTCATTTAACTCGGTTTTCCCAATGTGTACTCTATTAACTGATCATATCAAGCGTGTATCTTAAACGAAATCCGCAATAGACGCTGAAAAATGAAGTTGTGAACCAGTCGTTGAGTCCTGATTTAATCAAAATATTGTGACAAATCAAATCGCTTGACCAGATCACCACAGAGATTCAGACTGTCTTATGTCATGACAACATCGTTTTCTTGGCCTTATTTAAAAAAATTAATAATAATTATGACACTAAGAAATTATAACAATCACATGGCTTTACACAAGATTCAAATACTATATAACAATCAGATGGCCTTACACAATACTCGAATACAATATAACAATCAGATGGTTTTACACAAGACTCGAATACAATATAACAATCACATGGCTTTACACAAGACTCGAATACTATATAACAATCAGATGGCTTTACACAAGACTCGAATACAATATAACAATCAGATGGCTTTACACAAGACTCGAATACAATATAACAATCAGATGGTTTTACACAAGACTCGAATACAATATAACAATCACATGGCTTTACACAAGACTCGAATACGATATAACAATCAGATGGCTTTACACAAGACTCGAATACGATATAACAATCAGATTGCTTTACACAAGACTCGAATACGATATAACAATCAGATGGCTTTACACAAGACTCGAATACTATATAAGAATCAGATGTCTTTACAGAAGACTCGAATACATTATAACAATCAGATGATTTACACAAGACTCGAATACAATATAACAATCAGATGGCTTTACACAAGACTCGAATACATTATAACAATCAGATGGCTTTACACAAGACTCGAATACTATATAAGAATCAGATGGCTTTACACAAGACTCGAATACATTATAACAATCAGATGATTTACACAAGACTCGAATACATTATAACATTCACATGGTTTTACACAAGACTCGAATACAATATAACAATCAGATGGCTTTATAAAAGACTCAAATACAATATAACAATCAGATGGCTTTACACAAGACTCGAATACATTATAACAATCAGATGGCTTTACACAAGACTCGAATACATTATAACAATCAGATGGCTTTACACAAGACTCGAATACATTATAACAATCAGATGGCTTTACACAAGACTCGAATACATTATAACAATCAGATGGCTTTACACAAGACTCGAATACATTATAACAATCAGATGGCTTTACACAAGACTCGAATACATTATAACAATCAGATGGCTTTACACAAGACTCGAATACATTATAACAATCAGATGGCTTTACACAAGACTCGAATACATTATAACAATCAGATGGCTTTACACAAGACTCGAATACATTATAACAATCAGATGGCTTTACACAAGACTCGAATACATTATAACAATCAGATAGCTTTACACAAGACTCGAATACGATACATACATGAGCCATCATCAGAATCATCATTAACACGATATCCATCAGGGACATTGGATGACACTTTAGAAACGTAAACACAATTTCTCTTTATGTCTCTCTATTCTCAGTGCCGTCTTATACGCTTCTCTATTATCAGTGCCATCTTTGAGTTTGAAGAAATGTAATTCTGTCCAGTCTGCAATATTATCAATAACGCCATTTCCACTATTTTCTTCTTTAAACCTTCTCCTGCAGGACGCTCTGTGGAAGGATTATTGGAAAGAGATCTTTGGGATCGTGGTGTATGATGACATGCGCAATCAACACAAGTTTGCTATGTTGTACTATTACCAGAAGATCGTTGTTGATATGCGAAAGAGTCTGTTTTTTTGTTGCACATACCATTTATTATGTTCTGTATAACTGATGCAATCTACAATCTAGTTGTCCACCTTTCAATCATAAAATAATAGGAAATATTGAAGAGTTATATAATTTGATCCTCACTGTTGTGCTTTTTTTCTGTTTTTCCATATAGTTTTCAATCTGGACTTTGCAGCCTATATCGTTCCAAGTCCCGCCTTGATTTATTTTTTAGTGCTTTCTTGTCTGCTCACATAATCACATACTAAACTGCGATTTCTTTGTTAGTGTTTCCATCTGTGCACATATAACAAATTATAATTTCTTTGTTAGTGTTTCCATCTGTGCACATATAATAAATTATGATTTCTTTGTTAGTACTTCCATCTCTGCTCATGTAATAAATTATGATTTCTTTGTTAGTGTTTCCATCTGTGCCCATATACTAAATTATGATTTCTTTGTTAGTACTTCCATCTCTGCTCATGTAATAAATTATGATTTCTTTGTTAGTACTTCCATCTCTGCTCATGTAATAAATTATGATTTCTTTGTTAGTACTTCCATCTGTGCACATATAATAAATTATGATTTCTTTGCTAGTGTTTCCATCTGTGCACATATAATAAATCATGATTCCTTTTTTTAGTACTTCCATCTCTGCTCATATAAGAAATTACATATTTAAACTCAATGAATTTATTGTTGCACATTACTTTTACCGAAACCCTCAGAAATATAACCTATTGTCCAAATGTAAATCAAGCCTTCTCAAGTGACTCATTTGACGATTACTTTAATTTTCCTGGTTGTTTTTTTGGTTGTCACACAAAGTCTAATCATAGTTACCAATGAAACTCATGGGAATAGTCAAATGAAAAATGAAGTTGGTTTCACATCAGGGATTATATTTCAAATAGGACGCTTTTTGATATTTCCCCTGATTTTCATTGACCACTTGTGTACACTTTTTGACAGAAGCCAATGAAAATCACGAAAAAAGTATGCTTATTTCGTGATTTACATCGGCTTCCGTCAAAAAGTATATAATCGTTACAATGACATTAGTAATTGTATGAGAGGTATTTCAATGAAAGCTTTGTTTCATTAAGTATATGGTGGAAGGGTATGTATGCTGAGATGAATCTATAAAATGTTAGAGGTAACGAAATAAGAAGGGAATATTAGTGCTGCGGTAACACTGGACGAATTCCAGTATTAACTGAAATAGGAAGATTAAAGTGTTATCAATAGTAAATACAAGTTTGAAAGGATGACAATATGTAGATTATTGACTTCGTTGTTATTTGGTTACCCCACACCATCGCAAGGAAGCTGCATGCATTCTGCCGAGACTACAACTGATAACACAAGACTACTCAGCCTCAAGAGATATTTTGCAGTAATCTCAGGAAAAATCCAGTTTGGGAACAAGACGTCAGCGGAAATACAATCCGCGATCACTTGAACACAAAGCGAGTAGTTTAACTACTACACATTGTATAATATATTGCAATATAATTTTAAGAACAAAAATGTAAACATGGACACTAACGTTGCATTATACAAGATTATTATTATTCCATCACTGTGCTACCAGTGCGAAACCTGGAGAATTACAGCACAAGAGAGAAAAATAGTAACACAAAAAATAGCAAGTCTACGATGAATAAGTGGAGTGTCATTAAGAGACAGAATTAGAAACGATAACATCAGACAGATAAACAAAACAATACTAGTATTGGAACACATCAAAAGACAACAGGTCAAGTGGTTTTCACACACTTCCAGACTACCGACATGCAGCATGCGACAGATGGCTATGACACGACACATACACAGCACGGCTATAAAGCCAGAGATAGACCATGTAAAAGATGGACCAGAGAAATCAAAGAAGCCAAAGGAACAGGCTTACCAAAAAGCACACAAGAAAGTCATCTCTAGAGAACTCTTCTGCCTCTGATACCGCAATGCAAACAAGGGTCACATCGTATAGATAGATAGAAAATGTATGCTTATAGCACCCATATCCAATTATTTGTTCATCGTCCTCATGCAATACATCAGCACGTGCTCATCCAACACCTCAACACTCCCTCATCCAACACCTCAACACTCCCTCATCCAACACCTCAACACACCCTCATCCAACACCTCAACACTCCCTCATCCAATACTTCAACACGCCCTCGTCTAATATCTCCTTATGTAATGACATATTTAATGTGTTAATAATCTCGTCAACCACGAGTGTCAAAAGGTGAATAGGAGCACAATATTTGCTCTTGTCGCATACTCATTTCTTTTCAGACTGTAATCTTATGTATTTCAGATGATGTTTCTTCTGAGGGCATTATACAAACCACACAACGTTTACTGTATTAGTATTGACGATAAAAATGACCAAGGCTACATATCGTATGTTAAGAATGTGATCAAGTGTTTACCAAATGTATTCCTTGCCAGCAAGTTGGAGAAGATTGTCTACGCTGGCTTCTCTCGGTTGATGGCAGATATTCACTGCATGTCTGATCTCTTGAAGCACCCAGTGCCATGGAAGTATGTAATAAATATGCCTGGACAGCAGTTTCCACTCAGGTATATTACATTAGTTTATGGTTGTTAAATATAATTTAATCACGTCATGCATATATCAATTTTATTTTCTCTGCTTGTGCAGTAAAACGTCGCTGGATTGAATGACGATCGATTTTCTGTCTTTGACACATTTGGTCGATTGATTTTGTAATTGAAGCCGGTGTATACTAGTTGCATTTTTACGGCATATGATGAGGAAAGTAAAACTTGAACATTTAGTAACCATCGGAAAGAGCAAGGAGAAAAGAGACAGAGGAAGACAAAGAGAGAAATTTATGGATGGGTTGTCTCTGTGGCACAGAAATAAGTCACCTTTTCCTTTTCATTTCGCGTTATACCCCTTTAAGCATTGTAATGTCTGGGATAGAAGAGTTGTCTGGAGACAGACTTTTTGTGTGTTTCATATATGTTTGTTTTTGTTGACTCTTTTATTTCTGTAATCCATCGGTTGTGAGCTTTGCCCCTGGCTTTCTATGCATCATGTCTGTATAGTAATGATTTTTTGAGTGACACTGTCTGATAGTCTGGAAGCATGCGAAAACCACTTAATCTGTTGTATTCTGATGTGTGTTTGTTTGTTTTGTGTTAGCTCCATTGTAACCAGCATGGATATCCGTGCGATTTCCGTCGGGAACGTGTTTACGTTGTGCTACCGTTATGCGCCTTGTAGGTCTAGCACATCTGATTTCGGCATGCCTTGACAATTCAGATGGGCTACCCTAGCCTGTGACAGCTTCCCTATCTGTCGCCAGGCACGCATGTGTGTGGTGACTCTTTGCCCAGACGATTTTTGCTCACGTCTGTCTCGCACGAGGTGTTCCACTGTCTATGAACTTGCCTCGTGTAATTGGACGTACTGTGCCTGTGCCCATCGGGTACTGAACCTTTTCTCATCCATGAGCCTGGTTCCTTAAGAGGAAGAACTCAACAGAAGAGTTGGACTCTGGCTCTTTCGCCCTCTTAGCCGAGGTATCATTCACCGACATCGTAAAGCCCTCGCCCAAGTTCGAGTCTCACAACACGCGTTTGAGAGCAACACGTTCTCGAGCTGAGTGACTTTGTCCCAATAGCGCCTGAGCCCATCAGGTACTGAACCTTCTTTCTCTGCAAGTGTATTTCCGGTATAGGAAAGCCTGACAGTAAAGTTGGTTCAGGGCTAAAATCGTTGTCACTTTTGTGCCTGAACCCATTGGGTACAGAACCCTTTCTCTTTGCGAGCATATTTCTGGCATAGGAAGACTCGACATTAGAGTTTAGTCAGGTCATTTGTCTTTGCTAGACACCCATTATTAGGTATGGGTCTCTGCCTATAAGGAAATCAAGTAACTAGAAGCTCGCCTCGAGCTAACAGAGCTTGTAATTCCCATTGCCGTAATCTTTTTCACTTTCTATTTGCAGTTTGCGCTGCCCTCTAGCGCTGTTCTGCCCTTTCTTTTTTTTTCATTCTACTCATTATGAAATCTATCTGTCTTTCGCCATGCATTCACCTTTTCATGCTTTTTTTATTGGCCGTCCCTCCAATGTTCGGACTGGACTAACTAGCTTCACTGTATGTCGACAGTGTCGCTGTATGTGGTGTTGCTGGTGCTGTCGGAGATATTATGTCTTTTATGCATTCAAATTTCTTTTCATCTGCTACCTCCACATTCTCGGACACGATCTTCAAATGATTTTGCCAGAATCAGCTCGAGCTGCTGTATGTATGTTTCCCGGGTGCACCGTGAGGAGGTACACTTGGGATTTTGGTTATCTGCCAAACCTGGGTCCCCCTAGAGCAATGCGTTCCCTTTGCACCCCTTGTCTGCTGACGTGATACAGGATTGTCATTGTGTTTGTTTGCCTTCTGATGTTTTCATTCATGATTCTGTCTCTTATTGTTACTCCGACAATTCTACGTAGACAAGTCATTTCTGTTGTAACAAGTTTTCTGTAGAATTCTGTTGTTAGTGTCTACCTTTAACATTGGTAATATTTGAATGTCGTCTTCTGAGAACTCTCCATGCTTCCAACGTGCGTGTTTTAGTTCTACACTGTCGGTTTGCTAGACCTCTAGACCTTCCACAATGTTGTTTCAGAATCTCCTAATGGTTAAACCGTGTTCTTATCTATCCCGTTCAGACGAGATATCACATTAATCTACCACATTTAGAAAAGAAATCACATTAATCTACCACATTTAGAAAAGAAATCACATTAATCTACCACATTTAGAAAAGAAATCACATTAATCTACCACATTTAGAAAAGAAATCACATTAATCTACCACATTTAGAAAAGAAATCACATTAATCTACCACATTTAGAAAAGAAATCACATTAATCTACCACATTTAGAAAAGAAATCACATTAATCTACCACATTTAGAAAAGAAATCACATTAATCTACCACATTTAGAAAAGAAATCACATTAATCTACCACATTTAGAAAAGAAATCACATTAATCTACCACATTCAGAAAAGAAATCACATTAATCTAACACTTTCCGAAAAGAAATCACATTAATCTAACACTTTCAGAAGAGAAATCACATTAATCTACCACATTCAGAAAAGAAATCACATTAATCTAACACTTTCAGAAAAGAAATCACATTAATGTAACACTTTCAGAAAAGAAATCACATTAATCTAACACTTTCAGAAAAGAAATCACATTAATCTACGACATTCAGAAAAGAAATCACATTAATCTACCACATTCAGAAAAGAAATCACATTAATCTACCACATTCAGAAAAGAAATCACATTAATATACCACATTCAGAAAAGAAATCACATTAATCTACCAAATTCAGAAAAGAAATCACTTATTCCATTTAGAAATCACTGAAACACCGAACTTCACTTCCATTTGAACGAGCAGGTTAGCAGCCGTCATTAACCGGAAGCAACTTATAATTTATAATTTGCAACTTGAATTTGCAACTTTAAATCCATCTAATAGCTTGGTCTCTTAGTACACATGACATCTTTCCTCGTGGAGGTGCTAAACGATCTTGAAACACTTTTTGGCACAGCCAAAATGTCACATTCTATTCCATTGACTATCTCTTTTGACAGTGTCAAGAATTTATTTTTTTAGTCATGTGGAGATTTCAATGTTTTTCATTGAAAATATCTCGTCAAGTTTTCGAACTGTAAATATCATATCAACAATTTTGAGGCCTGACTCTCTGGGAATCGGTCTTGTTGTACATGGTCATTTAGTCGGTTGAGAATGACTCTTGTAAGTATCATTCTAGAAATTGGCAGGAGAGATAGATACCACTGTAGTTGTTATCACAGGACTGGCGATATCCAATACGCTTGTAAAGGTGGACGCTAGAGGCATCTTTCATTTTTGTGGAACATGTTCTGTGGTCTAAATTGAGTAAAACAGACTAGTCATTTTATACATCAGAATTAGGCCTTCTGCCTTGTAGACTTCTGCCGGCAATGAGTCAGCACAAGGGCTTTCCCTTCGGACGTTGGTTGATATTTACACTTCAACTTGTTGGTGTATACTTCTTTGAAACAATTATTACTTCTGTTTACTTTTTAAAATTAGATACACCATTTCTCATAGAGTACTTGTTTTATGATGTTGTATCCTAAGCATAATAGATAACTTGTTTACCACAGAACTAACCTGGAGCTGGTTAGAATACTGACAGCACTCAACGGAACCAACAACATTGAGATACTAGGAGACAATGCCAGCACTCCAGAGCGATATGAATTTATATACAAGGTTAAAGTGAACAAAAAAACAGGTATTCTTCTCTCGATTTGCTTTAAACAGAATTTGTTAGTGATGTGTCACTATCTTCTATCACAAAAGGATCTGGGTTCAATTTGTCATTAAGGCGATCGAATACATATTGTTCCAAGTCGTTATCGTAAGCAGGTATTGTTGCTATAACATCGAGTATGAGTATGGAAATAGAAGCGGTGACAGTAGCTCTCACTTGGCTGGCGTCGCAACCACCAACAGACTCAGTTATTTTATCGGACTCTCAAAGTATGCTGCGCAAGATAGAAAAGTGTATGATCAGAACTGAATGGGTCACTCTTCTCGACAATGCGCAGAGGATTACATGGATTTACTGTCCTGGTCATGCTGGGGTCAGGGGAAACGAAAGAGCCGATGTATTGGCTGGTGAAGCTTTGGTGAACGGCACAGAGGTAAGAAGAGACAGGATTGAATTGATTAGAGCAGTCATGGATACCCTACGAGAAGACGAGGAGGAAGTCGAACGTGACAATGTACATATTCAGAGAATGGTAGAAATGGGAGTGACTAGAGGTGATGGGAGAAAGTACTCCCTCTCCGGAAAGATCAGAAGAACGCGCAATCAGCAACTGACTGGGACACTGATCTTATACACTTTTAGATGGCGGACGGAACGGCAAGCAGAGCATACATGGGAATGTCCCCTGTGCTGTGACGCTTGTTCCTAATCAAGAAACAAGAATCAAGGTATTGTTGTTTTATTCTTATAGCCCATGCTATTGGGCATTGGCTACTATATATGTTCACAATCCATCACGTGTAGTTACTCCATCAAAACTGTATATATTTGTTCACAGCTATGTATATTTGTTCACAGCTATGTATATTTGTGCTATCTATCAATCTATCCATTAGCTGCTTCTCTTGTTTGCATTGCAGCCTCAGGGGTAAAAGAGTTATCTGGAGATGGCCTTCCTGTGTGCCGTTTGTACGCTTGGTCCTGTGGCTTCTTTGATTTATGTGATCCATCTTTTACATGGTCTGCCTCTGGTTTTATAGCCGTTATGTCTATGTGTCATCGCCATTTGTGGCATGCTATCTGTCGGTAGTCTGGAAGCGTGTGAAATACACTTGATCTGTTGTCTTTTGATGTATTGGTATACTGGTATTGTTTTGGTTATCCGTCTAATGTTATCGTTTCTAATTTTTTTCCCTTAATGACACTCCGAGTATTCTCCGTAGACATGTCATTTCTGCTGTCACTATTTTTCTGTTGTCTTGGTCTGTCATTGTCCAGGTTTGGCACTTGTAGCACAGTGATGGGATAATAATAGTCTCGTATAAAGCAACTTTAGTGTCTACGTTTACATTTTTGTTCTTAAAGATACATGTCATCTATCCTAGGATCGGGTATGTTTTGTTGCATCTATTTTGTATCCCTTTGTGGAGATAGTGATATTTCTGTCTGTCTTAACTGTTGCTATTATTTGAGTTTTTTTTTCAAAATGAATCTTCATGTTGAATTTTTGACTTGTGGAGTCTGTTCATATGTTCTTGCAACTGTTCTTTGCTATTAGTACTTGGTCTTCTGCAAATAGTAGTTCGAAGAATTTGTCCTTCATATTATCTTCTTCGTTGGTACTTGTTAGTTTACAGATGTGGTCGATATATGTTTTAAAAAGTAGAGAGAATAGGACACATCCCTGATTGAATTTGGAACTTATTAGACACACCTTCATTTGTTCTTACTTCACATTGGCTATTAGTATAAATGCCTTTGGATATGTTGATTGAATGTTCTGGTACTCCGTATATTGATAGTGTTTTCCATAGTTGTTGTATGTCTACTCTGTCGAAAGTCTTTTCTTGGTCGACAAATGCGATGTATAATATGTATAATTCTTTGTTGTTTTATGTGGCTCTTTCTGTCAGTTGTCTAAGTGTAAAGATATCATTTGTACTGCTTTTGTTCTTACGGAAGCCCATTTGGGTGTTTTTAGTATGTGTTCACAGCTGGATATATTTTTTCACCACCGTCTGTCTCGTGTCTTGTAAATCATTTTAGATACGACAGGTGACCATGCAAAAATTCAGAGCTGTCCAGTATATGTTCTCTTGCGTTTTGCCTGTTATGAGGCGATAATGTTTTCTCTTGTCGTGATGTGTCTTTTTCTGATGCTAGTGAGCAACTTTCTTTTTGAATCCACTTCTGTTATAACACACTTGTTATCCACTATTTTGATAACAAGATATCTTTATTATTAAAGATAACACACTTGTTATCCACTATTTTGAATCCACTTTTGTTATAACACACTTGTTATCCACTATTTTGATAACAAGATATCTTTATTGGGAGTTTTCTATGTCTATGGTGTTGTAAAAATTCTCCTATAAAATTATTTATATACTGCCGCTATATACTATTTATTATTTGGCTGCTTAATTTCTTAGAGAAAAACACACAATTTGAGTTGTCACCTGCAAGCTGAACATGTTTGCAGTTCGTAAATCGATAAGGATAAAATGATGAAAAAGTCGTAGAGAATTCACTTCATTGCACTCAGGTCTCCGCATGTTTACCGTGTCCCTCTCTATAAAAGAGCATGCTTTCTGCTGAAAGTATCGATCATAGTAAGTAAACCCATAGCTTCAAACGATAATCTCCAGATATAATCGATACAAATCGATCACATTTTTTGAAAATTTGATCCCAAGAAAAAGAAATAACATATCAATGTCAAAAATCTTATTAACAAGACAGATCAGTTACCTAACTAGCGTTTCATATTGTGTGCTCTGCTTCTTATAACGTCATGTTCAGAAAGAGCAAAACACAAACATCAAGGAGAAAAACAGAATTAGTTCGTGATAGATATGTTCGTTCATATGCTCAGTCGGCAAGACACATGACAATGATGTTTTTCAATGTCTACACAAAATACACTTTCATGATAAAAGTTCTCAAAAAATCATGATTGTGAATATCATTCATATTAGAACTAAATGTTATTTTATCTGTCAAATCTCTCTACTACTTGTATACTCATATATAATGGTCTATTGTCTAGTATCTATTTCCGGGTGGTTTTTTTTATCTGCTCTTGCCGTTAAGCATAGGGGTGATTGGAGCTCGAGCTTGCGTTCTAAAGCCATACATGTGGTGTCGGCTGTGTTATGGCCGTGTCTGTTCAGAATATCCTTGACGTTTTCTATCCGTCTTTTCCGTAGTCTTCCTCTGGCTTTGTACCCTGATCTCATTTGGTTAATTACCTGTACGGGCAACTTATCGTAATACATTATCATAATGTGACCAAACCATTTGATCTGCTGCTTTTCTATGTATTCTGTACAAGGTATTATACCTATTCTTTCCTTGATGCCTTCATTTCGTAATCTATCGAGCCTGGTGACCCCGGCAGCTTTCCTCAAGCATTTCATCTCACATGTCACTATCTTTCTGTAATGTGAAGATGAGAGAGACCAGGGTTGGCACTGGTAACACAGTGTTGGTAGAAATATACTGTAGATCATTTGTCTCTTAACTTCCATCTCGATCTTGGGATGAAGAAGTAATGGTGACAGTTGGTATGTTACTGCATTTGCCTTTTGACACCTTGTCTCTATATAATGGTGTTATTTTATTAAAATAACCAAAAAAAATAGGGAAAACCGTCTTGTGTACTGACTGCAATGATATATACACACAAAGGACAACCGACTTGCGTACTGACCCTGCAATGATATATGCACACATAACTCCCATAACAACCTGGAATCTCCAGGATCTAAGTTCTGCGGTCCTTTTAATTACGTTAGTTTTATGCACTACTGATTTACAATTTCTAAGCAGAATAGCGTTCTCAAAGAATAGTTTAAGCAACGGATTATTAATAGTTTACGTAAACATTTTTTTAAATCGCATTTGTATCAATTGCTCTCCGAGTGGCGTGTGGTGATTTTTCTTACATGGCGACAATTTTTTGTGGGAAATATGATTCAAGAAGAATATTCTAACATTACTAACTGAAACTTCATTATTATTTTTGTTAATGATTCCTGTATAACAAAAATGGTTCTGCAAGGTTGAAAGTTAGGTGTCATCATTATATAACCTTTTTTTTAACTGTAAGAAAATGTCAAATAACTTCAACGGAATGTGATATTGAGCCAACACGAGAGATTACTTAGCATCCAGGTCACCAAGCTGTTTCTTATGAATTGTTTTTTACTACTTTAAAAGAACAGAGAGAAATTGTTTCGAAAGAATGTGTATATATATTTTCAAATTTCAATATATCATCAACATTTTATTATTGGTGGTTGAATTTTTTAATTACTGAGGGTTACAAGAATCAAGAATTACTGAGGCTTAAACTTGAAATTGAGTAACTAATCGAGAGCACATAAATTATGCATCACTATAGTTCTAGCTGACCTATTTTATGCTAATTTATTGCACGGATTACCATGGAATGCCTAGTCCAGTTTCATTTTTCGCAATATTTATTGTAATATTTTTTTCATAAATTATATGGAAAATTCAAACCTTAAATTAACAGGATCTTGATCATTTCGGGAACAACTGCACACGCTTAATAATCACAACACTAACGCGCACATGAAACAAAAATAAAGTATGTTGACTTATTATGGAAAATCTAGTCAAGCAATGTTTTCAATGTACTATATATAAAAGAAACTCCCTACCTGCTTATAAGCTTGTGTACAATAATGCAAGCATCGTAGATTCCTGTGTTTTGTCATTAGTATGAATAATGAAAGGATAATATAACGCAAAATGATAATCTTTGTTTTGTTAAAAATACTTGTACTAGTCATGCAATATTTATTTTTAAATATTTATTCCTTTGTACCTCTTATCCATGAAACTCAATATATATTTACTAAAATGATGTGGGGACTAGACCAGTAATACAATACCAACTAACGCACGCCATTGGTCAGAATTCCAACATTAGTGTTAAGCATCATCTGGAATACAGATTCTCCGCAATGCAAATATATCACGCTATGAATTAATTCCTCTTTCTGTCGTCCCTTCCTCTTTTTATCTCAGATTTCCATATTGTCACTTTGTATTCCAAGTATTCTGGTTCAATATTGGGATCAATACATTTATACTATCTTTGCAGACACTCAAAAAGCGAAGCAGTGTTTGCAGGGTTCAAACGAGGCAGAGGATTGACTTTACTGTACTCGGTTTTTCCTTGCGCTACACTAATAGCCCTTAACGCCGCAGCTTCAAGCGATAATTCGCAGGGATCTCCGAAAAAAACCCACCTTGTAAACAAGACAATGCGAGCTGGATTCGAACCCATGAACTTTCGAACATAAGACAAACATCTTAACCACTACGCGAGAGTATTAATATATCTTCTTCTTCTTCATCGTTCTTCAGTCAGATATCAGGTTACAGCACCAATAGGTTCAATGAATTGTGTGATTCGCTTCAGGTCATCCATGGAACCCCTCAAGTCTGGTAACAGTGCCGTCTCAGTAGGCCATATTTTCTCCCTCTCTTCTTGGTAGAGTTTATAGGCATGAAGAATGTGTTCTGCAGTCTCTCGGCTGAGTCCACAGTTGCACAGGTCTGTCTCACCAATCTTCAGCTTTCTGAACATGTGACCACTCAGTCTGTTGTGACCAGTTCGTAGTCTGAAGATGATGGTTTGTTCCTTGCGTGACATTTGGTGGTAGGGGTCATTTGGTTCTGCAGTTGGGTGCATTTGCTTCCACTTTTTCTTATATTCTGCTTTTAACATGTTCTTACATTCATAGTACGTATTATCATTTTCTATTTGTTCCAGTGATCCCCCTTTCCTTGCCAGGAGATCAGCTTTCTCATTTCCAGGTATGCCACAGTGACCTGGGATCCACTGCAGTACTGTTTCTTTGGTAAAACTGCTAAGGTGTAGTAAGCAGGCCGTAAGTTCATTCATGCTCGTGTTCTTTGGATCTTTCAATACCTGCAATACTGATTTTGCATCCGTTAGAAATACTACGTCTGTTGTGACTCGGCAAGCAATTCATGAGCATTTTGGCTGCCTCTATTATGGCTTCCATTTCTGCTTTGAAATTTGTGGAATGTTTGCCTGTGGGTATGGATTTCTCTATTTATTTTCCATCTGGTGTTACTATATATATTCCTGATCCTCCATCTAATACTGCCTCTTTCGCTGATCCATCTGTATATACATGTGTCCATCTATCCATATAACTTCCTAAAATTATGGACAATATACCAAGCATTATTTCGAAAACAGAAACTACTATACAAGTACTAAAGGAGACATCTAAGAATCACATACAGTAATCGTATCAATATATGAAAACAGTCAATTTTACTACCAAAAAAAACCCCCAAAACATTGGACTCAGGGAAAGAATAAAGTTGCATCTGATACACTTTTGTCAGGACGTGATAACCCTGGGATACTGTCATAGTGGAATTAACTCCCTTCCTGGACAACATGTAAACATAAACCCGCTAACAGAACCATTGTTTGAGATAACACAATTTAGCGTTTGAGTGTCTACTAGATCTCCACTGAGGCGACCTATTATTTTGTTAGAAAGGGTATGGAAATTTGTTTTAAAAAGCTCACAGATAACGGAATTATTTATATATTCCTTCGAATATTGCAGACTTATGCCGTTTCTAAAAACAATGTAACATTCAGAAACTGTGTAATAACATGAAAAATATAAAGGCATATTTTCCTATCATCAACAGGAACACATAAAATGATTTCTACTGGTGTTAAAAATCAGCCGCCACCACATAACATAACAATGAAAAAAGGAAGTACATACGGTTCATTCTCCAGAGCCTTTGTCCAGTTCGCACTGCACCATCCAATAGCCAAAGACCTTTTGGAGTATTGTAAGAAAGTATTTAGTCCAGACGAGCATTTCTGGGCAACTCTGCAACATACGGAAGTTATTGACGTACCCGGAGGATATAAAGGTAATGCCAAGGTGTTACAAAGTTATTTGTAGTTGAGTCGTTAATTTTGTACCTCTGATAGCAGACCTTAAACCCTAATCCTAACCACAATAGCCGTTATAGCAGAGTATGATAACAAACGTTTCAGACTTGTGTTACTATATTTCTCTGCGATCTGCGGAGATGATTATGAAGTCGAATTCTGACATAGAGTCCATGTGACATGTCAAGTCAGAATTGGAAATTATGTATTTGTTGTTCTGTCGTTTCGTGCGTCGAGCTTTGTCTCTGCTTCTGTGATTTAATGTGTTGTCTCTGGCTCTGAGAATTGATGTTTTTCTCTGTCTCTGAGATTTGATGTGTCTCTTTTTTGATTTGATGCTGTTGCTGCGCCACATTGGGAGATTCTGAGTGACACACGTCCATGATGATGGCCGACCGCATCACCTGTATGTTAATCAGAGAAAATTGCCATTTCTACGAGAACGTCTGGCTCTGTGGTAGGAGATACACGGCTCGTCTGGGGCGGTCAAGGTACCAGCTTCAATTTTCGAGTCAGGATGTTGTTCATTCGAACCATTCAAAAACTCAATGGCAACTTACTAAACGTATACCTTGTCTAGAAAGTCAGTACAGCCAACAGATGATTGGCTCAGAATAAGTATGCTACCAATGTGAGAAACGACTTCTAAAATACCATAATGTTCTGTAATAAGGCAATGCCTCAGAATGTATAAAGCATGCATAAAAAGAGCTGATGTTTCTTTCTTCGTTCGTTCTCACACACATGCAGATTAGCAGGCTGTAGTCAGTGAAAGGTTTGCGTTGTGTCATTATTTACAGCTTAGCTGCGATATATTTACCTTTCAGCCTTATACATCCGACTTCAGCATCGCTGCTGAATCACTTTGAACCTTTATGGGACATTGTTATCTATTAAATAAACCTCATGGATGACAAATAAATGTAGGCAGCTAACATTGCACCATTTTCCTTTTGTGTTAGACTCCTAGTTAACGGTGAATGCTACAGGGTTCACTACTACGGATGGGTATACAGAAGTGGCAAAAGAATGATGAGGTATTTGGCTAAGAAGTATGCGCTGTGTTGCTGGCAGGACGTGGTAAATCTGGTATACTGGCGAACTGCTATGCTCCATTCGAAGACTAAACAAGTATTAATAAATCTCCCTTACACAACCATGTCTTTGAAACAACCTACATTAGTGCAGGTATTACCTCAGGTAAATAACTAAAATCAGTATGTGCTTTTGTCAGATAGGCTATAGGCTGTCAAAAGAGTTACCAGCGCACAGCTAAATGGAGAATTTCATTAAATTTATTATCATATATATCTAAGTTTGTCAACCGTCGGGCCTCGGCAAAAGGATTGCCGTGCCGCTGGTGCTTCTCCCTGAATCGTAAAGCTATTTATTATTATATAGAATTAGTTTCGAATTATTTCTTCTCTATGAAGTTTAACCCTACACACTTAGTTGTTCTGAAATTCTGTGAATATGCCTTACAACTTTTCTCTCTCTCTCTCTCTCTCACACACACACACAGACACACACACACATTATATATATATATATATATATATATATATATATATATATAAGAAACCTTCGCAAGAATTCACAGAAACCAAATTGGGTAATTTGATTTTGGTTGGTTGGTTGCTGATCCAGTGGTCCATGGGCTCATACCCTTTGACCTAATGCCATTAAATGGCATTATATTGCTGGGAAGTCTGTGGATTTTCGGCCCACCCTGGGACAGAGCCAGAAAATAACTATCACACCTACAGGAAGGTAGGTTTCAACCTATGCACTGCTCCCAGCCACTGTAGCCAAGATAGGGTTCACTGTGCTCATTCCTCGCCACCAATTGACTACTTATTATGCCGAACTCCTCTATTGCTCCAGGCATGCAACCAAATGTTCAAGTCAAAAGGATTATCAAGTCCTGAGTCACTGTGCCTCTATGATGGGTTTCAGCCATAGGAAAAAACAGTGCTGTCACTTTCCTCCTCCCCAGTGCTGCACAGTACATCTCTGGCTCCCTTCCAACCACACAGGTTGCATACATATATATTCAGGTAAACATGAAACACATTTCAACAACAAAATAAAAGCATAATTGTATAGATGACGTGCCATGAAGCTTCTATAAGAAGATAACCTCAATATAACGGCATGTCATCCACTAAGGTTTTCTGTTGCATGGGTTGTTTGTCTAGTGGGCCATTGGTGAGACCCACAGACGCAACCGCATGCGTAGTAATTTGATTTTAAACAGGCGTAGTTTGTAACCTAATTTTATAGTTGGTTGTACGCGCTCTTTCATACCCCTGAGGCGAATATATATTGTATATTATTGTTATAATATTATATTGATAAACTATTATGTAATGTGTATATATATATATATACATACATACAAAGGATATTCCACAGGAAATCTGAACGTCGATCGCTTCATGACGTCATATTCGCTGTGGTCTGACAATCAGAGATTAACCTGTGCCACAAGGTATGTCCATGATATCTGCATATTTACTCCGGAAGATCTACAGACTCTTGTAAAACAAGACTTTCTGTTTGCTAACAAGTTCTACATTTATTTTAACCCAGCCGCTCTTCACTGCTTGGATGAATGGTTGTTTAACAGGACTATTTCTGGTACAGTTCAGGATTTGTCTAGGTATAGACCAGAATCAAGTATTTCTGCTGCTGGTACAGTCCATGAGTTGTCTCGGTAAAGAACAGAGGCAAGTACCTCTGACGCAGGTAAAGTCCATGATTTATCTGGAAATAGAGCAAATACAAATCCTTCTACAGAATAATCCTACTCTTTAATTTCAAATCTGGTCACTTATCTAGGCTTATCAGACTTAAGATTCTTTTCATTGGATAACGGACAAAGTCTACACAATGTCACCAATGTCTCACCAGCAAAGATACGTAATGTTGTTGGGATCAATCTGCAAAAGTATTCTAGGGAAGAACATCACAGAGTTGGTATGTCTACAGTATTTTGATTGGTCAAATGTATGGTGATTTAAAAGTATTGTGTTAATCCTCCAGTTATACGCTCAATTACATTTGTCACAACTCTAGACAAGGACGTGTATGAAGGAAAGCTGTTCTGGCTTCAGCTAATTTTGATTTGATATCTCTTTGGTAACGTCATATATTATCAATGATGTAACACATACACATGCATTTATTCAACTTTGATACACATAATTTTCTATAAAAGTAACACTAATTAATATAATACAAACGGGTGAACCGGTGTGAATATCATATGATAAATGTAGTACTAGTATGTTTCACACCTTATCACTTTAATAATTATGTAACTGTGCAATGCTATTTTTAGCAGTTTTCAGTGTTAACAATCATCGTGAAACTTCGTAAATTTCCGGTGGTTAGTTGGACGTGATCGGTCATTCATCGATGACAAATGATATTCTTCGAGGTACGGTGGAGGGTGGTAGAATACGAGGTGGATAGAGAAGACATTGATGAATAATTTCAAGGCTTATACAGAGTGTAAAGTTTTCAAACGTATCAGGATGGTAGAGAATAGAGACCTTTCTGCAGAAAATGTTTCAATGTGACATCACTGCGGTCCTGATGGATTATGCGTTTCATTATTTTTATTCTTACTAATGTTATGCTTGTCTCCGTTTAATGATGACCATATAATAGTAGATGAAAAATGTATATCTGTAATACGAAATAGAACACAACGGACAATAGCAATTGTTAATTATATGTAAAATGTCATATATCCAGTGAGTAAGGAGGAGGGTCCTTTGATGTTTTATATAATCCATCTCTATGATATGGAAGCGAATCATGGACAATAAATAAACAAAACGGTATGAAACTAGAGAGCACTGAAATGTGGTTCTTGAGAGAAATGATGAGACTCTCATGTACATCTAACACAAAATTACCAACATAGATGAACTCAGGAAGATTGACACCAAAATAAAGTTACTTCTCAAATTCAGAAGAACATAAAACAGCGTACCTCCATTATTGGCGATATTATAAGAAGGTTAGACTTGGAATACAATGTAAGAACAGGCAAAAATTGGGAGAGAACTAAAGGCGTAGGGTTTCGATGTGGGAAACTAATCAATAATTAGACATCAAGGTAAATACGAAGTATATAATAAAGGTTACTGGATATAGCCTAACTATCAATAAAAAATAAATCAGAAATAACAATAAAAACAAAGAACAGAGAAAATTTTCAACGTATCGGTCCTATTGGGACCGTTGTCACGAAAAAAAACCGAATTAAGACAACAATTAGACATCATGGCGGGGTAGAGTGTGAGCAGTGGTGACGATATAAAATGCAGTAGGCAATCTTCTTCGTTTGTTCTCACACTCTTAATGATTATAATGAGGATGTAGTCCTGGGAGCGGAATGCGTTCTGTCTTGCTGCGATATCCGCGTCTTTCGGCCTAATACATTCAACTTCAGCATGGTTTCTAACCCTATGAGGAAGGCAAGAGCTACTCAATGACCCACAGACTTCTCCTACACATCCGTAGAGTGTGATAGACAATTCCAGTCAGGCATAACTTATTATTCACAGGCTGGCACAGCGCAGACATCATCATCATCATCGCTATCCTATTTGAGCTGAATGGTCAGCGTCGATTACGGTGGACAAGCAAAATTATTTGGAGCAGCAAACTCCAACTCATGCATCCTTAGTCGCCTCTTATGATATGCATAGAATGCTAACATTGCTTCTATTCTTTCTCTCCTTTAGTGTCTCGTCAATACATGGGCAGTACATATAACGTTGTGGATATTACTGATCTTATAGTGAGGAACTTGGCTTTAAACCACAAACGTTAGTCAAATTTAATTATATCAGATCCGTTAAATATAAAAACTATTAGGGGTCGAGTTTTTGGTATTGCCCCCATACAATCTACGGACTATTGATTATCTTCTCTTCCAGTCATCGCACATTATACAGATGATCGACATGCTATGTATGCTTACTTGTTTTTCTATTGTTACATGTTATGTCAGTTATTGTGTTTTAACTACACTGGTACTAGAACTATGAATAGAACTCAGGAAAGCATTTGATAGGTTTGGAAAGAAGGACTCAAAGAAATTGCGAAATTTCAGAGTTCAAGAGTGTACAAATGGGTAAATATATATACCTGCATAATAGAAGAGCTAGGGTACAATTGGATGGTCGCAAGAGCAAGAAAGTCCTACTGCGTCATGGAGTCCCCAGAGAGGTATCCTGTTAACCACACGTTGCTAGGTTTTTATCAATGACGCAGAACTACCACACGGGATTAAAGCAGTAATGTATGCTGATGACTTTTTGCGCGGAAAAAAGTTGCGACAAATACAAAGAGCTGTTGATGCGTTAATCCTATAGACAAATAGATAGTGCGTCAGCGTTAAGATTAAATGCAGCACTACAATCTTTACCGACTCACCAAAATTAAAAAAACCGGTGACATCAAGAAAAATGGAGGTCTTCTGAAAGAAAACAAACAGTCCACATACCTCGGAGGTATATTTGATGTTAATCGGACTTGGAAACAGCACATAAACAAAGCAGCAACAAAGCCAGGAGGAAGTTAGCTATCATGAGAAAACTAAGTGGAATGAAATGAGGAGTCCGTGGAAATATAATCCAAGTAGAGTGTACGAGCACGGTATAAGACCACACATAAAATATGGTTTAGCTGCATGGTTTCCTGCATCAAACACCACATTACAAGATCTAGATAAAGTGCAAAACCAGGCGCTTAGGATAATGTTGGGAGCAATGAAATCAACACCCATAGTAGGGATGCAGAATATGGGGAGAATACAAATACTTGGCTAGCGCAGAGAAACAATGGTGATAATAAACGCAGAAATGTTTCAGTGTATCCCAAGTCATCCAATGAAGGAAAGATTCTAAAATCTAGCAATGGGGCGACTGAAAAGAAACATCGTTATTCACCAAGCGAAACGACACCGTAGACAACTTACAGACCTACTTGAAGTTGACAGCCCTTTAAGGTCTGTACCAGAACAAACCCCGAGGAGTGAAAGGCATGAAATGCCAATATACATTCAGACCCATGTGAAAGGAATACTAAGTGGGAACTTCTGCAATAATGATGATTCAGAAACCCAGGAAGTTAGTCTGGAAACTGAAAAATTGATGAACTCCATCTCTGGCCTACAGCCCCTGGTTTTCCTGGCAGATGCAAAATCAGTGATTCAAACTCTACAGTCAGGAAAACAGAATTACAAAAATTACTTAATGAACTCTTACCAGTATAGGGTAACCATGCATTGGGTATACTTACTGTGGAATGCCAGGAAATTAAAAAAAAGCAGACTAACTGGCTAAGGAAGGTGCTGCCGAAGACCAACCAAATGTACCAATCACCTACCATCAGAAAAAAAACAGATGATCAAGTCAATACGACAGCCACAAACACAAACACAAGATGGCTATCAGATTATGAACAAATCTGAACAACTATTAATTCTACGCACTCCTCAGAACAGGACACAACCGACTCCACAGTCACATGTATACAAACTTCAAGATTGGCAACACAGATATGTGCACATGTTGAAAGGCAGCACAGAGTGGCAAACGTATGCTTCAGGATTGTTCTGGGTATGAAACACTGAGATAGACAATTTTGCCAGAGGAAACAGCACTCGGATCAAAGCTCTATGGGCCACTGTAAGAACTACAAAAGACAGTGAGATTTATTAAGGAGACAGAATTACAGATATAGACATGTTTCAAGTGAACGATAGAAGAACTCTATAGTGTTTTTCTATTTGTTACATGCTATGTTTTCTATAGCGTTTTTCTAGTTGTTACATGCTATGTTTTCTATAGCGTTATTTTAGTTGTTACATGCTATGTTATCTATAGTGTTTTTCTATTTGTTACTTCCTATGTTATCTATAGCGTTTGTTTAGTAGTTACATGCTATGTTATCTATAGCGTTTTTCTAGTTGTTACATGCTATGTTATCTATAGCGTTTTTCTAGTTGTTACATGCTATGTTATCTATAGCGTTATTTTAGTTGTTACATGCTATGTTATCTATAGTGTTTTTCTATTTGTTACATGCTATGTTATCTATAGCGTTTGTTTAGTAGTTACATGCTATGTTATCTATAGCGTTTTTCTAGTTGTTACATGCTATGTTATCTATAGCGTTTTTCTAGTTGTTACATGCTATGTTATCTATAGCGTTATTTTAGTTGTTACATGCTATGTTATCTATAGCGTTTTTCTAGTTGTTACATGCTATGTTATCTGTAGCGTTTTTCTATTTGTTACATGCTATGTTTTCTATAGCGTTTTTCTAGTTGTTACATGCTATGTTATCTATAGCGTTTTTCTAGTTGTTACATGCTATGTTATCTATAGCGTTTTTCTAGTTGTTACATGCTATGTTATCTATAGCGTTTTTCTAGTTGTTACATGCTATGTATTCTAGTGTGTTATCTAGTATTACATGCTATTTATTCTATATAGTTTTTTTAGTGTTTCATATCATGCATTCTATAGTATTTTTATAGTCTTACATGCCATGCATGTTGTACTTGGCGACTAAGGTTTTTGGTGCCAGTGTAACGGTGTTAATTGAAAATCATAATAAAAGAATATAATAGAGGACGCCAGTGCTAACACTCTCATGTATAACACATCAATGACTCGTGAATATGACTCGTGAATATGACTCGTGAATATCGTCTCTTAAATCAAAGTAGTACTTCTACACAAATAGATAGATCCAGGACAAGGGTAATAAAGTTTTGCTAATAAGCACACATAATGACACACACAAATCGACGTTTCGACCAAAAGCCTTTATCAAGACAGATATTTGAAACAAAATTAAAACATATAACAGAAAGCGAACAGTAATAACATCGACGGTCACATTGATATGAGCAGTATTGATAACCGTCTGGCGCTTGAGAACCGTTAAATTATCAATATGGCACTCTGAAACCCGACGTCATTAATGAGCGCCTGTCTCTTGTATGACTTTAGTCAATCCATAGTTTATTTTTGTTTCGTGTCACATGTTTGTTGTCATTTTTGTATTTTCCTTGTCCGGTGTCATTTCGCCTCTTCCGGTCAATCTATACTACTTATACCAATGTGACAGTCGATGTCATTACTGTTTGCTTTCTGTTATATGTTTTAATTTTGTTTCAATAGTCTGTCTTGATAAAGGCCTTTTGGTCGAAACGTCGATTTGTGTGTGCCATTATATGTGTTATCTAGTATTAGCATAACTGTAATACCCTTTTCATGGATCGACCTGTTGGATTTCAGTTTTGCGCAGTACGTACAACTTCTAAACAAATGTTTGTTGTGATTAGCAGACACCCCAGTGGAATTAACAATTATTATACACAGCTATGACATGGGCAACAAAGTCCCGTTCCTGACATCTCAGGCAATATGTCATTTTAATATGTGTTGAACCCTCACAGCATAAGTGAGCACGAATTGGCATAGCATTTCATATTGCACATCAATCAATGACTATAATTATCTTATTGAAAACATGGCATGCAAATACTACTAACCTGTGGTGATACAGGAAATATAATGTTTACATATAATGTTTACATATAATGTTTACATATAATGTTTACATATAATGTTTACATATAATGTTTACATATAATATTTACATATAATATTTACATATAATGTTTACAATTCTCAAATTCTCTTTGTCTTATGTCTTACATTTTATCGGTCTTAATAGAAAGTGACGGTTACACCAGTGTTGGATGTCCCATCATGTGTCATGTGACGGTTACACCAGTGTTGGATGTCCCATCATGTGTCATGTGACGGCTACACCAGTGTTGGATGTCCCATCGTCTGTCAGGTGACGGCTACACCAGTGTTGGATATCCGATCATGTGTCATATGACGGCTACACCAGTGTTGGATGTCCCATCATGTGTCATGAGACGGCTACACCAGTGTTGGATGTCCCAATATACAGAGGATTAAAGTAATCCAGACGCCATATTAAAGTCGGGTGTGTCATGTAAATAAGTGCAGATATCCAAGTCAAACGTAAAACCATGACTGAACGCACCTATGTTTATTTAAACAACAGCATAAAGATGTATGTTCACACAAAGAGCAATATAATTATATACTGTGGTTCTTAACTGAACAGGTCTTCAAGTTGATTCAATGAGGACTTCATTCGTACGTTTTTGGTAATTATCAAGTTTTCCAATGGTTACTATTTATATACTTGGAGTACGCTTGGCTAGTTTTGGCATGTGATTCCAAGTATATAAATATCATCCAATGGATAACACGGAAATAATCAAGAAAAGTTAGTAATGAAGGCCTCATTACTTCAGTGTGAAGGCCTTTACCTTCGAAGTACACGGATATATGTTAACTCAAACAACAATAGAGAGATCTATGTTAAACCACACAAAAATAGAGATATTTATGTTAAAACACAACAATAGATAGATTTATGTTAATTCAAAGAGGAATAGAGAGATGTATGTTAAACCACACAACAATAGAGAGATTTATGTTAAACCACACAACAATAGAGAGATTTATGTTAAAACACACAACAATAGAGAGATTTATGTTAAACCACACAACAGTAGAAATATTTATGTTCATTCAAAGAACAATAGAGAGATCTATGTTCATTCAAAGAACAATAGAGAGATTTATGATAAACCACACAACAATAGAGAGATTTATGTTAAACCACACAACAATAGAGAGATTTATGTTAACTCTAACGAATGATATAGTATGTTAATTAGTTAATATTGTCAGAGCATGCGCTAATTGTTTCAATTAGCAACGCTTTCCACGACAGTGCTTCTTCTTTCGTTTACTGGAAACGTGTTTATACCTGTAATTCTGTCTCCTTAATAAAACTCACTGTCTTTTGTAGTTCATACAGTGTCCCATAGAGTTTTGATTCCAGTGTTGTTTCCTCTGGCCAATATGTCTGCCTCAGCGTTTCATGCCCAGAAAACTCTTGAAGTATATGTTTGGCACTCTGTGCTGCCTGTCCACATGTACACATGGATGTGTTTCCAATCTTCAATTGTGTGTACATGTAACTGCGGAGTCGATTGTGTCCTGTTCTGAGGCCTGCGTAGAATTAATACTTGTTCTGATATTTTCATAATGTGATAGTCATCTTGTGTTGGTGTTTGTGGCTTTCTTATTGACTTGATCATCTGTTTTATTTCTGATGGTAAAATATTGGTACATTTGTTTGGTCTTCGGCAGCACCTTCCTTAGTCAGTTGGTCTGCTTATTTTCATTTCCTGGCATTCCACAGTGAGAGGGTATCCACTGCATGGTTAGCTTATACTGGTAAGACAGTTTATTAGGTAGTTTTTGTACGTCTGTTAGTTTTCCAGACTGGAGAAATTGAAACACTGACCTTGCATCTGTTAGGAATACCAGGAGATGTAGGCCAGAAGTGGAGTTCAGCAGTTTTTCAGTTTCCACTATAATTGCCTGGATTTCTGAATCACCATTATTGCAGAAGTTCCCACTTAGTGTTCTCATTGTATCTCTAGGCTTGTTTTGATGTTCTATATATACACCTGCACTTCCATTCCTCACTGTATTTTGTCCTGACACATCTGTGTATGCTCTAATGCATATCTCCTGTGGATATTTCTCGTCCAGGAAACGGAGGGTAACTGTCCTCCGTTGCACACTGTTCTGTTCGTCCTCGCTTAGTATTCCTTTCACGTGTATCTGAATGTATATTGGTATTCAATACTGTTCACTCCAAGGGGTTTGTTCTGGTACAGACCTCAAGGGGCTGTCAACTTCAGGTAGGTCTGCAAGTTGTTCACGGAGTAATTTAGCTTGGTGGATAAAATTACTTCTTTTCAGTCGCCCCATTGCTAGATTTTAGAATCTTTCCTTCATTGGATGACTTGACATACACTGACACATATCTTCTTGTATTAGTACCTTTGTTTCTTTGCGTTCGCCAAGTGTTTGCATTCTTCCCATTTCTGCATCTCTGCTATGGGTGTTGATTTCATTGCTCCCAACATTATTCTAAGTGCCTGGTTTTGCACTTATCTAGATCTTGTAATGTGGTGTTTGATACAGGATATCACGCAGCTGAATCGTATTCCAGTGGGGTGGTCCTATGCCGTGTTGTTTAACTTTACAGAGTATATTTCCAATGGCTCCCATGTGGTTCCACTTAGTTTTCTCAGGATAGCTCACTTTCTCCTGGCTTGTGTCGCTTAGTTTTCTCAGGATAGCTCACTTTTTCCTGGCTTTGTCGTTGCTTTGATTATGTGTTGCTTCCGTGTCAGCTTATCATCACGACAATGCTAATCTGTTGAGTTAGTTAATACTCAGCTACAGATCTAATATATTGAGTCAGTTAATAGTCAGCTAAAGAGCTAATCTATTAATTAAGTTAACACTCAGCTAAAGAGCTAGTCTGTTGATTCAGTTAACACTCAGCAACAGAGCTAATCTTCTGTGTCAGTTAACATTAAGCTACAGAGCTAATCTTCTGTGTCAGTTAACATTCAGCTACAGAGCTAATCTTCTGTGTCAGTTAACATTCAGCTACAGAGCTAATCTTCTGTGTCAGTTAACACTCAGCTACAGAGCTAATCTTCTGTGTCAGTTAACATTCAGCTACAGAGCTAATCTTCTGTGTCAGTTAACACTCAGCTACAGAGCTAATCTTCTGTGTCAGTTAACATTCAGCTACAGAGCTAATCTTCTGTGTCAGTTAACACTCAGCTACAGAGCTAAGCTCGTGTATGATTCTAGTTGCTCCATATTTTCTGTTTGTTTCGTGTCACATGTATACAGTCAGTTTCTCATATTCCTTGTCCGGTTTCATTTCACTTCGTCCGTTCAATCTACAGTAAACATGCAAATATAAACGTCCGTAATTCTTACTGTCCATTTTCTGTTGTATGTTGTGTTTATATTTGTGTCGTGATAAAAGGCCTTTTTGTGGAAACGTCTATTTTGGTGTGTGATTATGTGTATCTTTAGTGATTGACTAAACGTCATTGCCATATTCCTGGATTTATCTGTTGAATTTAAATTTTCTGTAGTAAGTACATATTTCTAATTTATTGAATCAGTTAACACTCAGCTACTTAGCTAATCTGTTGAGTCAGTTAACACTTAGCTACATAGCTAATCTGTTGAGTCAGTTAACACTTAGCTACATAGCTAATCTGTTGAGTCAGTTAACACTCAGCTACATAGCTAATCTGTTGAGTCAGTTAACACTCAGCTACATAGCTAATCTATTGAGTCAGTTAACACTTAGCTACAAAGCTAACCTGTTGAGTCTGTTAACAAACGTAATACTGTTTTAATATGTCATCAGTGTATAGAAGATGTGCAAAAAACAGCAAGAAAACCAGGCAGTGACAAAAGTAATTGTCGCTCCTTGCTCCAAAGACTACTCATAAGTAATCCCCATGACACTATAGCAGAAATCAATTTAGTAATGCTAGAGTCAGGACTTCTCCAGACGTCATAATGGCTTTTGTCGACGTTAGCAGAAAGTAAAAAATAGATACAAGTATTCATAAAACAAGAGGGATATTATATTCTACCGATTATCTCTTGAAACTACTGAGTTTGCTCGAGACTGTCTTCAGTCAAGAAGATCTCTGTACATAACTTCATTTGTTACTATTTTCATTGTTATCAAAAACAAATGTCTAGAATGTCTTAAAAATAGAATGTCTAGCTGGTCTAGTCGTGAAAATAGATTTTCTAGGTTTTGGTTTCCTGAAAAAAATAATTTCTAAGCTGTGTTGGCATGAAAAAAAATAATTTCTAAACTGTGTTGTCATGAAGAAATAATTTCTAGATGGTTCAGTCTTAAAAATAGAATTTCTAGCCGGTCTTGTCGTGAAAATAAATTTTCTAGGTTTTGCTTTCGTGAAAAAAAAAGAATTTCCAAGCTGTGCTGTCTTGAAAATATATTTTCTAGGTTTTGCTTTCGTGAAAAAAAAAAATTTCCAGGCTGGGCTGTCGTGAAAATAGAATTATAAGATTAACTTTCTCGTGTAATTAAATCATGTCCAATAATTCTTCCATGCAAATATTTCTATTATTCTGTCAGAGACATAGGATTATACATGCACGATCAGATCTAGTCATGCCTTTACGTTGTAGATTGACTTGTTTGAATTCTATACAACCATGTCCGTACTTAATATTTTGTGCATGTAGATTAGTTCCCTGCGTGAGATCGATTTTGAATGAAGTAATTGAGTGTTTCATTCAATACATTATATAGTTTTATTTCCCGTGGTGCTACTGTGTTGTGGATAATCATGTGAATATATCATAACCTTCCATGCAGAGAGAGAAGATCAGGATTGTATTGTCATGTGTTTATTTGTGTCTGTACGTTTAATGTATTGAAGTTTGTGTGTTGTAAACGTTCCCTACTAAATTTAAAATCCTCGTACAAGGTATTGTTGTGGTGGAAAACGTTATGTGAAATACAATTAATAAAGAAGTTTGGACTTTGCAAAATACAGCTAAAGACTAATTAAACGTTTCGATCAACGTAGCTTACTCCGCACTTGCTTGAACTTGGTAGGTTCGATGATTGCAAATCCAGCACCCAAAGGTCACATATATTTTCGATTATCGTTTTCGTTGAGTTTATTGTCTAATAGATGCCAGACAGCTCATAATTTATGTTTGCATCTATTCTTTGTTGCAGTCTGTTGCTGCCAAGATGTATTCACTGTACTCATTTTCCACCGTCCATTGTCTATACTCTGCTCATTTTAAGAATGAAGTGGGTCAGTGCTTCTGATTGGTTGTTGGACGCAGAACGCATTATTCGATTAAGTGCCCAATACTACTGTTTCTAAATTACGTTATTATATGTATTTTTTTATGTTGTTTGAATATTATTTTTAATTGTTTTTAAATGTTTAATAATATTGTTTTTGAATGTCATCAGTTGTTTAAAAATCACTTGTTGTCGCGGAGTAATATGGAGAGTGTTTGAACCCACTTCATTCTTAAAGTGAACAGAATATAGTGGTTATGCAAATCCAGTTATAGCTCTATTTGTTAATCAGTGTGGCAAAGGGTACCTGGACTTAAGTTAAATGTGTAAAGAATAGAACTACTATATTCTTTCCAGGGATGTCATAGAAGGAGATTAAGGTACGTTTTGAGATGAACTGACAACCTGTCACATGTTAAAAGTTCTGTGTCTTTACATGTCCTGTCTCAATGTCGTACTTTTATTTGTTGTCAGAAGTTTGCCATAGATGACAGAGACAGAGAGACAGGGCAGTGAACATTGAAGGTTTGTACTTTTATGGCAGGCTCCTTGATGAAGGGAAATGATAGGTGTGCCACCACTGCGTATGTATCAATAGATCTGACCGAGGAATGATGAGCTAGTTGGTCCCAGAATGTACGTGCAGCACCGCTGACAGGACGTGATGATCCTGGGATACTGCTGTCATGTAATTCCTCTCTACGGGAACTAAACATTCATCCTTAACCCAACCCCCACCTCCTAATACAATCATACCACTGAGACAGCAAACTTTGTGTGTTTCTTGACTGGAATGAGCTACCTGCTCACTATCATCATGTGTTATGAGCTACTTCCTCACTATCATCATGTGGTATGAGCGACCTGCTCACATCTAAAGGGATTATTTCCTCATCATCATCAGCTCTATTGGCTATACTGCCATGCAAATAATCAAATATTCGTAGCAAACATTATTCTCACGGCCGGAATCACCAAGCTTGTATAATAAAGCTCAAGCATAGCAAACAGTGGAATTAACGTCAACCATAGCAAACAGTGGAATCAACCTCAACCATAGCAAACAGTGGAATTAACATCACCCATAGCAAACAGTGGAATTAACCTCAACCATACCAAACAGTGGACTTAAGCTCAATCGTAGCAAATAGTGGAATTAAGCTCAACCATAGCAAACAGTGGAATTAAGCTCAACCATAGCAAACAGTGGAATTAAGCTCAACCAAAGCTAACAGTGGAATTAACTTCAACCATAGCAAACAGTGGAATTAATCTCAACCATAGCAAACAGTGGACTTAAACTCAACCATAGCAAACAGTGGAATTAACCTCAACCATAGCAAACAGTGGAATTAACATCAACCATAGCAAACAGTGGAATTAACCTCAACCATAGCAAACAGTGGACTTAAGCTCAATCGTAGCAAACAGTGGAATTAAGCTCAACCATAGCAAACAGTGGAATTAAGCTCAACCATAGCAAACAGTGGAATTAACCTCAACCATAGCAAACAGTGGAATTAACCTCAACCATAGCAAACAGTGGACTTAAACTCAACCATAGCAAACATTGGAATTAACCTCAACCATAGCAAACAGGAGCGCGGTAGCCTAGTGGATAGTGAGCTTGCTTGCTATCATCTGGTTACAGCGTGCCAGGTTCGAAACCACGTCCGGATATTTAAAAAAAAAACTAAAAATCCGGGTTGTGATTTCTCACTTGACACGACCACTCCTCCAGTCTACTCAGCTGTAAATGAGTACCTGACGCATGAGTTAGGGAAGGTAAAAACAGCAAGGAAGGGAACTGGCCACCCCACCTAATAGTTTCTGCGGCTTAGTACACGAAGAGTTATCTTCATCCCCGACGGCAGATGCCATGGGACCTACCTTTACCTTTATAGCAAACAGTGGAATTAACCTCAATCATAGCAAACAGTGGAATTAACCTCAATCATAGCAAACAGTGGAATTAGTCTTTACACTAACAATCTCCTCCCTCCCCCAGTTCTACACAGTTCATCCCTGGCTCCCTTACAGTGACAGAGTTTCCATGACTATTGACAAATAACGACACAAAACTGTATCGATGGCCATAAAAAGAAGCTTCAATAACAGAACTTCACTTGCTGGTACCTCATACACTGACTTATAAAACCCAACTGATTGTTCATATTTACCATCGTGGTCACTCACTTGCATTGATAGAAAAACAACATATAAATCACAAAAGAACATTCATGTCATATTGTATAGATGATGTGCAGTGGGACTTCCATAAGAATAACTGCAGAATTTATGAAATTGTCACCAACTAAAACTAGTTAGACGCGAGATCACTATTACTTCACACATGACACATCCTTACATGCACCGATCTCACTGGAGTATATTCGCAATTACAAGACTTCTGACAGTTTCAGTTCTCTGTTGCTTGACAAGCATTCTTTGTCGACCATAACATTGTTCATTTCTTACCACGCCCACATAATAATGTTCATTTCTTGCCACGCCCACATATTAATATTCATTTCTTGCCAGGCCCACATAATAACGTTTATTTCTTACCACGCCCACATAATAATGTTCATTTCTTGCCACGCCCACATAATAATGTTCATCTCTTGCCACGCCCACATAATAATGTTCATTTTTTGCAACGCCGACATAATAATATTCATTTCTTACCACGCCCACATAATAATGTTCATTTCTTACCACGCCCACATAATAATGTTCATTTCTTGACACGCCCACATAATAATGTTCATTTCTTACCACGCTTACATAATAATGTTCATTTCTTGACACGCCCACATAATAATTATCATTTCTTTACACGCCCACATAATAATGTTCATTTCTTACCACGCTCACATAATAATTTTCATTTCTTGCCATACCCACATAATAATGTTCATTTATTGACACGCCCACATAATAATGTTCATTTCTTGACACGCCCACATAATAATGTTCATTTCTTACCACGCTTACATAATAATGTTCATTTCTTGACACGCCCACATAATAATTTTCATTTCTTTACACGCCCACCTAATAATGTTCATTTCTTACCACGCTCACATAATAATGTTCATTTCTTGACACGCCCACATAATAATTTTCATTTTTTGCCACGCCCACATTTCAAACTCTTTCTTTTATTCTGGACATGGAAAAGAAATCTTTATCTTTATTCACTTAATTTGATCGTGAAGATTCTCTAAAAAGAGTTAAATATATCGGCACGATTCCTTACCCTGCTATTCGATACAGCGTAAGAAGCAGCTAGTTTATCTGCTCCCTGATTGCCTTGAACACCTGAATAACCAGGCATAAAAATAAATGTAACAACCTTCAACTTTTACCTTTGTACAGTATCAAGCTACAGTTCACGAATACAGCCCCCGGTTGTATTTTTCTGATAACGTTCAATGCGTCGCTGAGAATGAAGACTGTGTGTCTATACAGTTCAAGGACATTGTCACTGCCTTAATTTCCATTGTCATGCTACTTCCAGACTATCCTCTCTAATTATCGTCCTAGAAACTGCTATTTGAAGCCCATGAACTACGAGCACGTCTAACAACACCAGTGTATATAACTTTACCGCCATGCTTGAAATTCTCACTTATCAATGCCTGCAGATTTAACAGCAATAGGACACATCTAACTACACTCTCTGTCAAGTTATCACTACACAAAATGAAGTATTGCATCTACTGGGAACATTTTCCCACGTGCTACATCCTCCAGTGAGCACACACGCTGTATAATTTCATCAGCACGCTCCATCAACGACTTTAGTATATTACCTTTCACACTCTGTATTCCAGTATGCAGTGGGTGTTCGTTATCAGCGCTGATTTGAAGGTAGACTCTTGCTCGGCACAACTATACTCCATGTTCAATAGCTGCAATGTCAAAAAAGAATCGCATTGTTTGTGCAGATATGCATATCATGGAACAAAGAATGATACGCATCACCTCTTTCTGTATCGTATCCAAACTTTAAGTTGACTGAGTTGCCTCCGTTATGCTGTGTTGTCTTCTTGAACTGTACTCACGAGGTTCTAATAGTCTCTTCCTCCACTGTTCTTCTCTAGATGATCCTAGTCTTCCATCTCTCCTTGTTTTCATGAAGATTCCTATCCAGGCCTTGAAGTTGAACTTTTATTTTGTAATGGAATGTACATTAGAGGACAATACATGTGGAGAGTGGGAAGTAGGTGTATCAAGTTTACAACTTATTTCAAGAGGTCATCACACGTTCAAGGAAACATAACAATGATATTCCAGATCATATAGATTCAGAGAAGCATATACGTCGCGGTGCATCTCTTGCTAATGATGGCGTTGTGGGACACACACGTGAAGCTCTCTTCAATGGTGAAAGTTGATTTGAGAAATGTGATACAGAAACAGCGGGTCTGGGTGACATTGACACAAATGTAGCATTTACTACGTTTGCAGAAAGTATGATATAAGGGGAGTGATATAACAGTCTCACACGGGGTGATATAACAGACTCCCACGAGGCGATATAACAGTCTCACACGGGGTGATATAACAGTCTCACACGGGGTGATATAACAGTCTCACACGGGGTGATATAACAGTCTCACACGGGGTGATATAACAGTCTCACACGGGGTGATATAACAGTCTCACACGGGGTGATATAACAGTCTCACACGGGGTGATATAACAGTCTCACACGGGGTGATATAACAGTCTCACACGGGGTGATATAACAGTCTCACACGGGGTGATATAACAGTCTCACACGGGGTGATATAACAGTCTCACACGGGGTGATATAACAGTCTCACACGGGGTGATAAAACAATATCACACGGAGTGATATAACAGTCTCACACGGGGTGATATAACAATATCACACGGAGTGATAGAAAGAAAAGTACAGCTTCCAACAGATATCAAAGAAATTGCTAGTTCTAACAAAATTAAACGACGTTATATAAACTAAATAATTAAGGTATACTAGTATGAAACAGCGTAGAGTTACGGTGTTCAAGTCAGGAAAAACTGTGGTCTGGTTAAATAAAATAGTAACAATGATGGTGAGATACACTTTTTTTCAATCGTGAACTTTAGCTGACTTAGATTACATCAGAACTTTTAAGAATTATAAAAATAGTGGAGGTCTGGTTGTGGTAATCTAGTCTCAACGAACTCCGAGGATACATGAAACTAATCCATAACTCACGAAACTGCAAGTTTTCAAGGTACGTAATCGAGCTAAAATAAATCACAGTTCTAGTTTCAATAAGATCTCACATTGTTGCCCTTGAGATGATTTCCTCTGATAGTTCTTTTCAATACAAGTTTTGGGTCAAGGGGCATTATTTCATGGTCCAGAAAATCATCCACCAAACTATCGCTATGGTGGGGATTTCATTACTCAAATTAACTGTTTCAGTACTTTCTGATATAACGGGATGTACATTTATCATACGCTTTTTTTATTTTAATACTCTCGTGTTGAAATTACTTATTTAAAAATTAGAAACAATAGAAACAGTTATTGTTATTGCCTTGATACAGCGATTTTTATAACAAAAATAGATCAATATATTTGTTCCGATGAAAGTCAAATCTTATCCCTTCAGTTTCAATGAATATATGTAGAAGACACACATTGTCTAGCAAAGATATGGCTTAATAACTTCCTCATTATTACGGTATCACTCTTTTAACGTCATGGTTTACAACTTGGATTCGATGGCTTTTAATATGAAAACATCCTACGAACAAATAAAAATTACTAGGCGCATGGCGGAATGTGTCTGTCAGACCATTTTGATTCAATTAAAACTGATTCAATTAAAACAAATGATTCAATTAAAACTGAATACAAACAATATTCGAGATGTGAACAATGGAAACAATATAGTCTTGTTAATAACAAATACACACACACACGCACACACATACACACACAACACAAGAAAGCAATCAATATTTCTATCTACATGTCTTTATTTAGTAAAATATGAATAACACATCATGAGCTATATCCTCATCTGCAGTTATATTATACTTTACTGTAAAAATATATTGATATTTATGCACACCTTCAGAGCATCATAGAAATAATCCAATAAACATTAAGTAATAACCCAATAAACATTAAGTAATAACCCAATAAACATTAAGTAATAACCCAATAACATTAAGTAATAACCCAATAAACATTGAGAAATAACCCAAGAAACATTCAGAAATAAACCAATAAACATTAAGTAATAACTTAATAAACATTGAGTAATAACCCAATAAACATTAAGTAATAACCCATTAAACATTGAGCAATAACCCAATAAACATTAAGTAATAACCCAATAAACATTGATTAATAACCCAATAAACATTAAGTAATAAACCATTAAACATTGAGAAATAACCCAATAAACATTAAGTAATAACCCAATAAACTTTGAGAAAAAAACAATAAACATTAAGTAATAAATAAACCAATAAACAATCAGAAATAACCCAATAAACATTAAGTAATAACCCACTAAACATTGAGAAATAACCCAATAAACATTGAGAAATAACACAATAAACATTGAGAAATCACCGAAAAACTCAGATCGTAACATTTGGACAAAACGTACACATCATTCAAATCCTGATTATTTAATAACTGAGCCATGAATAGGCAGCATACATATATACCTCTGCCTGTCAGGGACTCGCGTGTACCTGATGTCTATGTCATGGGGGGAGTGCGAGAAAATGAGTGAGCTGACACAATGCTGCAAGAGCAACTGTGCTGGGTACTTTGAATATGGAAAGGAACACTAAATCGGGTATTGGGGAATGAAAATTCACTGGACAGTCAGTATTGCAGAGTCAGAAGGAATTCTAGATCAAACATGGGACAAGTAGAGAAGATAATGTGAGGGATTCAGTTAGTATTGCAGAGACAGAAGGAATTTGAGAGCAAACATGGGACAAGTAGAGAAGATAATGTGAGGGGTTCAGTTAGTATTGTAGAGACAGAAGGAATTCGAGAGCAAACATGGGACAAGTAGAAAAGATAATGTGAGGGGTTCATTTAGTATTGTAGAGACAGAAGGAATTCTAGATCAAACATGGGACAAGTAGAGAAGCTTGTAGCTTATATTCATACTTTATTCTACTTACTTATCTCAACATGTAGCTTATATTCATACTTTACTTTTTTATCTCAACATGTAGCTTATATTCATACTTTACTTTTTTATCTCAACATGTAGTTTATATTCATACTTTACTTATTTATCTCAACATGTAGCTTATATTCATACTTTACTTATTTATCTCAACATGTAGCTTATATTCATACTTTATTCTACTTACTTATCTCAACATGTAGCTTATATTCATACTTTACTTTTTTATCTCAACATGTAGCTTATATTCATACTTTATTCTACTTACTTATCTCAACATGTAGCTTATATTCATACTTTACTTATTTATCTCAACATGTAGCTTATATTCATACTTTACTTATTTATCTCAACATGTAGCTTATATTCATACTTTACTTTTTTATCTCAACATGTAGCTTATATTCATACTTTATTCTACTTACTTATCTCAACATGTAGCTTATATTCATACATTACTATACTTACTTATCTCAACATGTAGCTTATATTCATACTTTATTCTACTTACTTATCTCAACATGTAGCTTATATTCATACTTTACTTTTTTATCTCAACATGTAGCTTATATTCATACTTTACTTTTTTATCTTAACATGTAGCTTATATTCATACTTTACTTTTTTATCTCAACATGTAGCTTATATTCATACTTTACTTTTTTATCTCAACATGTAGCTTATATTCATACATTACTCAACTTCCGTATCTCAACATGTAGCTTATATTCATAGATTACTCTACTTACTTATCTCAACATGTAGCTTATATTAATACATTACTCAACTTCCTTATCTCAACATGTAGCTTATATTCATACATTACTCTACTTACTTATCTCAACATGTAGCTTATGTTCATACTTTACTTTCTTATCTCTAACTCATAGCTTATGTTCATACTTTACTTTCTTATCTCTAACTTATAGCTTATGTTCATACTTTACTTTCTTATCTCTAACTTATAGCTTATGTTCATACTTTACTTTCTTATCTCTAACTTATAGCTTATGTTCATACTTTACTTTCTTATCTCTAACTTATAGCTTATGTTCATACTTTACTCTATTTATCTCAACTTATAGCTTATGTTCATGCTTTACTCTACTTATCTCTAACTTATAGCTTATGTTCATACTTTACTCTATTTATCTCTAACTTATAGCTTATGTTCATACTTTACTCTACTTATCTCTAACTTATAGCTTATGTTCATACTTTACTCAAGTTTACAACTTATTTCAAGAGGTCATCACACGTTCAAGGAAACATAACAATGATATTCCAGATCATATAGATTCAGAGAAGCATATACGTCGCGGTGCATCTCTTGCTAATGATGGCGTTGTGGGACACACACGTGAAGCTCTCTTCAATGGTGAAAGTTGATTTTAGAAATGTGATACAGAAACAGCGGGTCTGGGTGACATTGACACAAATGTAGCATTTACTACGTTTGCAGAAAGTATGATATAAGGGGAGTGATATAACAGTCTCACACGGGGTGATATAACAGACTCCCACGAGGCGATATAACAGTCTCACACGGGGTGATATAACAGTCTCACACGGGGTGATATAACAGTCTCACACGGGGTGATATAACAGTCTCGCACGGGGTGATATAACAGTCTCACACGGGGTGATATAACAGTCTCACACGGGGTGATATAACAGTCTCACACGGGGTGATATAACAGTCTCACACGGGGTGATATAACAGTCTCACACGGGGTGATATAACAGTCTCACACGGGGTGATATAACAGTCTCACACGGGGTGATATAACAGTCTCACACGGGGTGATATAACAGTCTCACACGGGGTGATAAAACAATATCACACGGAGTGATATAACAGTCTCACACGGGGTGATATAACAATATCACACGGAGTGATAGAAAGAAAAGTACAGCTTCCAACAGATATCAAAGAAATTGCTAGTTCTAACAAAATTAAACGACGTTATATAAACTAAATAATTAAGGTATACTAGTATGAAACAGCGTAGAGTTACGGTGTTCAAGTCAGGAAAAACTGTGGTCTGGTTAAATAAAATAGTAACAATGATGGTGAGATACACTTTTTTTCAATCGTGAACTTTAGCTGACTTAGATTACATCAGAACTTTTAAGAATTATAAAAATAGTGGAGGTCTGGTTGTGGTAATCTAGTCTCAACGAACTCCGAGGATACATGAAACTAATCCATAACTCACGAAACTGCAAGTTTTCAAGGTACGTAATCGAGCTAAAATAAATCACAGTTCTAGTTTCAATAAGATCTCACATTGTTGCCCTTGAGATGATTTCCTCTGATAGTTCTTTTCAATACAAGTTTTGGGTCAAGGGGCATTATTTCATGGTCCAGAAAATCATCCACCAAACTATCGCTATGGTGGGGATTTCATTACTCAAATTAACTGTTTCAGTACTTTCTGATATAACGGGATGTACATTTATCATACGCTTTTTTTTATTTTAATACTCTCGTGTTGAAATTACTTATTTAAAAATTAGAAACAATAGAAACAGTTATTGTTATTGCCTTGATACAGCGATTTTTATAACAAAAATAGATCAATATATTTGTTCCGATGAAAGTCAAATCTTATCCCTTCAGTTTCAATGAATATATGTAGAAGACACACATTGTCTAGCAAAGATATGGCTTAATAACTTCCTCATTATTACGGTATCACTCTTTTAACGTCATGGTTTACAACTTGGATTCGATGGCTTTTAATATGAAAACATCCTACGAACAAATAATAATTACTAGGCGCATGGCGGAATGTGTCTGTCAGACCATTTTTCTCCATCCTTCATATCCCTGTGAAGATTCGTAGTAAGTAATATTAGAAATACGTAATGAGAATTCAATAAGCTTCGGTCGTGGCAGAGAGTAACGAATACATAATCTTTAGGTGGTATCTTTGGAGGCAAAGAAGAAGATGGATAAAGGTGAAACAAAGAAGAAGATGAATAACCGTGAAACATAGAAGATGGTGGATAATGGTTAAACAAAGAAAAAAATGGATACGTGTGAAACAGAGAAGAAAATGGATAAGTGTTAAACAGAGAAGAAAATGGATAAGTGTTAAACAGAGAAGAAATGGATAAGTGTGAAACAGAGAAGATGGATAAAGGTAAAACTTTTTGTGAGAACTACATTATAACACGGAACATTTCTTGACATAGTAGTTATTTTACAAGAAGTATTAGTTTGAGTCTGTAGTTCGACAAGAAAAAACCGCAACAGCGGTACAACAGAGGTAGAACAGAGGTACAACAGAGTAAATTATTGTGAATTCGGCGTGTAAGTGCACATTATTTATTGTCAAAGATCCGTCAAATAGCAGTTGACGGGAGAACAATAGATGGAGAAAGAAAATCCGGAGTTGAAAACAGAACAATAGGTGGAGGAAGAAAATCTGGAGTTGAAAGGATCCGTCCGCCCGTGATTTTCTCTCGACTGATATGGCTGATAATAGGGTAATGTTGTCAGTGAGAATTGTATGCTAATGGTTCCATCGTGACGCATCCTACAACTATATTGATTCAGAGAAAACAAATGATTCAATTAAAACTGAATACAAACAATATTCGAGATGTGAACAATGGAAACAATATAGTCTTGTTAATAACAAATACACACACACACGCACACACATACACACACAACACAAGAAAGCAATCAATATTTCTATCTACATGTCTTTATTTAGTAAAATATGAATAACACATCATGAGCTATATCCTCATCTGCAGTTATATTATACTTTACTGTAAAAATATATTGATATTTATGCACACCTTCAGAGCATCATAGAAATAATCCAATAAACATTAAGTAATAACCCAATAAACATTAAGTAATAACCCAATAAACATTAAGTAATAACCCAATAACATTAAGTAATAACCCAATAAACATTGAGAAATAACCCAAGAAACATTCAGAAATAAACCAATAAACATTAAGTAATAACTTAATAAACATTGAGTAATAACCCAATAAACATTAAGTAATAACCCATTAAACATTGAGTAATAACCCAATAAACATTAAGTAATAACCCAATAAACATTGATTAATAACCCAATAAACATTAAGTAATAAACCATTAAACATTGAGAAATAACCCAATAAACATTAAGTAATAACCCAATAAACTTTGAGAAAAAAACAATAAACATTAAGTAATAAATAAACCAATAAACAATCAGAAATAACCCAATAAACATTAAGTAATAACCCACTAAACATTGAGAAATAACCCAATAAACATTGAGAAATAACACAATAAACATTGAGAAATCACCGAAAAACTCAGATCGTAACATTTGGACAAAACGTACACATCATTCAAATCCTGATTATTTAATAACTGAGCCATGAATAGGCAGCATACATATATACCTCTGCCTGTCAGGGACTCGCGTGTACCTGATGTCTATGTCATGGGGGGAGTGCGAGAAAATGAGTGAGCTGACACAATGCTGCAAGAGCAACTGTGCTGGGTACTTTGAATATGGAAAGGAACACTAAATCGGGTATTGGGGAATGAAAATTCACTGGACAGTCAGTATTGCAGAGTCAGAAGGAATTCTAGATCAAACATGGGACAAGTAGAGAAGATAATGTGAGGGATTCAGTTAGTATTGCAGAGACAGAAGGAATTCGAGAGCAAACATGGGACAAGTAGAGAAGATAATGTGAGGGGTTCAGTTAGTATTGTAGAGACAGAAGGAATTCGAGAGCAAACATGGGACAAGTAGAAAAGATAATGTGAGGGGTTCATTTAGTATTGTAGAGACAGAAGGAATTCTAGATCAAACATGGGACAAGTAGAGAAGATAATGTGAGAAGTTCAGTAGGGGCATGAAAATTAATCGCACAACAGAAATAATAAGCACACAGATCTTTGCTATCTGCTACAAGAGACATATAAACTATGGGTCTGCCCGGAGTGCAATGACGTAATTTCCTAAATACTGGAAAATACTAGAAAATTCCTGCAAAAATATTGACAATAAAACAGTACAATTTTTAAACATAATTTTGTGTAACGTAGTTAAGCCTTACCCTTGAATGTTCATACTAATATAATAATACAGATGATAAATAAATAATCAGATTAAAGTTAATTAGTCGATGGATCATCGTCACTGCACTCCGGACAAGTCCATAGGTGCTCAGATCTCTCCTTGAGTATATCCGCCATTGCACAGTGACTGACGGTCCCAGTACGCCGTTGATTGACCATAATTCTTTCTGGCACACAAAACCGCTCCTTTCTACCGACACCACATTTCAAACCAAATTCCTTTATTCTAGTCATGGAACAAGAATCATCGTCACTTACACAGTTATTTGTTCGTGCGTTTTCCCGTGGGGCGTTCAAAATATCTGCCCTATCCATCGCTCCACCAACAGCTGTAGTAGCAGCGTGTGCGACCAACGTATCTGCTCTCTCATTACCCCGGACTCCCGTATATCCTGGCACAAAAATAAAATGCATTTTACGCACACAGGGATTCTTTACTTCATCCAGCCACTGCTTCCGAAAGTACCCCACCTAAACTTTCACAATCATGCTCATCGAGTCACTGAGTATACAGGCATGCTTGCAGATAGTCTGAGAGAACACTCATTTCAAAGATTTGGTTACTGCAAAAATCTCCATTGTCATGCTGCTTGTCCTCTGAGCGAATGCACCACATTCCTCTCTAATGGTCTCCCCCACCTTCGAACCGTGAAGACCCAGGCACTACTGATGTGTCTCTTATCCAATCCATCTGTATATATAATCATATCACATTCCCTCGAATTCACACCGATCAGATCGAGCATCTCCGACTCCACCACTGCCGGACACCATTCCCTGCATTCTCTATTAAGTGTTATTATTGAGTGTACCCCCAACTGTATTCCGCACCTCTCCGTACCTCGGGATCACCACCTCTATTAAATGCCGATTCGTCGAAGCTTCTCACTGATAAAAATGACATCTTAAATCGTTGGGCTGAACATTTTGAAGAAATCCTAAACAAACCATCAGTAATAAATGAAGAAGTCATAAACAGAATACCACAACTTAGGATAAGAGAAGAACTCGATATAACCCCAAGCAGTCAAGAGGTTATGATAGCGATTAAACAAATGTCAAATGATAAAGCTCCAGGTTTGGATGCCTTACCTGCTGAAATTTATAAAAATGGCGGACCACTGCTGATTAAAAAACTAACTGACATTTTTGGTATTTTCTGGAACTCAGGTACATTGCATCAAGATCTAAAAGATGCTTCTATAGTGCACCTATATAAAGGCAAAGGTACCAAACAGTCTTGCGATAATCATAGGGGCATATCAGTTTTGTCTATAGCTGGTAAAATTCTAGCTCGTGTCATACTCAACAGATTAAATAATTCTCTACTAAACGAGCTACTCCCAGAGAGTCAGTGCGGTTTTCGTGCAGGTCGTGGTACAGTTGATATGATATTCTCTGCACGACAAATTCAGGAAAAGTCACAAGAGCAACATAGTGAACTTTTAGCAACATTTGTGGACTTAACTAAAGCATTCGATACCGTTAACAGAGAAGGACTGTGGAAGGTGCTTACAAAGTTCGGATGACCCCCAAAACTTGTCACTGTGATATGACAATTTCATGACGGTATGATGGCTAGTGTTATCTGCGACGGAGGAGTATCTCCTGCATTCCCTGTCACAAATGGTGTAAAGCAGGGATGTGTGCTGGCCCCTACTCTTTTCAGCCTGTTATTTACGGCCATGTTAACGGAAACACACCATAGTAATGAAACAGCAGGCATAATGATCAATTACAGAACGGATGGTGGTCTTTTCAATTTACGTCGTCTAAAAGCAAACACGAAAACTAAATCTAGTACTGTTAGAGAATTACTTTATGCTGACGACTGTGCATTGTATGCTGACTCTGTCGTAAACATGCAGAGCACCATAGACCGCTTCTCAAAGGCCTGCAACAACTTTGGTCTCACTATTAACACCAAAAAAACAGAAGTCATGCACCAAGCAACATCAAATAGCCAACATACTGCTACTTCCATCATCGTCAATCAGGAAAAACTGCAGGTAGTCGACAATTTTACTTACCTTGGAAGCACTCTCTCTCGCGATGTCAACATTGATGTGGAAATTAACAATAGACTGGCAAAAGCTAGTGCTGTATTTGGCAGATTACGCAACAATGTATGGGACAGAAGAGGTATAAGAACAACCACCAAACTACAAGTATATCATGCTGCTGTTATACCAACCTTACTATACGCCTGCGAAACGTGGACAGTGTATGCTAGACATGCAAGAAAGTTAAATCATTTCCATCTTACCTGCCTACGTAAATTACTAAACATCCATTGGTGGGACAAAGTACCAGACTACGAGGTCTTGGAAAAATCAACCTCAATAAGCATCCACACAATACTTATGAAGGCGCAGGCACGCTGGGCAGGCCATCTTGTGCGTATGGAGAACTCGCGTTTGCCAAAACAAATATATTATGGAGAACTCAAGGCAGGATTTCGAAAAGCTGGTGGACAGAAAAAGCGTTACAAAGACACGCTCAAGTCATCCTTGAAACATCTTAACATTGACGTAGGCGCTTGGGAGAGCCTCGCTCAGGATAGAACATCATGGCGTTACAGCATTAGAACGGGAGCACTAGCGGCAGAAGAACTCAGACAAGAAACTGCAAGACAGAAGCGGACACGTAGAAAAGAAAAAACATCTCAACCTCACACAGATACCTTCTATTGTTGTCAATTCTGTAAAAGAACATTTTGTGCGCGCATTGGACTTGCTAGTCATTTAAAAACGCACTATTAACTTTATTATTTTATTACTTATTGTTATTATTATTATGGTTGAGTTTTTGGTCATCGTCGATCACGACGAACGAACATCATCATCATCATCATTCCGCAGTTGGGGTGTTGTGTGAAAATAAATTTGGATACGCCAAGCTTAGTAAGAACTAAATGTGTCTGTTTCTCATATCCTGGACAACCTACGCATTCTTCTAAAAAATAACAATCATGGAGTGTTGTTTATGTGTGTGTGAATAATGATTGTTTGTAACAATCAAATGTGGTGCCTTATTTGTTACTGAAATAGTAAATAGAAACTAGAAAACATTGCTTATAAATATTAAATATTTTTTTTTCAAATTAATTGTCCAATTTCTATGAAGTAGAATTATGTTTCAAAGGACGAATCGAATCACATGTAGTTTCAAAATGTTTGTAAAATGTAATATTTCAATAAAGATTTTTGTAGCAAAATGATTATTTTTCAGACGATCTTACATTGTGTATGTCATGTGAATGGATTGGACTTTATTTTTTAAACGACTGCACTTATTGTAATTATCTTACATCTCAAACTTTCTTTAATTTTTCTTGGTGTTAGAATAATTTCATCTCTGAAAATTGAAATTTATGGCACAGTAACTATTGAATAATACTTTATAAACCAGATGTGAGTCAACAATTGTCCAGCAAACTGACTTCAGACATTCTCTATTGAGATTCATCGTAATGTATCTACTTTAGACAGACATCTATGAACGACTCATGTTATGTACTACTAACCTTGTATATGTTTTGTAACATTGGTGTCTCGCATTCAATACTTAAGAGAAAAAACAGTAACAGATGTACTCAGGTTGTAACCATAAACACATTTTTGGTTGCTATAGTGATTTAAAACAACAGTTCTCAACTTTGAGAAGACATTGCATTTATTTGAAAGTAAACAAGAAATAAAAATGAGTAAAAGTATCTACCTCGTGGTGACGAAAATTAATAAAATAACACACAAAAATGGTTCAATATATGTTTTACAAATAGGATAATTACATAAGTTCAACGTTTTGAACACTAGGTCCTTGTCAAGATAAGGCCAAACACTGACACTGGAATAGAATAGATACAAATCTACGTTGGAGGTAATTATTGGGTGAATCCATGGTTGAATAATGCATTATCGGACTTAGATCAGAAAAATAATTTTCTATTTTAACTTTAAGTTGTGACTCTGACTTGCTAATCCTACTTCTTATACGCTGTCTCTACGTGTACATTAACTATTTATTTATCTCAACATGTAGCTTATATTCATACTTTACTTTCTTATCTCTAACTTATAGCTTATGTTCATACTTTACTCTACTTATCTCTAACGTATAGCTTATGTTCATACTTTACTCTACTTATCTCAACTTATAGCTTATGTTCATACTTTACTTATCTCTAACTTATAGCTTATGTTCATACTTTACTCTACTTATCTCTAACTTATAGCTTATGTTCATACTTTACTCTACTTATCTCTAACTTATAGCTTATGTTCATACTTTACTCTACTTATCTCTAACTTTATAGCTTATGTTCATACTTTACTCTACTTATCTCTAACTTATAGCTTATGTTCATACTTTACTTTCTTATCTCTAACTTATAGCTTATGTTCATACTTTACTTGACTTCCATGTATTTCTCCTGGGACAACATAGATGCTAACATATGTTTCTTCTTTTGTAAATCACTAAAGACTTTTTAAACATTCTCGCTATAATTCTTATTGTTGTTTCTTGAAGTGGTTTCTTACTGTGGCCTCCTTGGACATTTCTGTAGTCCTAATTTCATAATTTGTTTCCACGGACTCCCTTCAAGTATCCATGACCCACGTTGAGAACCGCTGATTTAAATAGTGCCTGTTTTGTAATTTTTTTTCAGGATTTTGTCTTGATTGTATTTACCATTTTATGATACATGGATAAATCCAGAACTTTTCCAGAAAATGTTCGATTGACCAACCATTCATCTAAACAGTGAAGAGCCGCTGGATGGTAATAAATGTAGAACTTGTTAGCAAATAAACTGTGACGGCGTGCCAGAATTTTCAGATCTTCTGGAGTGAATATACAGATGTCACGAACAAACATAGTGGCACAAGTGACAGATTTGTAGCTGGACCAGAGCGAGTATGACGTTGTGTAAGCATACTTCTTGTGCATTTCTGTGGAATAAACAAATATATAAACTTTAAGTATAACACATGGCAGTGAGGTATGAGTATTGGCCTCACAATAGTTGAAATTGATTTCCGTTAAAATGTCAATTTTTTTTTAATTCAGTCGTAGGGAGGGAAGGCATTTAAAAAATAAACCACCCTGTGAATAATGTCGCGACAGCAAGGGCATGCAAACTTAATCACACAGTCACAAGCTGTACCTACATTTTATAACGGTAATGCATACGTTAATGACAAAATTCTGACAAAATTATGGCAAATAATAAAATGATTCTTTTGTAAATCTCCGAGACATGGGGGCGTGGCTGTTGATAAAGACAACCAAATATAGAATACGAACGTAAGCTAAAATATATGTGAAGAACCGTAGGTACTGGGATTTGTTTTCTTTCGTTCGATCCATTGTAACCAGCACGGATATCGGTGCGATTTCCGCCGGGAGCGTGATTACGTTGTGCCACCTGTATGCGCCTTGTAGGCATAGCACATCCGATTTCGGCTTGCCTTGATTATTCGGGTGGGCTACCCTGGCCTATGATAGCCTCCCTATCTGTCGTCAGGCATGCGTGTGTGTGGTGACTCTTCGCCCGGACGATTTTTGCTCACGTCTGTCTCGCACGAGGTGTTCCACTGTCTATGAACTTGCCTCGTGTAATTAGACGTACTGTGCCTGTTCCCATCGGGTACTGAACCGTTTCTCATTCATGAGCCTGGTTCCTTAAGAGGAAGAACTCAACAGAAGAGTTGGACCCTGGCTCTTTCGCCCTCTTAGCCGAGGTGTCATTCACCGACATCGTGAACCCCTTGCCATAGTTCGAGTCTTAAACCACGCGTTTGAGAGCAAGGCGTTCTAGAGCTGAGCGATCTTGTCCCAATAGGCCTGAGCCCATCAGGTACTGAACACTTTATCTTTTCGAGCATGTTTCCGGTATAGGAAGACTCAACATTAGAGTTAGGCCAGGTCTATTTGCTTTGCTAGACGCCCATTATTGGGTATGGGTCTCTGCCTATAGGAAATCAAGTAACTAGAAGTTCGACACGAGCTAACAGAGCTTGTAGTTCCCATTTCCGTAATCGTTTCCACTTTCTATTTGCAGTTGGCGCTGCCCTCTAGCGCTGTTCTGCCATTTCCTTTTTTTTCATTGTACTCAGTATGAAATCTATCTGTCTTTCACCATGCATCTACCTTTTCTTGCTTTTTTCATTGGCCGCCCCTCCAATGTTCGAACGGGACTACATAGCTTCACTGTATGTCGACAGTGTCGCTGTATGTGGTGTTGCTGGTGGTGTCGGAGATATTGTATATCTTTTATGGATTCAAATCTCTTTTCATCTGCTACCTCCACATCCTCGGACACGATCCCCAAATGATTTGTCCAGAATCAGCTCGAGCTGCTGTTTTTCTGTCACCAGGGTGCACCGCGAGCAGGGACGGCCCTAACAATTGCGGGGCCCAATGCGAAACGGATTGCGCGGGGCCCAGTCTGGGTAAGGAAGAGGATAATAAAATAAATTATAATATGAATTTATGGGCCTATGAAGTGCGGGGCCCACTGCGGCCGCATAGGTTGCAATGACCTAAGACCGGCCATGACCGCGAGGAGTTACATTTGGGATCTTGGTTATCTGCTAACCATGGGTCCGCCTAGAGCAATGCGTTCCCTTTGCACCCCGGTACTGGGATGTAAGTCAATGTCTTTCTGGTGAACTCCAGTTAATTTTCTCTTGTGAGTTATCTTTTGGTTGAGATTCAACAGTCATCAGTATATAACAGGTATATGTCAGCATATGACAACAGTATATGACAACAGCATATGACAACAGTATATGACAACAGCATATGACAACAGTATATGACAACAGTATATGACAACAGTATATGACAACAGTATATAATTATTATATTTTTCTACCAATTTTTCCAAATTTTTTATAGACTAGTTAATTTAGTAACAACATCTTAAAATACCTTTATATCCTCCAGGTACGTCGACAACATTTGTATGCTGCAATGTTGACCAGAAATACTCGTCTGGGCTATACACGTTCTTGCAATATTCCAGAAAGTTTTTGGCTATTGGATGATGTAGTGCGAACAGAACAAATGCTCTGGAAAATGAATTATAGGCCATGCCCTTGGCGATGGTTAGATTATGTGGTGGAGGTGGATTTTTATTTTTCGTAGCAACAATTTTACCTAATCCTGTCCAGAAAGAGAATACGAAACGTCATTTTAAGTAGTTACGTTTCACACGTTTAATGATTCACATCAATCGACTTCATGGTTAGGTTTCACATGTTTACAGATTCACATCAATAGACTTCACATCATTCGGGTTTACCTTTCTGTACTCTGACCCTCTGATCAGAGAAAGAAACTGCTTCTCGGAAATTAGTTCTCAATAGCACTTCACACTCATAGATCGAATAATAATTCACATAATCCTTAAAGTGAATTAGCGAACTAGGTATTGTGGTACGATTTTGAATCTGACATAAACGTGAACACATAGAATATTGTTTTCAACCCCAGCCCCCCCCCCTCCCGCATGCGAAATGTCCTATCAAAAACCAATCAATCCAAGATATGCGCTGTTATCGTGGCTTCCTGAAGCATTACAGAGAACCCTCTAAACAAATTAATTTGTGTCCCTTCTGAGTATGAGGCATTTTCTCCCCAAATCGTACACACCTGACAGGTGGAATCTTATGGATATGAATCACAGCTCTGAATATTACCTCCATCCTTTCCACAAAGGATACAATATATCTATTGCGGCTAATTTCGGACTAATTTAATACAAACAACAAATATAAAAGCCCTAAGGATTGCAAATTACAACATTACAATTTCATTATTGGAAACACAGATATGGACAATTTTCCTCAAAACATCAATATTCAAACATATTGAAATATCAATAACAACAACGCAATAATAACATATCAAACAGGCATAGCTAGAGATATCCGTTGTGTATTCTAGTTTATCTATCTTTGGTAAAGTCGCTATTCAATTTGTTAGAATGGTTACTTGTGTCGGTACACGACCACTGTGTGATGATAGTGATGCTTTTAAATAATCCCATCAACCGTTAGCAGGTAGATTTGACAGTACATAGACTTTCTGACAAAAGCAGACAGGTCCTTCTCAACTGAATAACTGATGTGCTGCCAGTTCCGAGACCAACAGGCAAATAAGATTTAACAGCGAAATCAAAACAAGGCAGAATCAACCTTCTTACGTGATTGGTTTTTTTTTAAATTATTGATGTGTTTATCATTAGTCACTATTTATATACGTTGCATAGCCTGGGTGTCGCCTGCTAACGCCGACCAATGAAACGCACTGAAATAATCGACAACATGAGGCAAAAGACTTGTTTGAATTTTATTGGTAGGTTTTCTATTGGTCAAAATCACGATGGAACGGGCATAAGGTTTGTTGTCCCCAAGGCCTGATTGTGTTAGAGAAGAGGACCCTATGGAACATTTTTATTCCTAAAAGGGAAGTACTCCAGTGTAGCAGTATGCCAGGATTATCACGTATTGCCAGGAGTTGTTGTTCGTCCATCACAAGTGATGATGATCATTTGTTACATCCACTTTTGAAAATTCAATTTTAGTTATGTCCTTGATTATGAGTTCGTAGATGGCTAATGAGCCCTATTCGAGCTGTAAATGTCCTTCGACAGTTTGGACATGGAATAACGACTGTAGACGGATCCTGGTCTATGCGTGACTTTCTAGCTGCTCTCCGCTGTTGAGCTGCTGCATTTCTCTTCTTTTCACAAGATGATGCGCTCTTTTTTATTTTATAACGCCATGTAGATCTATTTTGTGCAAGTTCTTCCCATGTATCGTGGTCTATTTCAAAGGCTTTCAGTGAGTCCTTTAACGAGTCATTGTAGCGCTTCCTTTGGCCACCTTGAGATCGTATACCCTTCTCTAGCTCACCATAGAGAAGTATCTTTGGCAGACGATGGTCTGGCATACGCACCAAATGACCTGCCCAACGAATCTGTGTCTGCATCAGGATCGTGTCAATGCTTGGGATACCAGCTCTATCAAGGACAGTGGTATCTGGAATCTTGTCTTGCCATCTGATGTTCATAACTTTTCTGAGACAATTTGTATGAAAATGATTGAGTTTTTTCACATGACGTCTATACACAGTCCATGTTTCACTAGCGTAAATTGCCAGGAGTACAGCATATACTGTACGGCCCGCTAGTTCATGATTCTTCTGTCAGATATGTTGACTCATCTGCAGTGATGGCACATCTGTCATTCTCCGACACGTAGTAGTCTGTCACACAGAGACAAACATGCAATCTCCACTAACCTGCATCTCAATTTGCTTCAATAGTTTATGTATGTGATCTGGTAAATTTGCTTCAATAGTTATGTATGTTGTCTGATAAATTTGCTTTAATAGTTTCTGCATGTTGTCTGGTAAATTTGCTTTAATAGTTTCTGCATGTTGTCTGATAAATTTGCTTTAATAGTTTATGTATGTTTTTTGACAACTTTGCTTGAAAATTGCCCTAAGATTCTTAATTTATTTCTATTTTTCTGAAATGACAAAATTACTTCAATTCTCTATCCATATCTTTTGTTGTGCTCAATTTCTTTCAATGTTTATCACTTTATTTTCTGGTCTGGTAATTTCGCTTCAATTTTCTTTCACTATCTGTAAATTGTGCTTCAATTTTCTCTATATCATTGGTGTATCTATAGTATTGCTACCTAGCAATGGTTCTCAGTATCTATGGTATTGCTACCTAGCAATGGTTCTCAGTATCTATCTCCCTCATCAATCATTACCATCAGAAGAGTTTTGATTGTATGTTATTCTTGTACCAGGTTCATCACAGGCAATATTTCTTGTCAGATCGATTTTAACTTCAACAAGGAAAGTTTTCCTTTTGCGCAAAGTCAGATAAAGAAGGTCTCAACTGCAACCTATAAAACCAATGACAATGCATGACATGCCTGTGTATTGAGGATTTCCTTTTATGTCAGCATGTCCTGAGAAAAATATGGCCCCCATGTCAAATTCCGCCGGCCTAACCACTTTTCATTACAAAGAGGGGCTGATCCAAATGTTATATATGTTCGAACCCCAGAATTCTGTAAACACTAACTAAAGATGTAAAGGTCTATAAAATAATTATTGACTACACGCACAAACACAGATTAAAAAATTCTGGTCCATCGGCGACAAAGGTTGCCTACCACTAGTTTAACCAAGGATCTAAGAAATGATGCTTATTTTCCAATATGATTAGGATGGCTGGTATGGCAGCTTGTACATCGTTCAAATCTAGAGCCCTTGCATAAAATAAATCAAACAAATATCTGGAGACATCCTCACCTAATGGTCAATAATGTCATAAAGAAGTTACAAGAGCTGTATGACTGTTTTTGTATGGCTATCAAAACCAAACAAATATTTACGTAATAAATTCTCAAATTATTTTATTGTAATATATTCACAAAATAGTAATTTCACGGATGAGTGATTTTACAATATGTAAATTATGACCAATTTTTTTTTAAAACCACAATAAAAATTAATAAATTTTTCTGTTAATGTTTAAAAAAACCCTTAGAAGTCGTAGAGGATTGACTTCATTGTATTCGGTTTCCTATGTGTACTCCGTCATTTTCAACGAAGCGATACATCGCCTGTCGAGAGTACCACTCATAGCACCTAACTCCGTAGCTTCAAGAGATAATCCACAGGAATCTCTGAAAAAATGCAACTTGAAAACACGATGTCATGAGCCATAATCGAACCCTAAACCTCTTGAACACAAGATAAACAATTTAACCACTTGTACATTTAGCCTTGCCTGGTGACATTTGTATATGTAGGCTCTTGTTACAATTCTTTATTCAAATGCATCTTTCGTCAGTTATACAGTCCTGCTGGCTCATCAGTAATCATCCTTCTATAGTGAAACATTTGACTTTTTCCTTATTTTTCATTGGTCACTTTATGTATGCGTGTAGTGCAGGGACAAGAGGTTTGAGCGTTGGTCTCACACCTGTGAGGTGCTAAGAAAGTAATATGGTTATAGAAGAGTACGCTATAACGGGATTTCACAAACACATTAAAAAATAAATATATTTGCGAATTATGAAAGAAGTGTTGTTAAATTGGGAAATCTGTTATCAAAGGATGCGCTATATAGGGATTTTACTTTACCTGTTCTTTTGTCCACTGCATATACGTATTTCTTTAGGTAACGGTCTGGAAGGGTTGCTTTTCCTGTGAGCGCCTCAATATTATTGCTTCCGTTGAGTAATGTTAATATTCTCACTAATTCCAGATTTGTTCTGCGAGTAAAATTGTTTGTCTTAGAAATATGGTGACACATAATGAAGATTGAAAAATAGAAGGAAATATGAGACAGTCAATAGAAAAATTATATTCTACAAAAATGACAATAATATTAAAAATAATACCTATACTCTTATACTTGACAATCGTAATGAATGAAAATAGACTGCCACTATAAGCACTAAAATGGGTTCCACATGACATAGAAATCAAGAGTGGAACGACCAAGAGAAACTTTTCGCGGAGCAACATCAAAGAAGATCTAGGAGTCTCAACTTTATATGGAACTACATACCGAGGCAACACATCGCTCAATCTGGAGACTAATAGTTTCTTCTATACGGAATCTCTATTTTGTTCGGAAGGTTCTCATACTATCACACGTTCTTTATTAGAGTAACCACCATGCAACAGTAAACACCTTGTAGATGGCATGTCTATATAATGATGATGTCGTTTAGTGGATGCCGGATAGTGCGTGATCTATATAATTAAGGTAGTACCCCTGAGAGTATGAGGCTGCTTCACAAAGCAGTGCACGGTTGAGTACTTGAGTATTGTGGGTATGAAGTAAGGTTCTGAAGAAATGTCATAATATCCCAAAATGCAAATATATTGTGTATAATTCTCGGAAATGTGTGACACGATTAGAATAGTTGGTGTACGATATTTGAATATAATATTTTCATTTGAAGTCTCCTGGATATGAAAGAAAGCTCTGAGAAACCATCCCCATTGCAAATATGAAAGTATGCACCCCACTGCACACAGGAAGGTATGCACGCCACTGCACACAGGAAGGTATGCACGTCACTGCACACAGGAAGGTATGCACGCCACTGCACACAGGAAAGTATGCACGCCACTGCACACAGGAAGGTATGCACGCCACTGCACACAGGAAGGTATACACGCCACTGCACACAGGAAAGTATGCACCCCACTGCACACAGGAAGGTATGCACCCCACTGCACACAGGAAGGTATGCACGCCACTGCACACAGGAAAGTATGCACCCCACTGCACACAGGAAGGTATGCACCCCACTGCACACAGGAAGGTATGCACGCCACTGCACACAGGAAAGTATGAGCTATTCGCTGGTAACTCCTGTGTTTCGCAAGAAAGAACAATGTGAATATATAAGAACTGGAAAAGAAGTGAATTAATAACATGTACTTCGCCAATTATACGTTCCTGCTGGTTCATCAGAAAATCATCCTTCTAAAGTTTGACATTTGACTTTTAATTGATTTTCATTGGTCACATTTGTATACTATGTGTCGACGATGAAAATAACCATAACAGTTAAATTCGTCACGTTAAAAGAAATATTGGTAATTTAGCCACAGTCCTGATATTGTCGATGGATACGATTAATATATTCTGAATTATAAGTATGGCAGTAAATTGTATCTCTATTACGATAGGCGTAGCATATCTGTAGTGTACAATAATATTCAAATTCATGAAAGAACATACTACAATCCCAGAATTACTAAATTAAATCGCCCGTGTGTTGCCAGGGCCCGAAAGGGGAGCAATGAATAGCAACACTGTTTACCTTCCACGCATGTCGTAAAAGGCGACTAAGGAGGTTATGGGATAGAGTTGGCTGTCCTATTCCATATAGGGTCAGTGACCCAAAGCCTTTCTGAAGTCGGATGTGTCAGGCCGAAAGTCGCAGATATCGCAGCAATTCTGTAAACCATGACACAACGCATTCCGTTCTCCAGACTATATCCTGCTAATCTGCAGGAGTTTGATAACGAACGTAGAAGAAGAAGAAGAACTAAATTAAATATATGTGAACTTTGAAATATTTATGCACAACTGCAATTGCGGACCAACAATATAACTATCCACGTGAGACAATGGACAAAGCCTGAAAAAAAGTAAGCATACACACATATAATAAATCAAGCATAACTATAGAAAGTATAGCACTTGTCGGCTTATAGTCTGGTTATGCTCAAAATACGGTAGCGTCTAGATTATAATAACTGTTATGATAATGTGTAAATAAAGTTGATGAAATAAGCAAATTTAATGGGTGTACCTGAGTGGAAACTGCTGTCCAGGCATATTTATCACGTACTTCCATGGCACTGGGTGCTTCAAGAGATCAGACATGCAGTGAATATCTGCCATCAACCGAGAGAAGCCTGCGTAGACAATCTTCTCCAACTTACTGGCAAGGAATACATTTGGTAAACACTTGATCACATTCTTAACATACGATATGTATCCATGGCCGCTCCTATTATCCACACTGAGACAATAAACGTTGTGAGGTTGGTATATTGCTCTTAAAAGATACATGACCTGAAAGAATATGAAAATAGCCTAAGAAAATAAAATCGGTTTTATGAACGACACAAATCACATTCTTGTATCTCAATAACGTCGTGGGTTACCTTTTTTGATCTCCCTAACGTAGTGGTTAAGTGTTACCTTCTTTTGATCTCCCTAACGTAGTGGTTAAGCGTTACCTTCGTTTGATCTCTCTAACGTAGTGGGTAAGCGTTACCTTCTTTTGATTTCCCTAACGTAGTGGGTAAGCGTTACCTTTTTTGATCTCCCTAACGTAGTGGTTAAGTGTTACCTTCTTTTGATCTCCCTAACGTAGTGGTTAAGCGTTACCTTCTTTTGATCTCTCTAACGTAGTGGGTAAGCGTTACCTTTTTTGATCTCCCTAACGTAGTGGTTAAGTGTTACCTTCTTTTGATCTCCCTAACGTAGTGGGTAAGCGTTACCTTCTTTTGATCTCCCTAACGTAGTGGGTAAGCGTTACCAATCACCAAATAAGATATACCAGCAGAATGAAAACAAACCTTCATTGTTGGTGCTTTTTATTTTTGTTGGTGGTTTTCATGATCCATATTTATAATATTTTTTTCATTACAGTAAACAGTGCCCATATCACGTGTCCACATTCTACTTTTTTAATATTATGCGACATTACGTACAGTGTCTGTGACTCGGAGATTAAAATGAAGCAGCCTCAGCTGCCAATGAACAGCCCAGCTGCACAGGGTAATCCAGGCGGAGGGGGCGGCATCTCAGTGCGTTGCGAGATGGATGTGACGGTTTATCCGTCTTTAGCGGAAGTTTATTTCGTTAAATAGTATATGATTTATTCTGTTAAAATGTGGCCACTGATTCCCGTAATGAACCATATACTTTATATCGCCCATGTGTATCGCCAAGATATCGCCAAGACCGTACACTCACTCTCCCCTCAACACCGAAAGGTACATGAGGACAGAAAGAAGAATCGGCAGAAAGCCTCGAGAATGTAATAAAGTTTAGGCAAAGTTATGTCTGGAGTACACTACAGTCACATTCTATACTACAATCACCTTCTACACTGCAGCCACACTGTAACCCACAGCCAATTTTGTACCATACAGACAAATTGTTCCCTAAAGCCGCATTTACCTTGTAGCCACATTATGCCCTAACGCCACACGTTACCATACAGCCAAATTATATCCTGCAAATTATATCCTATATATTACATTGCACCATACAGCCACACTGTATCATACAGTCATATTGTATCCTACAGTCACATTGTATCCTACAGTCACATTGTATCCTAAAGTTACATTGTATCTTACAGTCACATTGTATCCTACAGTCACATTGTATCCAACAGTCACATTGTATCCAACAGTCACATTGTATCCTAAAGTTACATTGTATCCTACAGTCACATTGTATCCTACAGTCACATTGTATCCTACAGTCACATTGTATCCAACAGTCACATTGTATCGTACAGTCACATTGTATCCTACAGTCACATTGTATCCTACAGTCACATTGTATCCAACAGTCACATTGTATCCTAAAGTTACATTGTATCCTACAGTCACATTGTATCCTACAGTCACATTGTATCCTACAGTCACATTGTATCCAACAGTCACATTGTATCTTACAGTCACATTGTATCCTACAGTCACATTGTATCCTACAGTCACATTGTATCCAACAGTCACATTGTATCCTAAAGTTACATTGTATCCTACAGTCACATTGTATCCTAAAGTTACATTGTATCGTACAACAACATTGTATCCTACAGTCACATTGTATCCAACAGTCACATTGTAATCTAATGTCATGTTGTACCCTACTGTCGCATTGCACCATGCAGTCAAATTTTACTGTACAGCAACATTGTACCCTACAGCAACATTGTACCCTACAGCAACATTGTACCCTACAACAACATTGTACCATACAGCAAAATTGAGTAAAGAGTCATATCTGGCTTGGCAAATCTCTGAAGATATTCTCATTGAAAATGAACTGACGAGACACACCAGGCACAGTGGACAGGAGTAATATTTTCCACCTCCAGGTACAGGGGTCTGGAGTAATATTTTGTCATCTCTCTTCAAGGGGACAGGAGTAATATTTTCCATCTCTCGGCACAGGGGTCAGGAGATTTACTTCATCGGATGTACATCATCGAAGTTCTATCATTATCGCCTCGCCAACTTTCAAACTAAATACCATCTGAAAATAACGGAGCAAAGCATAAAATAACTGGATAATGAAGAAGGAAATTTAATAATTATGAAAAAAAAATTAGTTATGAATATAAAATGTGAATGACTATTATCTTTAAAATAACAATTCGGTAACAAAGACAAGAGTTTTTCCAGGAAAAAAGAGGCAGAACAACATGTGAAAACTTGTAATGGAAAGTATCATTGCTGGTAACATAGGAAAGTATCATTGCTGGTAACATAGGAAAGTATCATTGCTGGTAACATAGGAAAGTATCATTGCTGGTAACATAGGAAAATATCATTGGTGGTAACATAGGAAAGTATCATTGCTGGTAGCATAGGAAAATATCATTGGTGGTAACATAGGAAAGTATCATTGGTGGTAACATAGGAAAGTATCATTGCTGGTAACATAGGAAAGTATCATTTCTGGTATCTTAGGAAAGTATCATTGGTGGTAACATAGGAAAGTATCATTGGTGGTAACATAGGAAAGTATCATTGGTGGTAACATAGGAAAGTATAATTTGTGGTAACATAGGAAAGTATCATTTGTGTTAACTTAGGAAAGAATCATTGGTGGTAACATATGAAAGTATCATTGCTGGTAACATAGGAAAGTATCATTGCTGATAACATAGGAAAGTATCATTGCTGGTAACATAGGAAAGTATCATTGGTGGTAACATAGGAAAGTATCATTGGTGGTAACATAGGAAAGTATAATTTGTGTTAACTTAGGAAAGAATCATTGGTGGTAACATAGGAAAGTATCATTGCTGGTAACATAGGAAAGTATCATTGCTGATAACATAGGAAAGTATCATTGCTGATAACATAGGAAAGTATTATTGCTGGTAACATAGGAAAGTATCATTGCTGGTAACATAGGAAAGTATCATTGGTGGTAACATAGGAAAGTATCATTGGTGGTAACATAGGAAAGTATAATTTGTGTTAACTTAGGAAAGAATCATTGGTGGTAACATAGGAAAGTATCATTGCTGGTAACATAGGAAAGTATCATTGCTGATAACATAGGAAAGTATCATTGCTGATAACATAGGAAAGTATCATTGCTGATAACATAGGAAAGTATCATTGCTGATAACATAGGAAAGTATCATTGCTGGTAACATAGGAAAGTATCATTGCTGGTAACATAGGAAAGTATCATTGCTGTTAATATAAGAAAGGATTACCTAACATAATAAAACGATGAACATAATTTAGAGTGTTTAAGCATATCATTGGATGCAGCAGATCAGCATGTCTGCTGGAATCTGGAGTTGTTCAGATAGTTCATGAAGAAGACTGACTTCTAGAAAGATTATGTCTTCGGTAGATTAATGTTTGGGAAAATCTTACACCCAGGAAGATTTTGTTATCACTCTTTTTGTTTGGTCGTCACATGCTGCAGATAAGTGAATTGCTTGCCTTTCAGAGTCAAGGGTGTGAATGTACAGCTGTAACCGTAACATGGTCTGTGCACTTATGTGTGACATAAACAACTTGTTACCGAAAACATATAGTTGACTGTCTGTCCTGGACAGACTAGTGTGACAGAAAGATCTGCAGTGTCACAATAATTTGTGACGGAAGAAAATGCCTTTTAGGACTTACTGGAATACTGGTGCTGTGACCAGATCTAAATCTGTGAAATACTGCTCGAAATCAATCCGTTAACCAAAGCACTCCTTCACAATAATATGAGATTTATTTACACACGTTGATATACATCAATTAATAGCATCATACTCATGAGAGAGGCAAATAAACACAAGGCACGAGTCCCAATCTAGTCTTATTTGAGTCCTTCCTCAACTCTACAGACTAATCCTAAATTATCTGCACTGGGCAATATTATAATCATCTCAGATTACAAATTACGCTAACACATCCAGGAATTGCTTCATTCGGGTTATAAGCTAAGTCTTAGAGAGTATACCGACTATCTGATTCTGTGACAGGCTCAGCTGCGAGACTAAACTGAGACTTGTCTCTCCGGGAAGACAAGTACTAACTGTCCGAGACAAGCCCGATACAGACTGACCTCTCCTGGGAACTGACTCCGGGGACTGCTCCTGGGGACTCTCCTGGGGACTCTGACCTCCTTGTTTGTTGTTTGTTTGTTAGCTGGTGGATTTGTCTGTCTAGAGTCAGACACGCCTCTTTCAACTGTGGAATCGTTTTCCTTTAGTTATATCAGGGCGTATATTGTTGCCCAATGGCCTGGGTTGTCCTCTTAGGGACTGGTGATTTGACCTGGGGTCTGGTCTACGTGTCCTTATACGGACAAAAGGAATATTGGGGGATTGGGATGTAGTCCTAAGAAGGACTTGTTTGTTTTACTTGGTGCCTTTGGTGTTAGGCTCGTTGGTCTTGGTTCTCCTCCTAGAAATAGATGATTGTTGGTCTTTTGTTGGCAGCCAAAGGTTTGGATGGTCTTGTAGACTGTGGAGGAATTTTTTAATTTATTTTTTTCCTTTTTTTATAATTTTTTTTAAATAAATGTAAATTTCCAAAAAAATTAAAAAGAAAATAAAATAAAAAAAGACTTGAATGCTTATATACATATATAGTACTTTTCCATTAAGCAATGGGTTCCTACACACATAGTCATACTTATATACATGCATTCATATATTAAACATATGAAAAATTACACATGCACACATATACCTTACACATGAAAAAATATACATGCACCCATATTCCCTACATATGAAAAATACACCTTCATCCATTAACTTTACATATGAAAAAATATGCATGCACCCATATACCTTACATATTAAAAATAAACCTGCATCCATATACCTTACATATGAGACAAATACACATTCACCCATATACTTTACACATACATATCATAAATATCCATACACACTTGTGCTTTACATATCATATACTCATGTATCCACATATTTTACATCACATAAATATCCATGCACTCAGATGTTTTACATACCATTACATACTTATACAGTTGCGTACCTCGATAGTACGTCTCGATATACCTTTTATACTTCATTCTCACGATAATACCAGTATTTTGGACCTCTCCCCTCCCTTGTCTAATTTATACTTGAGGTTGTTTTTTTCTTTTTGTCTGTCTGGTTGAGCTTTCTTCTCATTAGTGATTGTTATCTGATGGTGTAATTTTTAATGTTATGGTGTGGTATGAGAACTCCTCGCTCTTGCACTCTTGTTTTTATTAGATTATTTATCTGAAATAGGTGGTTATATGTCGTCTGTATTATGAGGGTTTATGTGTTTTATTCGTGTCCTGTTTGTTGTCTTATGGGTATCTTTTTGTTGTCCTGTCTGGTTCTGGTCTTGTGGTTATGTATGTAGTGATTTGAGTGTGGTGGTGGATTGAGACTCATTTTGGTTGTAAGGTTGTGTTTTTTTGATTGGATTGTGTATGTTTATTGATTGACTGGTCTGGTACTGTGAAACTCTGGTCGAGCACAATGTTTGGTTGTTTGTGAGGGGTTGGGGCTACTATACGTGGAATATGTTACTGCGACTCAATAGCACTGGCAAGGTGATGCTCATTGTTTGGAGTGTGTATGTTTATTGGTTGATTGGTCTGACTGTTTGGCGGTGAAACTCTGGCTATGCACAATCATGTGGTTGTTAGTGCGGGGTGGCTTTATGTGACTTGTTGAAACTCAATTGCACTACAAATTGGTTGCTCAACCATGTTGTTAATAAGTGTGCGGGATTTGTTTTGTTTGGGCTGTCGTGTAGAAACTCATTTGCATAGCTCTGTAGTTGTTATTGGGGGGTTGGGAATGCTTGTGATGTGTTGAAACTCATGTTTGCAAAATCGTGAGGCTGTCATAGGGGATGTTATTGTGTCTAGTAAAAACATTTTACGTGCAAGATTTTGTGGATGTAGGCTGTTGTGGGATTAATCTGTACTGTCATATGTTTGTTTGTGTATGGTTCTTTATGTGTTCTGTGTCTGTGACTAATTGTTTGAATAGGTATCTGAAGTCTTGTTTATGTAATCCGTCAATCTAGCTGGCAGGTATATTGTGGGAGTTCTTTGTCGTCTTGTTTGTTTTATTGGTAGCTAATGTGCCCTGGCGAGGAGCTCTCGTGTGTTGTTTCTAAAGTGTTTGTTTGTTTGTGTCAGATTATCCTGTGTCGCTATTTCCAGATGGTTGTTTTTATTTATCAATTTCGTTTCTTATTATATTAATTCTTTGGTTCGAGATATATATTGTTTGACTATTTTCTTTGAATCTACGTCCACTTTGTGGCCTAGTGTGTTTACTAGGTTGCACTCTATATTGTTGTTTTTTAAATAATCTAGCATAGCCGTTCTTTGTTGTCGGTATTTGACGCAGTCTAGGAGGTAGTGTTCTATCGAGTTTGCCTCGAAACACTCCTCGCATATTGGTTCATTTATTTTGAACGCTGCAACTCCTAGTCTGAGCTTTAGGTATTTCCTATTGTTAGGAATTTTCAACTCGTCCCGTATTTGAGTTTTTCTTGTAGGAGCTTTTAGGAAGGAGAAGGCATGTCTACCCTTGGAGCTGTTTGACCATTTAAGTGTCCATTCTTTGTTGATTTCCTTTCTAATGAACGATTTTATTTCGGACATTGAATGTACTAGCTTTTCTGGTTGTGTTATTGCCCTTCCTGCTTTAGCCTCAATATCGGCCAACTCGTTCCCTGCCATACCCACATGCGCTGGAATCCACATAATTGTGAGGTGTTTTCCTTTATTGTGCCAGGATGTGTGTATGCGTAGAATGTCTTCTACCAGGTTGGGCCGTTCACTTTCTTTCCTGAGTTTAAGCGCTTGTACTGAAGATAGGGAGTCCGTTAAGATCGAGGAATGCTCCGGTGGGTTCTCTTCTATCAGCTCTAGTGCTTTCAGTATGGCTGCAAGCTCAGCAGAGAATGTTGAAATGTTGTTAGGGAGTCTGTATGCCCTTTTAATTCTCCTCTCTGGGATTACTATTCCTGCTCCCGTGGTACCATCATCCCCTTTCGAACCATCTGTGTATATTGTTAGATGGTTGTGCGTGTGTTCGTTAATGTCTTTGATAGTCCTATTCTGGACTTTATAATTTTCTAGATTTTTTGGAAGTGTTTCCGCTAATCGTGTATCGATTGTTGGTCGCACAAGTTCCCATGGAGGCAATCCGCCCTGTGGTTTTGCCTGGTTGTTACCAGGTCCCAGATATCCGTATGTTGTAGTTTTTCCTGGTTTGTACGCCATCCAGCTGGATATCTATGCTTCGTAAGCTTGTAATTACCCTCCTCTACGTCTTCATAGAAAGATGTGTAGGCTGGGTGTGTGCTGTCACTTCCAATTTTAGCCCAGTAGTTCAGTCTTAGCTCCTTCCTTCTGAGCCCTAGGAGCAGGATACCTAGTGCAACTTGAAGTGCTTCTTCTGATGTGCTTGGTGGTACCCCGGCTATTGTGGTTAGGGCTTTATGTTGGATATTGTTCAGCTTTTTGGTATTTGATGGGACGGACGATTCATATACAATGTTCGCATACTCCATTTTGCCTCTTATAAAGGATTTGTAGAATGTGAGCAGTGTCTGCGTGTCCGCTCCCCAACCACTTCCTTTTATATATCTTAGCATGTTTAAGCCCTCTCTTCTGTGGTCAACTATTTTGTTAATATGTTTGTCCCATCGCAGGTTCCGATCTAGGGTCATGCCAAGGAATCGTGTGGTTTTCTCTAATTTGATTGGCTGGCCGTTTATTTGAATATCTGGATTTCTATCCTTGAGGATGTTACCTCTGCTGAACAGCATTCCTATGGATTTGGATGCATTGATTTGAAATCCCCATCTGGTCATCCATTTGGCTACCATGTTGAGCTGTCTCTGCATCGATTCCTTCAGGTATTTAATGTTTCTCCCGGTGGTCCAGATTGCTACGTCATCGGCAAACTGGGATATACTGTTCTTTACATCCCCCACCTCTTCCCCCAGGTCATTGAACATTATGGTGAATAGAGTTGGGGATATAACAGAACCCTGTGGAATCCCGTTTTCCTGTTCGTAGACATCGGATAAATCGTTGTTGATCTGCACACGGAAGAAGCGTCCCTGTATGAAATTTTTTATGTAGTTCAAGGTTTTCCCATGGATTTCTGTTTTTTGGATTTTTAGCAGTGCTCCCTCTCGCCAGCATTAATCGTATGCTCTGGCGACGTCAAGGAATACAGCCAGGGTTGTGCTGTTTTGCATGAAGCCTTTTTTTACCTCATGTTCCAACTTTAATATTTGGTCGACAGTGCTTCTGCCCTTTCTGAATCCTGCTTGTGTGGGACTGTATAGGTTATATTTTCTGAGGTGGAATTTTAACCTCGTGTTTACTACTGTTTCTAATATTTTCCTTAGGTGCGACGTTAAAGATATGGGTCGGTTAGAATCAGTTACTTTTGGGTCTTTATCCTGTTTGAAGAGTGGTATTATAGTGGCTCTTTTCCACGACGTGGGTATTTTACCCTCCTCCCATATCTTGTTGAATAGAGTTGTAATCATTTTAATGATGTTAGGGGGTACTTTCTTTAGTATAGTGTAGTTTAGTATGTCTGGTCCTGCTGCTGTGTTTGATTTTCTGGCTATTGCCCTAGTGACTTTTTGTACTGTGATGTCTGCGTTGAGATATGTAGCTTCTGGATTTATATGTGTTGTTTCCATTTCTTGAATGAGTTTAGTTCTTCTGTTTAGCTCCTTGGGTGTTAAGTTGTTTTTGCTGCTGACTGTGTAGAATTGTCTGGCTAGCGAGTTTGCTTTTTCATTGTCTGTTTTTGCTTGTGCGTTGTCTAAGGCTGGCATTGTGTTTCTTTTGCTGTTGTTTCCATTTATTGTTTTTAGCTTTTTCCAGACATCTGATTTTGTGTTCCTGAAGCTAAGGGTCTGGCAGAATGTTCTCCAGTGGTCTTGTTTGGCCTTATTGATTGTTCTATTAACTTCTTTGGAAATGTTTTTGTAGTTTATAATGTTTTCCTCTGTCCTGTTTTTCCGCCTTTTTATTTTAACGCTGCGTTTCGCTGTGCTATTTTGTTTGCACATATTTCTGTCCACCAGGGAACTGGATTTTTTTAATTTTTGATACTCTCCTTGTTTCAGGTGTTTGTTTATATGTTAGTTCAGTTGGCATATTTCTGTGAGGGATATGTTGGGTAGCAGTCTTGAGTATTTCCTGTGTAAGTGTTTCTGCGAAGCTATCTACTGTTTCTGTATTGATTTCATCTATGCTAAGTTTGTTGAGTTCAAGGTAGAAGTCATCCCATTGGGCTTTGTGAAAGTTGAGGGTTGGTTTTGTGTTCATGTAGTTGGTGGTTGGTCTTACTTTTATCCTGATTTCTATGGGCAGATGATCTGATCCAGATTCTTCCAACAGGTTCCATCCTGATGCCTGTAGGTTGGGAGTCACTATAGTGAGGTCTATTGCAGAGTCTCGTCCCTTCACGTCCGGGTTTATCCTGGTAGGGGATCCATCGTTTAGAATTATCAGGTTGTTATTTTCGCACATTTCAACCACAATATTTCCAGATCTGTCATTGTTATGACATCCCCATACCTGGTGGTGTGCGTTGAAATCCCCTATCAGTATACTCCTTTTCGATATTTTGGACACGACTTCTGCAATGTCCTCACCCGTGATGTTCCCCCCGGGGCAATAGATGTTGACTATTTTGAGGTTTTCTGGTCGGCTTTCTATCGTTATTGATAGACCTTCCATATTATTGGTGTTCAAGTTTTCCCAATGATTAATTTTGAAAGTCTCGTTGATGATGAACGCCACTCCACCTCCTCTGTTGTCCCTGTCATTCCATATGACAATGTGACCAGGGAAACTGAGTTTCTGTCCTCTGTTTAGTCGTGTTTCCTGGATGGCATATATTATTTTTTCGTCTTTATGTTTGGCCATAATTGTTGCCAGGTTCTGTTTCGCGCTCCGGCAATTCCATTGGATTATTTTCAGTTTTGTATTATCCATTTTTATTTTCTTGTTGGTCCTGGACTCTGACCTCCAAGCTAAGTCCTTCTAACATATCTCTCTCCTCCTAAAAAACTTCCGCCAATCAGAACTTATGGTTTTCTGCCTCCGCCTATCCTCTTCCGTTTCGACGACACGCAGACCCTACTCGGGAGCTGTCATCTACGTAATCACCTGTCAAAACTCCTGTTTGCGTTTATTATACCATGCGTGACGTTAGATATTCCTCTCAGGTAAGAGGCTATGCCCCTAGCGTTACATAACTTAATCGTCTTGCCAATTCTATTGTCTGGTTGGTGTGCGTATCCACAATTTGTCAGACTCTGTGTGAGTTTGTAGACACTCGTCTTATCCTAGTCCAAACATCCCATTGTCCTTCCTGAGGTGTGGTATAGTAGCGTCACAATAGCTTTTCTGCTTCTGTAGTTTCGTCATGTCTGCCTCTCGTGTCCGAGTGCGTAAGATGCAGACTTGTGATAAATAATATTGCCTTTAGCTAAAGCGTACTAGCGTGTCTCAGACTTTCTGTCTGACATATGCGCGAACAACTCGTCTGCGATTTAAAGTATTTGTACCAACATTTACACAAGATCAAAACATTCAATGTGTTGCATTTCACGCCGTCCATTTCTTCCTATCTGTGAAGGGTTCTCACTTCTTACTGGGAAACCCCCTGCCTGTGAACGGTTTTGCAACCAGATACTATCACACAGCTTGATTCACCACGAGATTTTCTCGAATCTTGCTTCCTTTAAGCTTCATCATCATCATCATGTGTTGTCTCTGCAAAGAAGGTTGGCTGCAACAGATCTCCAATATCCCCTGTTTCTTGTCTTGTTAGTGAACTCTGCTTGACTGTAACCTGCCCATCGTGTGATGTTACTCTCCCACTTGTATCTCTGCCTACCTCTTGTTCGCTTCCATTAATATTAGCATCCAGTAAGGTCTTCAATAAGGTGTCATGTCTTTTAATGTGTTAAAAATATTTTATTTGCTTGATCTTTATTTCTCTTATTAGTTCTTTCTTTGTATTAAGTGTTTTTAGAAACTCTTTATTTGTTTTCTTCTCTTTCCATAATATTCTTCCTATTCTCCTATATACCCACATCTCAAAGGCATCAATTCTTTCTTCTAATTGTTTATTTAGTGTCCATATTTCTGAGCCATACATTAATATAGAATAGATGTAGCATTTTATAATTCTCAATTTCAATTTGTTTGTAATTTGTTTAGATGTTACTGTTTTCCTCATGAGTCCTGGCATTTCTTCTATAGTTTTAAAGATATTCTCTGTGTGGATATTAAATAGGCTTGGTGATAAAATGCATCCTTGTCTTACCCCTCTTCTTATTTCTATGTATGGAGAGTAACTGTTTTCACACCTTATTGATGCAGTCTGGTCCCAGTATACATTTCTAATCAGTCTGATGTCTTTTCCACCTATTCCTATTTCTTGAGAATATTTCAATAATTTTTCATGTTGGCTTTGCTATAAGTCTATGAAGCGAAAAATGTAGATCATTTGTGGACTTGTATATATTCATCTGTCACTAGTAATTAAAACCAGTAATTATTTACATAAAACCAGTAATTATTTACATAAAACCAGTAATTATTTACATAAAACCAGTAATTATTTACATAAAACCAGTAATTATTTACATAAAACCAGTAATTATTTACATAAAACCAGTAATTATTTACATAAAACCAACACTTGTATTTTATATCATCTCTGCATACAATAAATAAATAAACTGAACATCAATTCTTCTTCCTAGTTCTCTCTTGTATTCATAAACTGATATACATGTCATCAGTGATAATTGCGTGGTCACTAGGTGTGATGCTATGTCATATTTACCGTGGTCACCAGGTGTGAGGCTAGGTCTTATTTACCGTGGTCACCAGGTGTGAGGCTAGGTCATATTTATCGTGATCACCAGGTGTGAGGCTAGGTCATATTTACCGTGATCACCAGGTGTGAGACTATTGTCATATTTACCGTGGTCACCAGGTGTGAGACTATTGTCATATTTACCGTGGTCACCAGGTGTGAGGCTATGTCATATTTACTGTGAGCACCAGGTGTGAGGCTTGGTCGTATGGCACGTCTGTCAGAGCTGTTTCTGAGCCACAAAATCATGGAAACGGAATTTAAAAACCAAATGAAATACTCGACAGATGACACGTGGTTCATGAACACAAGGCAAGTAGTGAAGTGAAGTAATTACAATTGAACGTATTTGGTATGAAGGTACCTGGTTTAAAATAGTCTGGCCTGAACTTACCCTGTCTGAATTAACATGGTCTGAAATAACTTTGTCTGAACATTCCAGGTCTTAATTTATCTGGTCTACTTGTCTAAACTTGCCTGTTTTAAACTTTCCTGGTTTGAATTTATCTAGTCTGGAATTACCTGGTTTGAATTTATCTAGTCTGAAATTACCTGGTCTGAACTTACCTGGTCAAAGCTTTTGTGGAAGAGTATAATGAAAGCGATAGGGAAATTCTTTTCCTCTTCTGAAGCCGGTGGATATCGGTTGAATCCATAGTACTCTCGAAACGTCTGACACTGTCTCTTGTTATCTGTGTACTGGAACCATTCTATTCGTTCGACATATTGTTGGAACATTTCGTTAGTCACATTTGAAAACAAGGCACGTTGACAGAATCGGCCATCCATGTCTCGAAAACCAACCCATTTTTTTTCGTATGCTAAAGATAAACTTGCATTCTTGAACAAACTTTCATTACTTGGAAACATATCTTCTTCATTGTGTTGAAATAGTGGTGCTTCTGTTGTGGTAGACGTTGCTACAGTAATGCTACTTGGTGATTCCTTTAACGTGATTTCTGAATTTGAAAGTGAACTTTGTATATAATTCCTCACTTCTTTAAACAAGAATTCATTACGCAAATTATTGTTTTTGATCTGGGATACAATACTTAGTAGAAAGTTGTAATTATGGAGCGTCGCATGTTGTTTATCATTTCTTTGTGAAGAGTTTAGTTTTGAAATGTCAATCAGAGGAGTACGTTGAGAGAATATTGTTGTTTGAAGTATAGCTTTCCATTGAAATATTGTTAGAACAATCAATAATAAAATAGGAACTGTTATTCGATATCGAACTAAGGAAACAAACGTGAGAAGTATCGATGAAAATTGTAATATTGATTGATATTTTTTCAAGATAAACAACTTGAATGTAATCTATAGGAGCACGTTAAGAGATATAATCCTATAATCCACTGATGATTTACGAAATGTACTCATTGCGTGTTCTATTATTATATTTTCTTTCTTAACTAAGTAACAACAGATGATGATGACGAGGATGATGATGATGAAATAATCCCCTTTAGTTGTGAGAAGATATCTTTGTCTCCCCATAAACTTTCTGACAAAATTAGATGTTTTATTTATACTTGAGTAAATGAGGGGACATCCTGAGTCTTATACGGGTTGTTGTCTCAAAGTATGGATGTGTGGGAACTGTTTATGGATGTGTGGAACTGTGTATGGATGATGGATGATGGATGCAAATTTGTTGATCCATCTGCATATCTAGTTTTCTCCGTCACCTAGGAGTTTACCACAATGGAATAATCGAGTCATGGAGGACTAAGCGGACCTGCATCCCCTCATTATTCATGGGTATTATTTGATAGAAGGCTGCAGTCAAAATGAGACAAGACATGCAACTATAATGTTTATACAGATGACAACAACTTTCCTAAGTCGTCTCTTGTAACATGCATGGGAAGAAGACAATGATTTTATTCTTTAAACTCTGAACCAAAAGTACATGCCCTCGTTGGTACATGGGAAATGTTGATGGTTAAGAAACAGTACTCTTTGCATTATTCCGCAACCATCGTTTCGTTCTTAGCCAAATAATAGTAGATAAACACTAATGATAATGCTTGTTTTCTTACATTATACTGTAGCTAATCTACTGATGATGTCTTCTTACATTATACTGTAGCTAATCTACTGATGATGTCTTCTTACATTATACTGTAGCTAATCTACTGATGATGTCTTCTTACATTATACTGTAGCTAATCTATTGATTATGTTTTCTTACATTATACTGTAGCTAATCTACTGATTATGTTTTCTTACATTATACTGTAGCTAATCTATTGATTATTGGTAGTTTTCTACAATTATACTGTAGCTAATCTATTGATTATGTTTTCTTACAAAATTAATGTGTATTTTGATTTGTTTCACAGATATTTTTTCTTTCATTGATAAGCAAACAATGTCGATACATAGGAATGCTCTGAAAATACTTTATTACAAGAATGTTAGAACTTTCATTAGAAAAAAACATAAATATCAAAAGAATGAAAATATGAAAATTGGCATATGTATGAACAAAAGTTATAACTGCCGATTTTGTGACCTGAAGTTTGCTGTAGTTGATAACAGAATTGTGGCATAAGATGATAAAGAAAACATTTCTAGGCCATAATTCAAAGAAATGTCTGGAAAAAAAATTAAATAAGTATTTAGAATGAATCAAAGTGATAGTTTAGAGATAACAAATATTCTTGACAGGTGACAGCTTGTCAGTCTATCTCCAGTACATTATATCTCTCATGCAGATATCAAAACAAACTGTCCCAGTAGATGATATCTTTCATGAAGCTAGTAACACAAACTGCCCGAAGTATATTATAGTTCTCATGCAACTAATAACACAAACAGCCAGAAGTATATTATATCTCTCATGCAACTAATAACACAAACAGCCAGAAGTATATTATATCTCTCATGCAACTAATAACACAAACAGCCAGAAGTATATTATATCTCTCATGCAACTAATAACACAAACAGCCAGAAGTATATTATATCTCTCATGCAACTAATAACACAAACAGCCAGAAGTATATTATATCTCTCATGCAACTAATAACACAAACAGCCAGAAGTATATTATAGTTCTCATGCAACTAGTAACAGAAATTTCCCGAAGTATATTATAGTTCTCATGCAGCTAGTAACACAAACAGCCCGAAGTATATTATAGTTCTCATGCAACTAGTAACACAAACAGCCTCCAGCAAAGTATATGGCTACTGCAGCTAGTAACACACAGTCCCAGTAGATTATATCTCTCATGTAGCTAGTAACACAGACAACGACAATACATGATAAACGTTATCTTGTAACAGCTGAAATGGCATGCTTGCGCAAAATCCTAGGAATATCGCTAAGAGACAGAGTGAGAAATTAAGACATTAGAGAAATAACAGGTACCATTCCATTCTTGAAATATATTAAGAGCAATGCGTTCCCTTTGCACTCCACATTATTTTGTAACATTCGGCGTATTTTTGATGGAGATATTTAAACGAGCATCGATAAGTCAACTATCTCAATGTACCGACATCCTCACAGACGCGCCTACCTCTATGTCATATTTTATATCATATTATTCCATTATACAATACATTGTAAACATTTTATCTTATTATCTTACTTATCTAATAAATTGATATGATATTCTTTGGTCTCCACACAGTCACACACTATATATATATATATATATGACTATCTAAATTCAAATACCCATGCGGTTGTGTCTGTGGGTCTCAAAATTGGCTCGCTAGACAAAAAACCCATGTAACAGAAAACCTTAGTAGGTGAGATGCAGTTTTATTGAGGTTCTCTTATGGAAGCATGTATCATGTCATCTGTACAATTATAGACCCGCTCTGAGTAGAAGGTTCCATCAATAAAACGATAACATAATGAATCTCTGTTATTTGGACATCATGCTGCGAGAAATCTGATATCACATTGACGTACTACACATAAGCCAGTGTGAATGTGAGAACGAACGATAAAGAAATTGAGAAATTATTATAATTTTTATATTTTGTTTCCTCTGTTCGTCGTCATAAAGTGATCGTTATTCTGGTCTGGTGTGGTCTCACGGTGTACACCTGCTGCAGCATCGTGTCTGTACGTTTTGTAAACTTAGTAAGACTTGCATTTAATGTGGCCCACAACGTCAACAAGAATATTTCGCAACAATCTATACAAATATGGAAAGAAGGTCGGCATCTGACAACAGATACATTTTATCACTACATACATGTATCACTCGCTTATGAAAATAAATGGGTGGGTTTTTCCAGATATGTCCGGTCGAGTCTACAAACATGTTTTTTTGCAAACAAGTTATTTTCAAATGTTACCAAGGACATGTTTCAACAATTCGTCGAAGGAATAGATTGGTTTCATTACACAATTGATAAAAGATAGTTCCATATGTTTCGAGATTATTCTGGTTTCAATCGATATCCGTTACCTTGCGATAAAATATCCGATCGCTTTCATTATATTCTTTCATTAACATTTAGAGATGGTAAGTTCAATTGTTTTACCTGTACTTATTTTAGAGTTCGGCTGAAAATATTTGTAAACATTTCAACTGCGCCTAGGACAACCACATTTAAGGACATGAGTACTAGATCTTCTGGGACAGTAAGGATTACTGATATGAGTCTGAGCATACCATCCCTAGATCTGCATTATGTTCGTGAAAAATACCCGTCTCACAGTATTCCCATCATTATCAAGATAAACAAAAATAGGTAGATGTGTTACCAAAATAAAACATAACACAACCTAACAACGAGATACAGGGACAGACGACGTTTCGACTATTAAGCCTTCATCAGGACAAACGAAAGACAACGGTACAACGAATCTTACATGGAAACAAACGTGGTTGATAGGGAGGAAAGAGGAGGAGAGATAGTGAATAGATAGTGGAGGAAGTAAATAAGGAGCGGCATATTGGGGAGGAAGAGAGTATGGGGAGAAGAAGTGAGGAGAGAAAGTGCACGGAAGGAGGTGAGGAGCGAAAATGGATAAGGTGTGGTAGTAAGTAAAATAGATAAGGTTAAGTTAAGATACTTACCTCAAAAGTGGCAACACGCAATGAGTATAACGAATAGATAGCAGAGGAAGCAGAGATGGAGCAGCCTAGCAGGGAGGAAGAGGGTATGGGAAGAAGTGAGGAGGGGAAAGAACACAGAAGGAGATGAGGAGTGAAAATAGTTAAGGTGTAATAGCAAGTAAACTAAGATAAATGAGGATAAATTCAGATACTTACCTGAAATGGCAACAGGCAATGAGTATTAGTATACAGTCGTCATGGAAACGCAAAAGAGGATGGTAGGAGAGATCAGATGAGGGAGAGAGAGAGATGGAGATGAAGAATAAAGAAGAGAAAAAGGCAGAAAAGAAAGAAACGACCGAGCAGATATAGGCAGTGGAGAGAGACTATAAGTAGGAGTAGATAATGGTGGGAAGAAAATACAGTGATAATACAATGATGTATGGTTGTTACCCAACACTGGAACATTTATCCCTTGATATTCCCATCAATAGTGTAGCAATGGGAAATCCTTACGTACCTGTGACTACGGTCACCTTTAAAACCAGCTTAAATTATATTGCAGAGTTTCTTTACTTTTCGCTTGTCTTGAATATGAATCTCTCTATAACGTAATAACAAAAGTGGCACATTCAAGACTGGGGACCTGTGAGTCCCAAAAAGGACTGTATATAATAGAATGTGTCACATCAACATTGAATATGAATATAGCCCTTGACATACTCAAGCAAAGACTGAGAATCTACATTAGAGTGCGAGAAAGGTGAAACTGATTATGTAGAGTCAAAATTCAGGTAAAATATTACCAAAAATTGCCAAATTCTTAACTTGTAATAAATTTTCAATCTGACCAAAAGTAATAATCGAAATATAATTGTCATGTTCATTGACTTATAGAGTGGAATTTGTGGAATTTGTGGAATTTGTGGAATTTGGTTCTGAAATGGCAAAATTCTAAAAAGGCAGATCAATATATCTGTCTTGAGATGTTATCTACATGATGATGACTTAGTCGCGAATAGTTACTTATAATGTTGTTTTTCTACAGAAAAAGTTGTCTCAATGTGGCACCCCTACGACCATGACAGTTGATGGGTTTTATTATTATTATTATTATTATTATTATTATTAAATTTCTGCAGAAAGATTGTCACCAATCTCTATCCACTACTATCCTGATGAGTTTGGAAATGCACACTATCTGGTGCTGGATATTATCTAGCCATGTCTTGTTCTGATGACCTCATCGTCTTCCGTCATCCACCGTACCTTGAAGAACATCTGTTCTCATGGAGGAATGTCTCATCACGCGCACGTACCACCATCGTTTACGGAGTTTCACGACTGTTAACGACGGAGACAGTTCAGAAGTCAATAACATAGACTATTGCAAAGATATTTCATCTCTGCTTCTGTAGTGCACATTTTGTGTACGTTCTCCAGCTTGTTATCTTATGTTAAACCAATGTTATCCAGCTTGTTATCTTATGTTAAACCAATGTTATCCAGCTTGTTATCTTATGTTAAACCAATGTTATCCAGCTTGTTATCTTATGTTATACCAATGTTATCCAGCTTGTTATCTTATGTTAAACCAATGTTATCCAGCTTGTTATCTTATGTTAAACCAATGTTATCCAGCTTGTTATCTTATGTTAAACCAATGTTATCCAGCTTGTTATCTTATGTTAAACCAATGTTATCCAGCTTGTTATCTTATGTTAAACCAATGTTATCCAGCTTGTTATCTTATGTTAAACCAATGTTATCCAGCATGTTATCTTATGTTAAACCAATGCGTTTCAACATATTTGTTTCTCCTATGTATCTCTCTCCACTAAACCTAACCTGGGTTGTCCCGTCAAACGTTACGGATAGTTGAGTTCTAAACAAAATTACCTGTCCGATATTTACCTGCTTATGTTACGATATTGTTGATATATGTTTATCAAACATTTTCTGATTTTGTCGTGAAAAAATGTTCTGTTGATATGTTGCGTGATACCATGGTTGCTGATGCGCATCTCGGTCTCGCATCTCCGACTTCGACACCAGTGATTGCTTTCGCAGTACTGTGGTTCTGCTCGATGTCAGGGAGGTCCGAACAGTCTTAGTTTCCAGTCTCAGTTGGCTTGACTAGGCTCCATTTTCATTTCAAGGAATTTGCTTCGATAGTGAACTTTCCGATGATTACCATTCTGTGGCCCCGAAAAAAAATCATTAATGGATCTGTTAATTGCTTTTTTCATGGTCCACTTCAATAAGCTGTGGTCCCGTGGTCAGTCACGTAGCTTCATTTAAGAAAATATGTAGTAGAAATATGCCCAAAATAAGCTGTAGGCAACTGAGATATGGTTTTAAAGAATAATGAATTTCATCGACATCCAAGAAAACAAATGTAGACGTTCTCGGAGATGCTGGAGTAAAGCGACTTATTATTGAAAAAAGAAATTGGAAGCAGACAATCAAGAGATTTAGGGCATGTGATTAGGAAAGTAAAACTTGAACATTTTGTAACCACTGGAAAGATCAAGAAATGAAGAGAGTGAGAGAGAGAGAGGAATCATCTTAAGTTTTTAAAAGCAAAAGAGACAGAGGGTTGTGATTGCGTCATTCGGCATGGCACTTGATTGATTGGAACAACTATATTGCATGACCATCACGAAAACGATCTCCTCAAAAAAATACGTGAATGTGAGATTGCCTCAGACAAAGTTCGGATAAATGAAGAGGAGATAGCTTCAGATGAAGTATGGGTAAGCGAATGGGAGATTGCTTGAGATAAAGGACGGGAAAGAGAATGACATGGCGACGATAGTCATTGTTGTTACTTATTCCAAGCAGTGGAGTTTTACTGCGAGTACTAAGTTAGTATCTTTATTCTACATTATTAAACAATTTACATTGTGTGTGTTATTAATTATATCAGTGGGAATAACTGTTAAAGTAGTCTTCATTTTTACATGTACGATTTTCGCTAAAAAACGACACATTTGTGTGATGTTTACTCCACATTTTATAAGGTAATCGCATGAGATGTTCAGTAACTCTGTATATGTTTTATAACGGAAACATAGCCAATGTTTACTGTGCTTTCGTTTAAAGAAAACAATGTCTAACGCTATTTATTTGCTCACACTTATGCTGCTGGGGCCTGAGAGGGAAGCAATGAATAGCAACACTGCTTACTTTCGTGCAAGTCCTAAGAGGCGACTAAAGAGGTAATAAAGTCGAGTTGGTTGTCCATCCATATAGGGTAAAAGTGATCCAAAGTCATGCTAAAGCCGGATGTATCAGGTCGAAAGGCGTAGATATAGTAGGAATGCTGTAAACCATAAGAGAACGACCTGTGTTCTCTGGACAACAACCTACTACTCTGCAGGACTTTGTGAATGAACACAGAAAACAGTAGAAAAAGTAGAACCAATAGCGATACTGAAGTCGCATGTGAAATCCCGTAAACGTTGATCATCACCATCATCAAGTGCCACCTCGGCAGCAAATGTTGACTCCCACAGATTTCAAACATCCCGTCTCTCATTTCTTTGTAATGCACTCTGCTAGATTGTAACCTGTCCATCGCGTGATGTTACTCTCCCACTTTTATCTCTACATACCTCTTGCTCGCTTCCCTTTGACGTTACCCTCAAGTAAGGTCTTCAATAAGGTGTCATGTCTTTTAATGTGTCCAAAATTGTTTATTTGCCTGATCTTTATTTCTCTTTAAAATTATTTTTTCATATTAAGTTTCTTCCTTTTTTGTTTGTTTTCTTTTTTGTCCATGATGTTCTCCTATTCTTCCATATATATATATACACATCTCAGAGTCATCAATTGTGTCTTCTAATTGTTTATTCAGTGCACATGTTTCTGAGCCATACATAATATAGAATAGATGTACTATTTTATAATTATTTTTAACTTGTTTTTAATTAGTTTAGATGTTGTTATTTTCCTCATGTCATTGAATGTAAATTAACCATTCCTATACTCCTTTTAACTTCTGTTTCACATCTGCCATCATGTGTGATTATGTGTCCAAGATATTGACAATGTTCTACTTATGGTAGTATCTCTCCATGTATGTTATGTTTAGCACATGTTCTTCTGTGACTTTGCTGATTATCATGGTTTTTAAAAAAAATATTTATATCCAGTCCGTATTCTTTACTTGATTTATTGACTTGATCTATTAGTCTTTGTAGTTCATGTTCACGTAAATTTCGTAGGTAATGTACATTAAAAAACTCACAATTTACATGACGTGGCGACAGCAAGAGCATGCGACCTTTATCACACAGATATTTTATGCGATCCCTGCAACTCCTTGACGGAGAAAATGCAGTATGAACAATTGTATCATATATCTATATATATAATAGAAGAAATATGTAGCTCCACACTTTTGGTGTTAGATAAAGACTCCTAAATAGCAGGAAGACGGACCATATTTGTCACCTTTACAGTTTGGCACATTTGCCAACCCACAGACAATCTTAACTGTTCTCCTGTCGTCCGGAAGAGCTAAAAATTGATATGATCGGTGACATTTTTACCTCCGATCTATGGTGCAATGTTCTAACGAATGTAAATATTTGTTTACATTGTTAACATTTTGTTACATTTTGCTTCATGGCTTCGGCAAACTAACGCTGTCACAGACACAAGTCGATAGATTGGAAAAAGTCCAAAATTCGGAAATGAGAGCGGTACTGGGGTTACTAGGGATACACCCATCTCTGTTATGAGATTTCTGCTTGATCTTCCCAATATAAGAATGTGGTAGGTCGTACCTTAAAGTGGCAGAATACAACCACCACCCTTTACACCAAAGTCTAGATAAGTCAAAGGGAAAACTAATCGAGCGTGGCAGATCATGGATGGCAGAGGCTGAAGACACACAACGAAGAGAATGTGAATTTGATGAAATAGAAATGGACTGTGAGTGGTGGAGGTAGACACTAAGATCACTGGCTAACGCAATAATACAACTAGATAAAGCATGTCGAAAATGAACAAGTATTAGGGCCCAGGTTACAGTGCATAAACTCGCCAAGCTACACTGGAAGACATAAGACATAATTATATACACGGGGATCTCTCTAGCATATTGGTTAAGATGTCCGCCATGTGTTCAAGAGGTCATATGTTCGAATCCGACTCGTGTCGTCTTGTGTACAAAGTGGATTTTTTAAAATCCCTGTGGATTATCGCCTAAAGCTACGGAGTTACGTGCTATGATTGTTACTCTCGGTAGGTGGCGTGCCGCTTCGTTGAGAGTGACGGAGTACATATGGTAAACCGAGTACAGTGAAGTCAATCCTCTACATCTTGTAAACCCTTTGAATTATATACACATATGGCTTAGTTAACAGAAATACAAATGAAAGTGGTTGTCGTTTTGTTGCTCAAGGAAACGGCGTAAAGTTGGTTGAGAAATCTTCAGCATACTGCACTGTCACATCAAGCATGAGGATGGAGATAGAGGGAGTCCCAGCAGAACTTAATTGGTTCATAACTGATACATCAACACACTCGGTAATGCTCGCAGACTCCCAAAACATGCTGCGCAAGATAGAAAAGTTCATGCTGAGAAAAGAATGGTGGGACTTATTGAACAACTCAGTTGTCCAGAGTATTACATGGATATACTGCCCTGGTCATGCTGGGGTCAGAGGCAAAGAAAGAGCCGACTTATTGGCAGGCGATGGGAGGATAGGCGGCACAATGCTGAGAGAAGATAAAACAATCTTGATCAAGGCAGTAATAACTGTATTTCAAGATGAAGATGATGTCGAAGAGGCTGAGAACGTACACATACAGAGAATGTCAGAAATGGGATTATCTAATGGGGAGGGAAAGAAAAATAATTTTCTTGGAAGGCCCCGAAGATCACGCAATCAACGCCTGACAGGGACTCTGAATCTACATAAACTGGGATGGCTGCTGGAACGTAGGGCGGATCATTTATGTGAATGCCCCAAGTGATGTGAAGCTAATTTCTAATCAAGAATCAAGAAACGTGTTGATTAACGGCTTTGCCCAAAGCGTGGATTATTGCATTGTTTTCGGAGTTTACAGTATTTAAAAAGAAGTTGAGAATGTATTTCCATATTAACCATGGTTCTCACTATCTTTTCTGTTTTTTGTTTGGTAATTGATTCAATAAAAGGAAACCTTTCGTATATGTTTTTGAATTGTCACCACACAATCCTACTCAGTTATGTGCATATAAATTACATAAATCTCATAGGTATGTTGTTTTTAATTCCTTCGATATGGATCCTGGTTAGATAACACATAGTGTCAAACTCGGTCAGCGGCTTTTGCAGTTCGTTTGTCACGGGCGTTGTTTTTAATTAATTTTTAATTTATTTAGGTAGCATTTAGTTACGGGATAATCTTTTTTTTTGTTATGCCTATTAATTATATATTATGTTTTCAAATGTTGCTTCATTTCATCTGCAAGATGAGAAATGTTGTTCTCAATTGTATTCAAAAATGTATCTATTCTATTATATTGTTTTTTACTTTTGAATGCCTTGGTTCAATTATCAACCTTAACCCATGATTTTTCAAAAATCAGAATAGACAATACCGAGATAGAATGTGTGGATACATTTGAATACTTAGCAGCAAACATCAACGGTGCAGGAGACTGCATGGCATAAATAAGGAAGAGATTGGCAATGGCATATTGCAAAATAACACGGCTGAAGAACATATGGAAAAACAACAAAATAGAAACGAAAGTGCTAATGTTACGAACTTTTATTTTTCCGGTTGCAACATACGGCTGTGAAACATGGACTCTAAGTAAAACAGCGGCAAAGAGGATCAACCCCTTCGAGCTGAAATGCTACAGGAAGATACTTAGAATATCATGGAAGGATAAAATCAGAAACTCAGATATTATAAACACATTGAATATTCCAGAGTGTTGGTTACTAAACACAATAACAAAAAGAAAACTATGCCTATTTGGTCATATAATGAGACATAACTGTTTAGAAAGACAAATAATGGAGGGAAGAGTACCTGGGAAGAGGAGAAGGGGCAGACCAAGAAGACGATGGACAGACGACATTAAAGATAACATGAATACATCGCTAGAAAATGCAAGCCACATCGCCCAAGACAAAGAGAGGTTCAGCGAGTTCATTGGGAAGACAACGTTCTGGAAGGAATACGTAACATCACACAACCCAGATTGTTTTCAAGAAGTCAGACGGCTATCGCATCAAAGAAGTTGATACAAATGAAAAGCATATGACTGAGCTGGTGCACAACAAAAAACTAAAATTTCTAACGGCTTGCGTATTCCCAGTGGCAAGGTATGGGTGTGAATCCTGGACAATCACCATCATCATCACCATCAAGTTCCATCTCCGCAACGAAAGTTTACTGCAAAAGATCTCCAAAAGCCTCTGTATCTTGTCTTGGTGGTGCACTCTGATAGACTATAACCTGTCCATCGTGTGATGTTACTCTCCCACTTGTATCTCTGCCTACCTCTTGCTCGCTTCCCTTTGACTTTACCCTCAAGTAAGGTTTTCAATAAGGTGTCATGTCATTTAATGTGTCCAAAATATTTTATTTGCCTGATCTTTATTTCTCTTAGTAGTTCTTTCTTCATATTAAGTGTCTTTAGCACATCTTTATTTGTTTTCTACTCTTTCCATGATGTTCTCCCTATTATTTTATATACCCACAACTCAAAGGAAACAATTATGTCTTCTAATTGTTTATTAGTGTCCATGTTTCTGAGCCATACATTAGTATATAATAGTTGTAGCATTTTATAATTCTGATTTTTAACTTGTTTGTATTTTGTTTAGGTGTTAATATTTTCCTAATGTCATTGAAGGTACATTTAGCCATTCCTATTCTCCTTTTAACTTCTGTTTCACATCTGCCATCATTTGTGACTATGTGTCCAAGATATTGATAATGTTTTACTTGTTGTAGTTTCTCTCCATGTATGTTTATGTTTAGCGCTTGTTCTTCTGTGTCTTTGCTGATTATCATGGTTTTTGTTGTTTTGGATATTTATATCAAGTCCATATTCATTACTTGATTTATTGACTTGATCTATTAGTCGTTGTAGTTCATGTTCACTTTCTGCTAAAAGAACAGTGTCATCTGCATATCTAAGGTTGTTTATTATTTTCTCATTGATCTTGAGTCTTGGCATTTCTTCTATAATTTTAAAGATATTATCTCTGTAGATATTAAATAGACTTGGTGATAAAATGCATCCTTGTTTTACTCCTCTTCTTATTTCTATGTATGGCGAGTAGCTGTTTCCACACTTTATTGATGCAGTTTGCTCCCAATAGGCCTATATATTTCTAATCAGGATTATGTCTTTTGGACAATCACCAACAAAGTGAAAAATAAAATAGATGGCATGTGAAAAAAAATGTTACAGAAAAATCATCAGAACATCATCACCAATCAAAAATGATCACCCATATAGCCCTCCTGGGATAAACGAATGTAAAGGAATGTAAAAGATGGTGTTAAAGAAACATAAAAGAAAGTAGACGAAACAGAAGAGGAAGTATAAGAAACATAAGAATAAGCGGGGAAAAAAGAAAAAGAAGTGGAATTAACAGTATAGAAAGTGGGAAACAGAAGTGAAAGAAAAGAAAGAAAAGAAAGAAAAGAAAGAAAAGAAAAGAAAGAAAAGAAGTGAAAGAAACTTGAAATGTACGAAGTAGCAGAATTAGAAGAAAAAGTAAGCTCGCACCAAAATTCTGAAGTTTCACTTTATTATTCCTTTTAGTCTACCCAAACTTCCAATAAGAGAAGAATATAGATTTACTGTTAAAAAACACAAAAGATAATATTAATGAGAAATGAGTGTGTTGAAATGTGACAGTATTTTCCGTGAGATGTTCGTGCCCGACTGGTCTTATTTTGTCTCTGCCACAAATGCCGCGAAACGTCGTGGTTGGAGCATGTCTTCTTTCTAATGCCAAATGTGTTGCACTTGTTGATGTAATGCGATACTGTTGTAGTATGTATCTGATGTTATCAATCCATCTGCCTCTATGTCTTCTTCTCGTTCTGTACCCACATATTCTTCTGTTATAGGCTGCAGTTGGAATGCGATCTGGTTCCATTCTTATAAGTTGATCTTCTTCTTCTTCTTTCCTTCCTCTTTTACCGTTTACGGGTGTCGAGGGAGATACAATGTTCTTGTTCTCGCTTTTCTGGCAGCTTCAGATAATATCATTTGGTGTTCGTGTAATGTCTCTTTGATTTTGTCGATCCAGCGTACTCTAGGTCTACCACTGGCTCTACTTTCTGCTTCTCCTCTCTTGATATATGCTTTATAAACTATTGAATCACACGGCATTCTTTCCAGATGACCAAACCATTGTATCTGTTGGTTTTGTATGTATTGTAGAATTGATATGACACCGACTCTTTCTCTTATGACATCGTTTCTAATTATGTGTCTTCTGGTCGATCCTGTGGCTTTTCTCAGACATCGCATCTCTTTTTTCTCTTATGTTTTGTTGTTAAGGATCATGTTTAACATTAGTAGAACAGGATTGGAATTAAGATATTTCATAAGTTGATCGAACTACGTAATCTGTTGTCTTTCTCTATATTTGATGCTTGGTACATTCCTATAACATTTCTGATGTCATCGTTTGTTAAGCGGTCTGTTCTTTTGACCACAACAATTTTCCTTAATCGTCTCATCTCACAGGTTGCAATCTTTCTCTCCTGTATCTTGGACAGTGACCATGGCTGACATTGATAACACAAAAGTGGTATAAATATACTGTTTATTAATATCTGTGTAGTAGCCAAGTTGATATAACGGTGTTTGAGCAGTAGTGTCAATTGGTAGGAGACTGCGTTGGCTTTCAAGCATCTTCATTCAACTTATCTGTCCAGTTTGCCATCTTCAGTGAAAATAATTCCGTGGTATTTAAATTCTTGTACTTGACTGAGGTTGTTTTCGTTAATGTGTATGTTGAATGGGCGAGGTATTTTACTGATTTTCATATTTTCTGTCTTTGATGTGTTAATTTTCATGTTGTATTTTTCGCAAGCTGAGTTTAGTGCGTGTACATGTCTCCGTAATTGTATTTCATCCTCATACATTAAACTGTGATCATCTACAGATAGCAATTCATTTACAGAATTGTTTTGGTTATGGTATCATTTACTTGAATGATAACTTCATCTTCTTCCATCTCTAGACTTGCTTCGTTAGTGTTTCTATCCATATAAATGTGAAATAGTAGTGGTGACAGCTACTACTACATCATCCCTGTCTTACTCCTTTATTTATCACGTATGTGTTGAATATCTAAAAGGAATAACTAAAAAGGAATAGTCAGGAGGAATATATGGAGAAAGGAAGGAATTTCTAGAAGAAATAGATAGAAGAGATATTTAGAAAGAATTTCTAGAAGGAACATCTAGAGAGAATATCAGAAGGAATACTTTGAAGGAATAAGTAGAAGGAATGACTAGATTCGATAATTAGAAAGAATATCTACCTGGAACATGTAGAAGGAATAGGTGGAAGGAATAGTTAGAAGGAATAGAAACGTGCTGTTTAGGAGTCTATATCTAACATCAACAGTGCACCGCTACGGATTTATTACCTTACATATATAGATATATGATAGATATATGATAGATACATGATAGATATATGATAGATATATGATAGATACATGATAGATATATGATAGATACATGATAGATATATGATAGATATATGATAGATACATGATAGATACATGATAGATACATGATAGATACATGATAGATATATGATAGATACATGATAGATACATGATAGATACATGATAAATATATGATAGATACATGATAGATACATGATAGATATATGATAGATACATGATATATATATGATAGATATATGATAGATACATGATAGATACATGATAGATATATGATAGATACATGATAGATACATGATAGATACATGATAGATACATGATAGATATATGATAGATACATGATAGATATGTGATAGATATATGATAGATACATGATAGATATATGATAGATATATGATAGATACATGATAGATACATGATAGATACATGATAGATACATGATAGATATATGATAGATACATGATAGATACATGATAGATACATGATAGATACATGATAGATACATGATAGATACATGATAGATATATGATAGATACATGATAGATACATGATAGATATATGATAGATATATGATAGATACATGATAGATACATGATAGATACATGATAGATACATGATAGATACATGATAGATACATGATAGATATATGATAGATACATGATAGATACATGATAGATATATGATAGATATATGATAGATATATGATAGATACATGATAGATACATGATAGATATATGATAGATATATGATAGATACATGATAGATACATGATAGATACATGATAGATACATGATAGATACATGATAGATATATGATAGATACATGATAGATACATGATAGATACATGATAGATACATGATAGATACATGATAGATATATGATAGATACATGATAGATATATGATAGATACATGATAGATACATGATAGATATATGATAGATACATGATAGATATATGATAGATACATGATAGATACATGATAGATATATGATAGATATATGATAGATATATGATAGATACATGATAGATATATGATAGATATATGATATATATATGATAGATATATGATAGATACATGATAGATACATGATAGATATATGATAGATATATGATAGATACATGATAGATATATGATAGATATATGATAGATACATGATAGATACATGATAGATATATGATAGATATATGATAGATACATGATAGATACATGATAGATATATGATAGATATATGATAGATATATGATAGATATATGATAGATACATGATAGATACATGATAGATATATGATAGATATATGATAGATATATGATAGATATATGATAGATACATGATAGATACATGATAGATACATGATAGATATATGATAGATACATGATAGATATATGATAGATACATGATAGATACATGATAGATACATGATAGATACATGATAGATATATGATAGATATATGATAGATACATGATAGATATATGATAGATATATGATAGATACATGATAGATACATGATAGATATATGATAGATATATGATAGATATATGATAGATATATGATAGATACATGATAGATACATGATAGATATATGATAGATACATGATAGATATATGATAGATACATGATAGATATATGATAGATACATGATAGATACATGATAGATACATGATAGATACATGATAGATATATAAAAATGAGTATTTTGAGTTTGGATATCTACGTTTACGTTATTTCACATCCGACTTCGGCATAGATATTGATTCTGCTTTTATCTGTGTTCATTCACAAACTCATGCAGATTAGTAGGATGTTGTACAGAGAATGTAAGCCATTCTGTCATGGTTTGCAGCATTGCACAGAAATCTGTGCCTTTCGTCCTGACACATCCGTCTTCAGCATGACTTTTGGTCACTTTTACCCTATATGGTATGAACAGCCAATTCCACTTTATAGCCTCCTTAGTCGACTCTAACGACATGCATGAAAGTAAGCAGTGTTGCTATTCTTGCTTCCCTCTCAGGCCCCAGTAGCATAAGTGTGATCAAATAAATAGTGTTATGCATTGTTTTCGTAGGATAACTAACACCCATTGGAGTGAATTCAAATCGAATGATAAAATCAGAGAAGAGACACATACAACTTTCATCACAGATGTTATCAGAAAACGCCGTTGGTCCTACATCGGGTATGTCCTACGCGCAGACACAAACAGAATACACCACCAATCTCTTGAATGGATATCTACAGGCAAACGAGCAAGGGGTAGACCAAAAGAATCACTCAGATGAACAATACTTAGAGAAAGTAAAACAACCAATATTCATACTATTCAAGAACTGCACAGAATAGCTTTAAAACAGACAGAATTGGAGAGATCTTACCTCTGCCCTATGCGCTAACTTCAGCGCAAAAAGTAAAATGAATGAATGGTTTTCTTTAAACGAAAGCACAGTAAACATTGGCTATGTTCCCGTTATACAACATATACAGATTTTCTGAAAATATCAAGCGATTACCTTACAAAATGTGGAGTAAAAATCACACATTATTTCTTTAATTAGCGAACATCGTACATGCAAAAATGAAGACTTCATTAACAGTAATTTTCACTGATACCAACCAATTGTAAATGAGTGCCACACAACTATAGCCATTAAACACAAAATGTAAACTTTTTAAGAATGGAGATACTCTGAGATTTATCAAAATGTAACTTTTCTTAGTAAGCATGAAAAGGTGATTTTTTTTATAACTCTGGATAGATCTGGCGAATACCTTCTGTCGGTAAGGCGCTACAACATAATGGGTATAGTGTTTTCTAAATACATTACCACAGGGCTGGAAAACACTTACGAAGATAAAGAGTTTGTGTTATCGAACAATATGCCTATAATCTTTGATGTGATGAAGCCTGCTGAGGACCCATATATGAACTATTCCAGATTGTATGAAAATCACAGCACAATACATTTAAAATACAAAAGAGCTCATAGTATTGCACTAACAGGCACACAGAGACAAACAGCCGTGTAGGACTTACAAGCTGTCACTCTTTCCATAAAAGATTATTCTAGAAAAATACTGAGAGTTCACAGTAAAACTCCACTGCTTGGCATAAGTAGCAAAAGTGTCTATCATCGTCATGTAATTCGCGTTCTCGACTTTTATCTCAAGCAGTCTCCCATTCACTTACCCGACATTTATCTGAAGGTATCTCCCATTCGCTTACCCAAACTTTATCTGAGGCATTCTCCCATTCACTTACCCGACATTTATCTGAAGCAATCTCCCATTCACTTACCCGATATTTATCTGAAGCAATCTCCCAATCACTTACCCGACATTTATCTGAAGCAATCTCCCATTCACTTACCCGACATTTATCTGAAGCAATCTCCCATTCACTTACCCGACATTTATCTGAAGCAATCTCCCATTCACTTACCCGACATTTATCCGAAGCAATCTCCCATTCACTTACCCGACATTTATCTGAAGCAATCTCCCATTTACTTACCCGACATTTATCTGAAGCAATTTCCAATCTCTGAAAAAGTCAAATGAGTCATTTTATAAGGCTGTTCCCTATTATGCAATAAGTGATATATTGTCGACGGTCTAGAACTGCTCGATTAAATCGCTCACAGATAGTTCTATGTACATTGATTATGAAATCACTTTGCTAGATATTCATTGATTTATTTCACTGGTATTCTAGCGTGATCACTCGCAGTACGATTTGCATTCTAACAAACAATATTTTTATAAGATCAATCGCTCTGTTATCGACTTATAAGCAAACAGATATCATGGAGTTTTAGAAAGTACAGGTTGCAGCATGATCCGAATATATCAGCATTAGGCATGTCATAGATCCGAATATATCAGCATTAGGCATGTCATAGATCCGAATATATCAGCATTAGGCATGTCATAGATCCGAATATATCAGCATTAGGCATGTCATAGATCCGAATATATCAGCACTAGGTATGCCATTGATCCGGATATATCAATACTAGGTATGTCATTGATCCATATATATCAACACTAGGTATGTCATTGATCCATATATATCAACACTAGGTATGTCATTGATCCGGATATATGAACAATAGGTTTGTCATAGATCCGGATATATCAACACTAGGCATGTCATTTATCCGTATATATCAGCACTAGGTATGCCATTGATCCGGATATATCAACACTAGGTATGTCATTGATCCGGAAATATCAACACTAGGTATGTCATTGATCCGGATATATCAACACTAGGTATGTCATTGATCCGGATATATCAACACTAGGTATGTCATTGATCCGGATATATCAACACTAGGTATGTCAGTGATTAATAAGACTGGTCGTGCCATCATAATCATCGATCAGAACAACAGCCATGCGCAAAAAATCACTAGTATCGAAGTTGGAAATGCCAGACCAAGATGCGCATCAGCAACCATGGCATCACGCAACATGACAACAGAACATGTTTTCACGACAAAATCAGAAAGTGTTTGATAAACATATATCAACAATATCGTAACATAAGCAGGTAAATATCGGACAGGTAATCTTGTTTAGAACTCAACTATCTGTAACATTTGACGGGACAACCCAGGTTAGGTTTAGTGGAGAGAGATACATAGGAGAAAAAAATATGTTGTAACGCATTGGTTTAACATAAGATAACAAGCTGGATAACATTGGTTTAACATAAGATAACAAGCTGGATAACATTGGTTTAACAAAAGATACCAAGCTGGATAACATTGGTTTAACATAAGATAACAAGCTGGATAACATTGGTTTAACATAAGATACCAAGCTGGATAACATTGGTTTAACATAAGATAACAAGCTGGATAACATTGGTTTAACAAAAGATAACAAGCTGGATAACATTGGTTTAACATAAAATAACAAGCTGGATAACGTACACAAAATGTGCACTACAGAAGCAGAGATGAAATAGTCTATTTGTTATTAACTTTTGAACTGTCTCCTTCGTTAGCAGTCGTGAAACTCCGTAAACGATGGTGGTACGTGCGCGTGATGAGACATTCCTCCATGAGAACAGATGTTCTTCAAGGTACGGTGGATGACGGAAGACGATGAGGTCATCAGAACAAGACATGGTTAGATAATATCCAGCACCAGATAGTGTGCATTTCAAAACTCATCAGGATAGTAGTTGATAGAGATTGGTGACAATCTTTCTGCAGAAATTTAATAATAATAATAATAATAATAATAATAATAATAAAAATAATAATAATAATAATAAAACCCATAACCCATCATGGTCGTAGGGGTGTCACATTGAGACAACTTTTTCTGTAGAAAAACAACATTATAAGTAACTATTCGCGACAAAGACATCATCATGTAGATAACATCCCAAGACAGACATATAGATCTGCCTCTTTAGAATTTTGCCATTTCAGAACCAAATTCCACAAAACGTGCTCTTTATAAAAGTAACTGAACATGACAATTATTTTTCGATTACTACTTGGTCAATATGAATACTTATTACAAGTTAAGAATTTGGCAATTTTTAGTAATATTTTACCTGAATTTTGACTCTACATAATCAATTTCACCTTTCTCGCAATTCTAATGTAGATTCTCAGTCTTTGCTTGAGTATGTCAAGAGCTATATTCATATTCAATGTTGATGTGACACATTCTATTATATACAGTCCTTTTTGGGACTCATAGGTCCCCAGTCCTGAATGTGCCACTTTTGTTATTACGTTATAGAGAGATTCATATTCAAGGCAAGCGAAAAGTAAAGAAACTCTGCAATATAATTTAAGCTGATTTTAAAGGTGACCGTAGTGACAGGTACGTAAGGATTTCCCATTGCTACACTATTGATGGGAATACTGTGAGACAGGTATTTTTCACGAACATAATGCAGATCTAGGGATGGTATGCTCAGCCTCATATCAGTAACCCTTACTGTCCCAGAAGATCTAGTACACATGTCCCTAAATTTGGTTGTCCTAGGCGCATTTGAATCGTTTACAAATATTTTCAACCGAAATCTAAAATATGTACAGGTAAAACAATTGAACTTACCATCTCTAAATGTTAATGAAAGAATATAATGAAAGCGATCGGACATTAAATCGATAGGTAACGGATATCGATTGAAACCAGAATAATCTCGAAAAGTATGGCACTATCTTTTATCAATTGTGTAATGAAACCAATCTATTCCTTCGACGAATTGTTGAAACATTTCCTTGGTAACATTTGAAAATAGCTTGTTTGCAGAAAAACATGTTTGTAGAATCGACCGTACATATCTGGAAAACCCACCTATTTATTTTCATAAGCGAGTGATACAGGTATGTTGTGATAAAATGTATCTGTTGTCAGCTGCCGACCTTCTTTCCATATTTGTATAGATTGTTGCGAAATATTCTTGTTGACGTTATGGCTCACATTAAATGCAAGTCTTACTAAGTTTACAAAACGTACAGAAACGATGCTGCAGCAGGTATACACCGTGAGACCACACCAGACCAGAACAACGATCACTTTATGACGACGAACAGAGGAAACAAAATATAAAAATTATAATAATTTCTCAATTTCTTTAGCGTTCGTTCTCACATTCACACTGGCTTATGTGTAGTACGTCAATGTGCTATCAGATTTCTCGCAGCATGATGTCCAAATAACAGAGATTCATTATGTTATCGTTTTATTTACATCAGTGGCCCGACACAATACATTTTGGCTGTGATATATAATACTATTAGTGCTTCATTATCCCTACTACTTAATACATAGACCGATAACTGTGTTTCGTGGTACCACTACTTCTATTATTTTATACGATCATAGCTCTAGAATACCCTAACTAATATTACGTCCGCGGTTAAAGAATCGTGCTTACTACGAATCATGTCTGTATTGTAGTAATACGAATAATAATAAACTCTACTGAGAGGTGGACGCCCATGGACCATATCGCTAGTAAGTCAGCATGGGGATACAGATCAACATCAGCCCTCACCGTCATCATAGCTGTCAACACTTACTTAAACAAAGCATACTTGTTAAAATGGTTTCTAGACTATGAACATATAACATATGAAATGTGAAGAACAGCAAACTCTACATGACGTGACAATTGCATTGGAGATCATAGAATCAGGGAAGCATGTTAGAGCTGTAAAACTGGACAGCTCTCTTGGTTGGCGGGGAATGAATACTCGGCTGACCCACCAATCACATTGTCCGTGACCCAGAGCATGGTTCTTATGAACACCTCAGACAGGAAAGACTACTTGGATCGGTAACTGAATCTCATGATTCAAATTCCGCATGTTTCGGAAATGTAGAAAGTTCAAACCTTGAAATACAGCTTAAGGGACGTTTCAGCCTCCTAATCATCACCATCATTTTTTATCATCATCATCACCATCATTTTTATCATGAACATTTTTATCACTATCATTTTTATCATTAGTATCACCATCATCTTTATCATTATTATTACCATCATTTTTATCATTATCATCATCAAAATCATCACTATTATCATCATCGTCACCGTCAACTTTATCATCATCATCACAATCATCATCTTCACCATCGTCTTTATCACCATCATTACCATCATAATCACAATCATCTTTATCATAATCATCATCATCACTTTCATCGTCATCGTCACCATCATCATCATTATCACTATTATCATCATCGCCGTCTGACTAGGAGACTCCTTCTCAGAGCAGTGAACGCCACTGTGAGCTATAGTCGTTTTGAATATGAAATATAGCTACTGAGGATTTACCCCCACAGAATATAGAAAGTAAAATCTAGTCTTTGCAATTTCTAAGGATGACAACCACAAAAAGAACCGATCCTCGCTGTATCGAAACCTCTTAAAGATTCAATAAGCTGTGTAAAAGTAAGATCAGTATTACAGTAAAAATAAATCTGTGGTGATCGCAAGATAATGTTTTTTTACAAATGTAAATACTGGGCACTCAATGCAGACATGGAAAGAAGGACTCAGGTTTTTGAATACAAATGTTTTTAAACGTTTGTTAAGAATTAGTTATATAGAAGACAAGACAAATATATTCTTCCGGTAGTAAATAAACAAACTTGGCTGTTATCAAGAACCACTTTTGGCAGTGGTGATAGGGGTATACGTGTTTGGTTCAGATATGTAACGTCTTTGCAGCGTTTGATTTATCGAAAGCCCATCTGTGTGTTATTGGGCTGGAGTTCAATATATGTGCGCATCCTTTTCTCAAGTATTTTGCTAAACATTTTTCCTGTGTGGCTTAGTAATGTTGTGTCTATATTTGGTGAAGTCCCTCGTACTGCATTTTTTCTTCCAAATGAGAACTATCATTTCTTTGTTCTAAACCTTGTGGTATATTTTTGTGAGTCTTGTATACCACGTTAAACAGTCTTCATTGGCACTTTATGCCTTTTTTTTTGTTATTACTTTTATCATTTCTATCAATAATCAATGTATTCCGGGTGTTTTGTTGTTTGGTGCAAGTTTTACTGCTTCTTCAATTTCTGATACCATTATGTTTGGTTCGTGGTCCACATCTATTATGTTTATTGTTGTAATCACCTCTCCCTACTTGAAGTTTAGCAGTTGTCTGTAGTATTTTTTTCCATCATTCCATTACTTCTGTATGTCTTGTTAGTATATTACCGCGTTAGTCATTTATGACTTCGGTTGGTTCATAAATAACGCTTTTGTTTCTCATATTTTGTATTTTCTTGTAGAATATCTTTGGTGCATTTTTTCTATCGTATTCAAGACGTTTACCTTATTCATACTACACTTTATGTTTTACAGTTTTGATGATTGTGTTATTCTTTGTTGTGTTATATGATAAGTATTCTTCTTGCGTTTTGTTTACTACCCGTTTCTTATATTTCTGTTTCTTATCTTTTATCACGCTCTTTACGTCATCTGTCCATAAATACATATATCTATATATATCATTATCAAATATCAAATTTCCTCACGAATATCAAATTATATCTCATTTAATATTGAACAAATTTTCAATGTCCTGATCAAATATATTAATTATGTATTAAATTAGGCAAGAGTCGCTCTGAACAGAGTAGGGAGAAGCAGAAGATTTCAGAGGAGAGTATCGACTGATAATATTAAAGACTGGCCAGGACTAAGATTTTCTACACTTAAATAAAGGGCTGAGAACAGAGAGCCGTGACGAAATGTGTGTGTTGATGTTTCCAGAGTGGCACACATTCCACAGTGAAGAGTTATGTTTGAAGAGTGACAGCCCTCTGACCGTGAAGGGTTGTATGTCAGAGTGGCACCACTAGGACCGTGAAGGGTTTTGTTTGCAGAGTAGCACCACTGGGGCCGTGAATGGTTATGTCTGCAGGGTGGCACTCCTACAACTGTGAAGAATTATGAGTTTGATAATAATGCTGACCAAGAATAGGTCAGCAGGACGCATAATGCATTAATCATTATATTTCAAGAATTGAAATTACTTTACTCACAGCCTACGATATTTGTTTGCAAAGTTCTAGACATTTCAAACGTGTATTTAGTGCACACAGGGAATTTGATCAATACACCCTTACATTTCTCATAGATAGCAATTGTTTAGAAATGCATCGACCCTTTAGTTACGCTATTAACATAAACACAAAGCAACATCACTTAGTTGTTGCTACTAAACAACTGAGTTTATCTATTTCATGACATTTACAAAGACAACAGCAAGCAGGATATCTTTTATGTATTCTAGTGTTCTGTATAGTTTCACCGTTCAAATTTAGATTTGCCATTTTAAACATTTGAATGTAAGTTGTCCTGCTTTTTTTGATAACTGACGCTTCATACACCTAAAGACATATTATAATGTTAGTGTGTGTCTACATTTCTGTTTGTGTACCTATTTTGTTTATGTGTATATATTGTGTTTACGAGTCAATATTGTGTTTATGTGCATTTATTTTGTTTCATCATCATCATCAGGTGCCATGCCGGGTGGCGTAGGCGGTCATGACTCTCCACAGCTCTCTGTATACAGTATTATGTATCAAAGTCGTTGTTGTTTCTTTGCCGTGCCAGGTTGTCAAACTGTCTAATATTTTCTCACGTTGTCGCCCTCTGTCTCTGGTGCCTTCAATCTTGCCTGTTGTGATTATGTTCTCTAAACCTGCCTGTCTCATGAAGTGGCCAAAAAAAGAAGATTGCCTTTTTCTTATATTGTTGATTAAGGTCCGTTTCGCATTTAACTCTTTTAACACCTCTACATTAGTTTTTCTGGCAGTCCATGGTATTCTCAGCATTCTTCTGTAGAACCACATCTCTGTTACCTCCAATCTCCCACTTTCCAGTTTGTTTATATATTGTTCAAGTATAATCTGTTTATAGGCGTATATTCTATTTATATGCCTATTTTGTGTGGGTTTTTATGTTGGCTTATCTGGTGTTTCATTGCACGCAATTGGAGACGTCCAGAAACTAGAGTTGATAATTAATAATGGAGAAATCTGACTGATACATATTAGGGATAGAATTACATGTACATAGACAAACACAGTATGTGTGCGTGTGTAAATGTGAGTGTGTGCGCATGCATGTGAGTGTATGTTTGTATGCAAGTATCTATATAGATAAGCAAGTGTATTTTTGTATCAATTTATCTCTTTTAAGACACCAAAATACATAGGTTCTATCTACCTACCTACCTACCTACCTATCTATCTATCTATCTATCTATCTATCTATCTATCTATCTATCTATCTATCTATCTATCTATCTATCTATCTATCTATCTATCTATCTATCTATCTATCTATCTATCTATCTATCTATCTATCTATATATCTATCTATCTATCTATCTATCTATCTATCTATCTATCTATATATCAATCTATCTATATATCTATATATCTATATATCTATCTGTCTATCTGTCTATCAGTCTATCTTTCTATCTAACTATATATCTAATCTATATAATCTATCTAATCTAATCTATCTATCTATTTATCTAATCTAATCTAAACTATCTATCTATATATCTATCTATCTATCTTATTATCTATCTATCTATCTATCTATCTATCTATCTATCTATCTATCTATCTATCTATCTATCTATCTATCTATCTATCTATCTATCTATCTATCTATCTATCTATCTATCTATCTATCTATCTATCTATCTATCTATCTATCTATCTATCTATCTATCTATCTATCTATCTATCTATCTATCTATCTATCTATCTATCTATATCTATCTATCTATCTATCTATCTATCTATCTATCTATCTATCTATCTATCTATCTATCTATCTATCTATCTATCTATCTATCTATCTATCTATCTATCTATCTATCTATCTATCTATCTATCTATCTATCTATCTATCTATCTAATCTATCTAATCAATCTAATATATCTAATCTATCTATCTAATGTATCTATCTATCTATCTATCTATCTATCTATCTATCTATCTATCTATCTATCTATCTATCTATCTATCTATCTATCTATCTATCTATCTATCTTTCTATCTATATATCTATTTATCTATCTATCTATCTATCTATCTATCTATCTATCTATCTATCTATCTATCTATCTATCTATCTATCTATCTATCTATCTATCTATCTATCTATTTATCTATCTATCTATCTATCTATCTATCTATCTATCTATCTATCTATCTATCTATATATCTATCTATCTATCTATCTATCTTATTATCTATCTATCTATCTATCTATCTATCTATCTGTCTATCTATCTATCTATCTATCTATCTATCTATCTATCTATCTATCTATCTATCTATCTATCTATCTATCTATCTATCTATATATATATATATATATATATATATATATATATCTAGACTGCGGGGGAGAGGAGATGGCTACCGCCCTCATTCGCAAAACCCTCTGAAATGTGAGATCTCTGACATCTCACACCCCTACGGCATTAATAAATGCTATGGTTTACTTTACTTTTATTACTTTTATAGATTAAATTATCAAGAAGAGAATGTTTACTATTATCAGATTCTAGCTTATCCTATACTGGCAATGAAATCAAGATATGACTGAACCCGGAGTGTGTCAGAATAGCAGGGAATGAGATGTCAGATATAAAAATAAAAAACTTAAGGATTATATATTTTTGTTGTTTTTTCGATTTCCAGGAATTATATTTGATTATCTCTTACATCTTATGGTTACTTGTACACGATGCCAGATATATACATTTGTTATATTTAAATGTTCATATAATAGGATGCCAGATATATATATTTGTTATATTCAAATGTTCATATAATAGGATGCCAGATATATACATTTGTTATATTCAAATGTTCATATAATAGGATGCCAAACTACTCAACAACTTGGGCTTGAAATCAGCACATCCAAAACAAAAATATTTGACCTTTCCAACAAACCAACGGACAAACTAAACGGCAACACTCTTTAAAGAGTCAACAACTTCATATACCTTGGCAGCAAGCTATCAACAACAGGAGATTCATCAACAGAAATATCACACCGTATTCAATAAACTATCAAATATCTGGAATTAAAAAACACTAAGAAATAACACAAAACTCAAAATCTTCAACTCCTGCATAATTCCAACATTAACATATGGATGCGAAAGTTGGAAAGCAACATCAAAATTAGAGCAAAGACTAAACACATATGAAAATAAATGCTTTAGAAGGCATTTCAAATCAAACACAGTTGTCAGACAAGAATCAAAACATGAATATGTATCCACCTATATTAGAAAGTATCGTTGGAATTACATCGGACATGCACTACGAATAGATACTGAAAGACTCCCATGTCAAGCTTTAATGTGATCACCAATAGGCAAGAGAAAACGAGGAAGACCAAAAGAAACTTTATGTAGAACTATTACAAGGGAACGTTTCACCATCGGTACCAGAAATGAAGATATAAAGCAAATTGCAATGAAACGAGAGACATGGAAATATATGACATCCGCCCTATGGGCCGTCTTTGGCCCTAGAGGAATAACTAAATAACTAAAATACCCAAACTGATAATGTAAATACATTTCCAAATTGTTCGAGAACATGAAACTGAATGAAACAGAAATCCCACATGCTGCGAAGCTTTAAATTAGCAAACATGTAAATGTTAGCCATATATGGACAAATTCTGGAAACACTATTGTGCAATGGCGGCAGTGGGGGGGGGGGGCAAGGATATCCAGAGATATGTACAGTCAGATGACTCACACTCTCAGCGGTGTGTAATACTTTAAGATGTCTCATACTAAGGGCGTAAATGTCCTACTTAGAAAGTAAATATCCTACTAAGGGAGTAAATATCCTACTGAGGGAGAAAGTCTCATACTGAGGGAGTAAGTCTCTAAGTGAGTGGGTAAGTCTCCTAAAGAGGGAGTAAGTCTCTAAGTGAGTGGGTACGTCTCCTAAAGAGGGAGTAAGTCTCACACTGAGGGAGTAAGTCTCATACTGAGGGAGTAAGTCTCATACTGAGGGAGTAAGTCTCTAAGTCAGTGGGTAAGTCTCCTAAAGAGGGAGTAAGTCTCATACTGAGGGAGTAAGTCTCATACTGAGGGATTAAATCTCTAAGTGAGTGGGTAAGTCTCCTAAAGAGGGAGTAAGTCTCATACTGAGGGAGTAAGTCTCATACTGAGGGAGTAAGTCTCTAAGTCAGTGGGTAAGTCTCCTAAAGAGGGAGTAAGTCTCATACTGAGGGAGTAAGTCTCATACTGAGGGATTAAATCTCTAAGTGAGTGGGTAAGTCTCCTAAAGAGGGAGTAAGTCTCATACTGAGGGAGTAAGTCTCATACTGAGGGAGTAAGTTTCTAAGTCAGTCGGTAAGTCTCCTAAAGAGGGAGTAAGTCTCATACTGAGGGAGTAAGTCTCTAAGTGAGTGGGTAAGTCTCCTAAAGAGGGAATAAGTCTCATACTGAGGGAGTAAGTCTCTAAGTGAGTAGGTAAGTCTTCTAAAGAGGGAGTAAGTCTCATACTGAGGGAGTAAGTCTCACACTGAGGGAGTAACTCTCATACTAATGGAGTAGGTCTGTAAGTGAGTGTTTAAGCCTACTAAAGAGGGAGTAAGTCTCTAAGTAAGTGGGTGTCTCCTACTGGCGAATTAAGCCACTTATCGGGGGAGTAAGTCTAATACGTAGGTGCAAATTCTACCGGGTTTTGTCTGTTCCATCTTTGTGCAATATGTAGAGATGAAGACATACAATGGTCAACTCTCTGAGTTCTTTCAAGAACTGCACCCCCTTTCAATATTCTAAATTTACAGATACAAAATAAATAGTAGAATCTCTCAGTCCAATACAATGTCTGAGCTAATAGAGACATATAAGCACATACTGCAACGTCAGTGTGAAATCATATTGGGAAGGATTATATCTCACTGTGAAATAGAAGGAAATCATATGTATAATCAGATTTCACTGGCAAAATCAGATTTCAACAAGCAACAACCTGATAAACTAATCAGTTATCACAGAACGGAACCTATGATAAACTAATCAGTTATCACAGAACTGAACCTATGATAAACTAATCAGTTATCACAGAAAGGAACCTATGATAAACTAATCATTTATCACAGAACGGAACCTATGATAAACTAATCAGTTATCACAGAACTGAACCTATGATAAACTAATCAGTTATCACAGAAAGGAACCTATGATAAACTAATCAGTTATCACAGGACGGAACCTATGATAAACTAATCATTTATCACAGAACGGAACCTATGATAAACTAATCAGTTCTCACAGAACGGAACCTATGATAAACTAATCAGTTATCACAGAAAAGAACCTATGATAAACTAATCAGTTATCACAGAACATAACTTATGATAAATTAATCAGTTATCAGAGAACGAAACCTATGATAAACTAATCAGTTATCACAGAACAGAACCTATGATAAAGCCACAGTAAAAGCATAATTTAGCTTTACATGACGACTACCACCTACTTTACATACAAGAACAGGCAAATATATTTCTACTCATAATTGGTCATAATAAATTACGCAGTCACATGTACACATTTGTACAACACCTTATTTCAACACTCTGGAAGCGCGTTGGGAAAAACGTCTTTAGAGCCGCATTTTTCATTGACCAACTGGAAAGAGGTTGTGTTCAACTTAGCGCTAACTGTACTTCATAAAGTTAATGTAAAAAATGCTCACCTTCACAAGATATATTATTAATAGATTCAATAACAGCATTATTTTTCTTCAGTCATTTTGCTCAAATATGAGGAGAGAAAATATGAATCGATACATAATAATTATATAACATACATACCGTGCAGTAAAACATTAAGCATTGTTTTAACGCTATTTTTTAATACACCTTTTGTATCCCTTACGAATAAATGTCATTTATTGAGCCCTAAGTCATTTATTAAGCCCTAAGATCTTCCTTCGCGATAGCTCTCACTTACGAGCTACGCTAAAACTGTTCAGTCTAGATTAACACTTCATCACCGCGTTATCACAAGTGTACGGTTTATTGAGGTAGAAAACTAAAGGAAGAAACTTGAGGTAGATACCTAAATAGAAGCGGAAAATAACACAATTGCTAGAAAACAATACTATTGACTTTCTTGCAAGGGAAACCACACCTAGATTTACGGTTACATGAGGATTGCCTATTCATGTTCAGACCAGGTGTTTTAATGTAACATATGCTGCGAGCTGGTTATTTTCAAGACCTCTTGTTTATATTAGCAGTTTTAACAATATTTTTAAATTCCAATTTTGGATATAGATTATATCATGACAGTGGGTAGTAAAGACTTCTGTACAGAAAGTAAACAAGCTTTTATTTGTTACGTTTTTCCTTTTTTGTCGTGAATTTCGTTTGTCACTATTTATTTACTTGGACTCAAATGCCAGAAACAACAAGGCTGATCAACGAAATGCAGAAAATAATCAAAAATCAGCCTTGCAGGTCATGTTTACTTTCTATATGCAGGTCTTTACAAGACATTCTGCAATAGAGGACCTCTACACAGATATAATTAGGAGTTCAATCGTGACGTTTGTTTATGCTTGTTTGGATCTCAGTTGGTCACTATCTCGTATATACTTCTAGTCACACGCTGAAACAGCCAACACAACTCCAATTATATAAATAATGAAGAGCGAAATGCACTATAATAATAAAAAACGTAGCAAATGAAGTCCTAATTAATTATGTGTGGAGGTATTCTATAACGAGATGGTCATGGGCCTTTACTAGAGCTGGTCATGGTCGAGCTGTAGAATAGGAGTGGGAAACGTTAGCCAGTTTGACGTATACTGCCTAGTGAAGTCATTTAGTCTAGCCCGGCTAATGCAACCGTAGACTGGACTCGAATATTTAAGTCTAGGTTTTTTTTCATAGCTAAATCAAATTCCATTGTAAGTGTTGTTCAAATAATTGGACAATCGGACAATTGTGTGATAATGCGACATGCTGGATTATGACGAGCCAACGAACATAAAGAATGCTTTCCAAATGTATTGTTTTCCATTGTTGGATTGTGGATAGACAACGGACATAACATATGTTTTCCAACATCACTGTTTTCTTTTATTGGATTGTGGAGAGACAACGGACGTAACGTATGTTTTCCAACAGCACTGTTTTCTTTTGTTTGTGGATAGACAACGGACATAACGTGTGTTTTCCAACGGCACTGCTTTCTTTTGTTGGATTGTGGAGAGACAACGGACGTAACATATTTTTCCTACTGTACTTATTTCCATTGTTGGATTGTGGCAAGACAACGGACATGAAATATCCAACTTTACTTTTTATCAACCGTTATATAGCAATATAATTTGCAATGAGAGAGAAGATGTGACTAGAAACCATTTACTGGATTATGTCATGAGAGAGAAGATGTGACTAGAAACCATTTACTGGATTATGTCATGAGAGAGAAGATGTGACTAGAAACCATTTACTGGATTATGTCATGAGAGAGAAGATGTGACTAGAAACCATTTACTGGATTATGTCATGAGAGAGAAGATGTGACTAGAAACCATTTACTGGATTATGTCATGAGAGAGAAGATGTGACTAGAAACCATTTACTGGATTATGTCATGAGAGAGAAGATGTGACTAGAAACCATTTACTGGATTATGTCATGAGAGAGAAGATGTGACTAGAAACCATTTACTGGATTATGTCATGAGAGAGAAGATGTGACTAGAAACCATTTACTGGATTATGTCATGAGAGAGAAGATGTGACTAGAAACCATTTACTGGATTATGTCATGCACAGTAAAACAAGAAGTGAGGATTTGTTTGAGAAACTTGTTTCATCTGTAAAAAATCTTGACCTAACATTTGAAAAACTAAATTTCTTATCACATTTTAAGCTAGAGTCATTGCTGACTCGCATAAGAAGGATTCATTTCATTTGCCAAGAACCCACCGAAGACAAATGTGCCGGTCCATTTGTTTTCTTCTTATGGTCCATGCCGTGTGGCGTTGGTTATCATGTCTTTTCACAGCCTTCTATTTCACGTGCTGTCAATCATTTCCGGCACCCATGTTCTACCATGCCACAGTGCGCTAGGTTGTCAAGCATCTTCTCTCTTGGTCTTCCCCTGCCTCTCTTGTTCCTCAACTTGCATGTTGCTACTTGTTTCATCTTCCCTATTCTCGTAATGTGTCCAAAATATGTTGACTCTCTCTATAGGTTGCGGATAAGCAGCTCTTTTTTTAAACTTGACTTCTTTCAAGATATCTTTGTTAGTCTTTATATCTTTCCATTGTGTTCTTAACATTATTCTATAAATCCACGTCCCTGCTCCTGCAATATAATTGTTAAGTGTTCTGTTAAGTGTCCAAGATTCTATATATCTTTTAAGAACCCCCTTTGTCACCTCGAGTGACAAAGATTTATTACATAGGGTGGTCTTTATCCTGTGAAATGTTTGTTTCTGTAGCAATTAGGCCATTTGCGCAAATAAAACGGTGACACAGCGCATTTCCATTCTCTAAACTACATCCTGCTAGAAATCTACTAAAAATAGGAATGAAACCACGTTCGTTCACACGATGTCTTATACCTTCTGATTTTGTTATATAACTCTTCGGTGCTTTGTAATTACATAGTTCATAAACATACACCAAGATATGTTATGTACACAATCGCTGTGGTCCAATAAAGTTATGTCAACAGTAGTTAGTTATTCCTCTAGGGTCAAAGACGGCACCATAGGGCGGATGTCATAGATTTCCATGTCTCTCGTTTCATTGGAATTTGCTTTAGGTCTTCATTGTTTCTGATACCGATGGTGAAACGTTCTCCTGTAATAGTTCTACGAAAAGTGTCTTTTGGTCTTCCTCGTTTTCTCTTGCCCTTTGGTGACAACATCAAAGCTTGACAGGGGAGCCTTTTAGTATCCATTCGTAGCGCGTGTTCGGTGTAATTCCAGCGAAGCTTTCTAATATAGGTGAATACATATTCTTGTTTTGATTCTTGTCTGACAACTGTGTTTGATTTGAAGTCTGACCAACATATGCTCAGTAGTCTTCTAAAGCATTTATTTTCAAAGGTGTTTAATCTTTGTCAATAGTAGTGCTATGCATATATTCCGTCTGAAACTGAGGGCTGAACAATAGTATGTCCAACTCTCTGGCAGTGTGGTACAGGGAGCATCTGTCGCCAAGGTACCGGGTTGGAATCCCATCTCAGGCAAGTGTGCATCCGAATCGATCAGAAAGCAATGACAAGCTACTGAACGTATTTATATTGTTTAAAAATCACTACAGCCACAAAATGTTGGGTAGATGGCTACTTCCTGAATAGGATACTCTACCAATGTTTAGGTAATTACTACATAAATTTTACTCTGGGTACACTAATAGTTTTATCACAGTGAATTGCAGTACTTATGTGACAGGAACCTGCGAATGTGGATTTAAGATCTGAGTAATTCGGTCAAGCAGTTTATGGATAAGAAGAGAAGCTTGTCATGGAACTCAGGGATAGCTAGAGTATCTTGTAACATCTTGCAAGAAGTAAAATATGCACAGTCATCAATTATATAGACGCATGTGCTTTCATGTATCAAAAACGAAGCTATTTGAAGCAGTGAACAGTGATCGTCATTGCAGTCGTCCCATATTATACCGTCCTTTTGTAGGAGGATTCACGAGTCAGCATAACGGTCAGGGAGTCAAGAAAACTAGTTTTAATAAACATATATTTGTCCTTCATGGAAAAGACAGTTCTTTGCCTTGCTTCTTGTATACGTTCTATCTGAATATGTCAACGACTTCTTTGTTTCATTTCTAGCTTAACCTTATATACCTTATTCGTTCGTACACCTACAGTTGAACAGTTTACACCTACAGTTGAACAGTTTACACCTACAGTTGAACAGTTTACACATACAGTTGAACAGTTTACACATACAGTTGAACAGTTTACACATACAGTTGAACAGTTTACACATACAGTTGAACAGTTTACACATACAGTTGAACAGTTTACACATACAGTTGAACAGTTTACACATACAGTTGAACAGTTTACACATACAGTTGAACAGTTTACACATACAGTTGAACAGTTTACACCTACAGTTGAACAGGTTACACCTACAGTTGAACAGTTTACACCTACAGTTGAACAGTTTACACCTACAGCTGAACAGTTTACACCTACAGCTGAACAGTTTACACCTACAGTTGAACAGTTTACACATACAGTTGATAATAATGTAATCCGGAGAATGGGTTGCATTGTCATGGTTTAAAGCGTGTCTGCGATCTCTGTGCTTTTCGGTCATATATATTGAACTCCAGTATGCCCTTTGAACCGCTATGAACCTCCCAACCGTTCATGAACTTCTTCAGTCGCTTCTTATAAAATTCTTGGCAAGCTACAGTGTTATAATTCTTCTTCTGTGTTCGTTCCTAAATTCCCGTAGATTAGCTGAATACGGACCATATAACAGAATGTTTTTTTGTCATCGCTTACAGCTTTCTTGCGATTTATTCTCTTTTGTGCATAGTTGTTTTGTGTAAAGTTGATTCTGCATAGTAAAATGATATATATCTTACTAATCGCTGCGCAGTATTTTATTTTAAATTGTTGCCCCAACTTTTATCAAATGCTTATTGCTACCACGAATTTACTGTTCCTATTGTTTTTTTTGTAACAGATGTATGAGGTCTGTGCAAGCTGGACATCTCACACAGAACCGTGGGGCTTACAATGTGACAGTGAGGACAACGTTCTGCAAAAACACATCACATAGAGAGACCAGGTCTTACTATTATACCAAAGCTTCGACCTAGACATCATGAGAAACGTATTATCAGATACTGCTTGCAACATTCACTCTTCATTTACACATAAGGAGAACGCATGCGGTTGCGTCTGTAGGTCTCACCATTGGCCCACTAGACAAACCAGCCATGGAAATCTAGTAGGCCCATTGTTCTGTTTACACAAGAGATTCAGGGAGCATTTATGAACAACGTTAATTGAGACTTTGAAATGACTATTATATGGTAAAGTGGTCAGACATAATAGATAAACTATTTATTGAATTGTTTTCGTGATGCACCTGGCATATGAGTGATACATCTATCATTTGTTTGATGCACCTGACATGTGAGATGCACCTGGAATATGTACTATGCACCTAGCACATGTTTGACATATCTAACATTTTACTGCACCTGATATACGTGAGATTCACCTGGCATATGTTTGATGCATCTAACGTATGTATGATACACATGGCATATGTGTGATACTCCTGGTATATATTTGATACACCTGGCCTATGTGTGATACACCTGGCCTATGTGTGATACACCTGGCATATGTGTGATACACCTGGCATATGTGTGATACGCCTGGCATATGTGTGATACGCCTGGCATATGTGTGAAACTCCTGGTATATATTTAATACACCTGGCATATGTGTGACACACCTGGTATATATTTAATACACCTGGCCTATGTTTGATACACCTGGCATATGTGTGACACACCTTGTGTAAGTTTGATGCACATGATATATCTACAATGTTCATGTCAACAGATGTTCGCGATATTGGAACATTCTTTAATAAACTACATATCTAGTGCCTCTAGATAATATCTAAGCGTTTTTCTAATTGTTCAGACTACTTCCATATATTAGAACTGAATCTATATAATGTTTTCGAGCTAACATATTCACATGACATAGTATGATATTCTTTTTATGACGTACCTTTGCTTAGACAATTCTACATTTCAATTATGCAATACACCTTCAATCTTCTATTATCAAAAACTGTCAAATCCTGATTTTTATTCCCGTTAAAGAGTTGAAAGGAGGGATTTTGTAGCTGTGTGATAAAGACAGCATGCTCTTGCTGTCGCCATGTCATGCACAGGGTGAGTTTTTTTTTAATTTACTCCCCCCCCCCCAAAAAAAAAAAATAACAAAATATATATATATATATATATATATATATATATATATATATATATATATATATATATATATATATATATATATATATATATATATATATATATATATATATATATATATATATATATATATATATTATATATATATATTACCAGGGATCGAACTCTAGACCTCACTAGTATGACACTAATACTTTAACCCTCTCGGCCATGCGCCACACTATTCTATTATCAAGGCACTTAACTGTGTCAATAGGTTGGAATGTTCAAATTGTCTATCTAATGGGATGTTGTATTTGTCCTATTTAATTGGATGTTGTATTCTGGGTGGTTTGCATTCAAATACTGAAGGAATATTCAACATGTTAAAAAAAACTAGACACAAACAAAGAAAACGATGAAACACACTATCAAACAACAATCAATCACACAACAAATAAACATACAAGAAACAACCACACACAAATCATTCACACACAAATCATTCACACACAAATCATTCACACAACAAATCATCACACAACAAATCAATCACACAACAAATCAATCACACAACAAATCAATCACACAACAAATCAATCACACAACAAATCAATCACACCAACAAATCAATCACACAACAAATCAATCACACAACAAATCAATCACACAAACAACAATGGATATATCAAAGAGTAATACAATAGTCACACAGCAAACAATAACACAAAATAGAATATATACATCAATCATCACACAACAAACAATCGCACAACATGCAATCGCACAACATGCAATCGCACAACATGCAATCGCACAACATGCAATCACACAACATGCAACACACAACATGCAACACACAACATGCAATCACGCATTGAACACACATTAAACCATCAATTACTTGCCCACGTTTTAAATTAAAATGAAACACGCCCATACAACAGAAAGTCGATACAACACGAAACTAAAATACGAAATATTTTATTAATATGATAATTGCGTTCGACTTCTCGTGACAGTAAACATTGTGTTGCTTTTGCATTCTTGTGATTGTTTCACATGAAAGTATAGTCCTCTACTTCTTGTACACGAAAACACATTCCTCTTCAGTTAAAAATATCAACACATCGAAGCATGATAATTGTCATCACTTTCCAGAATTCCTGTATTATAACATGCTGGCGTGCAGAAACAGCTCCTGCAATAGCAATAAGAAACATATCACAAACATCACAAAAATATCGCAAACATAACACAAACATATCACAAATATCACACAGTTTGGATTGCAGTGAATGCATTCTACAATGAACAGCATCTGTTGCACGTCTGGAAAATCGAACAGGTTACTTTACGCTTAGCGTCCACATACGTTACGCCAGACACTTAGCATCTGAATTACCTAATTGAACTACTCTTTGTTGACGATCAGTTCCCTATTCCATAGTTCTAGTTAAAGGCTACAAGATCACATAAACCTACTCAACGAACGCTGCTTCAATCACAACGTGAAGATCAACACAGAGGAAAAAAACAGAAGTAATGGTCTATAGGCAGAGAACCCAATACAAACAACATATAGATACATTACTGAAACAAGTGCAGGAATATAAATATCTCAGGAGCTTTTTACGATGATGGAAGAATGTACAGAGAGCTGGAGACAAGAATTCAAAGCCAACTACGTAAATTTTGAACTTACACATATTTTTAACACTAATTTTAAACACACATCTAACAGGATGGAAACCAATAGGCACATCATAAATTCAATATTTTATCCAACATTGTGCAACAACGTCAGACATGGACACTAACTAAAGAAAACTAGAGAAAGCTTACTACGTGCTAAATGAGATGTCTAAGGAAATAAGCAAACAGAACAAGAATAGATCATGTGAGAAATGAGGAGATTACAAGAATAGATCATGTGAGAAATGAGGAGATTACAAGAACTGTTAGACCAAAAACAAAATAGGAAAGTAACCATATCATTTATTAATGCCGTAGGGCTGTGAGATGTTAGCGATCTCACATTTCAGAGGCTCTGCAAATGAGGGCGGTAGCCATCTCCTCTCCCTCGCAGTCTTTACTTCCTGGATTAATCCGGTACCCATTTAAGGGTGGGTCGACCCGGGGGGCCGCTGCGATCTGAGAAACATTTCTGCCTCAACTGGGGAATGAACTCAGGAATGAAACCACTGCACTACGCGGCTCCCTATTAGAACAATATCAGTCGTCAAATATATTGAAAAAACAGAGACTGAAGTGGCTCAGCCAACTAATGAGAATGAATATTTATTGGACAGCGGCAATAGCATAGAACATAAGTTGAAACACCAAGATACAGAGGAAGGCCAAGAAGAAGGTGCATTGAAGGGTGTTACCAGCATTATGTTACGGGCACAGTATTACTGCATATTAAGCAACCAAACAGATCACAATTCAATCCTGCAATGCCTCACAGCATAAGCAGAGGAAATTTATATATATATATATATATATCAGGCAGGCAGGTAGGTAGGTAGGTATATAGATAGATAGTACTGGAGTGTTTTCTTTCCGCAGGTAAGAGTAGGTTCAACAAATTAGCTGCTGCCAGATGTAAGTAGGTGTGATCAATCTTTAGCAGCAGGTAGCAGCTTGTAATTTGGACTTGATTCCCTACGATTTCCAGCAAAGCCGTGTGAGTTCTATGCGGAATCTCTGCCAAGCATGTCTGCTGACACACTTCGGACATACAATATTCTGATATTTCGTATTAGATCATTTTAGTATTGGTTGCATTTGTGCGTGTTGCTCCTAGTCGGAGAACAGTAAATAGTTTCACAAAGCCATGTCTACAAAAAGAATGACCAATATAGCTTCCTAGTTGGGAAAATGAGCAGTGATCTCAAATATATAGCTTTTTCACACTTATATTTTCACACTTATATTTTCACACTTATATTTTTCACTTATATTTTTCACACTTATATTTAATTAAGAAACTCTTCTTTGAATATACAGATCAGTGTGCTTTAATGTATGTCAGTGTGCAGCAAATTGGCGGGTAGACAAGCAGTACTAGCAGAAGATACGGTAGAAGAAGAATAATTAGTTTCAATTCGATATTTACACGCAATGAAAATATTCACAATACGATACTTACACACAGCGATAATATCCACAAGGATATACTAATCCTCTACAAGGATCAACTTCGCATTCTTCATGTCCGCACAAATCTGTGTAACAGAATAGTGAGTAATAACATTAAGTAACGTTTAATAACATTAAGTAACGTTTAATTAACATCAATTAACGTTTAATAACATTAAGTAGCGTTTAATAGCATGAATAATGCAACCATGAAACATAATATTGCAAAATTAGATTGATTTTTGATTGTTAAAATAAAATGTTGCTCGTGCGACACAAGCAATGATCATCATCTGTTGCATGTATTTTATAACTTCAGATAGATATATGTTCTTTGCTAGAAGTTCGTAGATGGCTAACAAAAACATGTGCTGGCCTCAAAATCATTGAATATTTTTTTTTCATAGAATGAACAATGTAGATAATGTTTGATCTACAGTGACTTTCCTGCTACTCCCCGCTGTTGAGCTGTTCCATCATTATGTGTTTGTAAGCTCTCTTCCAATGAAGGACGTTCGTCTAACCGGTCTATTTGTGCTAGTGCCATTTATAAAATTGTGCGCACATCCCATGCACCTAAAGTCAGTGAGAAATTCTGAGAATGCGAAAAATAACAGGCACTGGGAATTTAGATTAATGTGGGGAAGTGTTAATTTATTATGAACTTTCATGATATCACTCAGGTCTCCGATACATCAGTTATCTAAACTTGTATAAGTTCAGTAGACAATTAAAAAATTGTCCTCTGGCTTCCTACTTAAAATTTACTTATAAGTTCAGTACACAAACACTTATATAGGTATATGAGTACCAGTACATAAGTCAGTTGTTGAAATGTGGATTTTATTCTATTATAAAACTACAAAACTAGATAATAATAGTTAAACAAGCATATCTTATAAATTCGCTATTTACAGAATGACAAACCCAAGCTGTAAGGAACACGTAATAACTTAAAGCATATTGCTCTGTCCTTGCACATCTCAATATCGAACTGAACTGATGAAGAGGTTTCATATACCAAGAACAGTATTATTCGGTATAAACAACTCTTTATCTCTCATTCATCACAAATTATTCCCACAATATAATTATCAACTCGCATAAATTTTCTTTGCACGTTACTAAGTCTTTCTTTTCTTAGGGTAAGGGTAAGGGTAAGGGTAAGGGTAAGGGTTAGGGTTAGGGTTAGGGTTAGGGTAAGGGTAAGGGTAAGGGTAAGGGTAAGGGTAAGGGTAAGGGTAAGGGTTAGGGTAAGGGTAAGGGTAAGGGTAAGGGTAAGGGTAAGGGTAAGGTTAGGGTTAGGGTTAGGGTTAGGGTTAGGGTTAGGGTTAGGGTTAGGGTTAGGGTTAGGGTTAGGGTTAGGGTTAGGGTTAGGGTTAGGTTAGGGTTAGGGTTAGGGTTAGGGTTAGGGTTAGGGTTAGGGTAGGGTTAGGGTTAGGGTTAGGGTTAGGGTTAGGGTTAGGGTTAGGGTTAGGGTTAGGGTTAGGGTTAGGGTTAGGGTTAGGGTTAGGGTTAGGGTTAGGGTTAGGGTTAGGGTTAGGGTTAGGGTTAGGGTTAGGGTTAGGGTTAGGGTTAGGGTTAGGGTTAGGGTTAGGGTTAGGGTTAGGGTTAGGGTTAGGGTTAGGGTTAGGGTTAGGGTTAGGGTTAGGGTTAGGGTTAGGGTTAGGGTTAGGGTTAGGGTTAGGGTTAGGGTTAGGGTTAGGGTTAGGGTTAGGGTTAGGGTTAGGGTTAGGGTTAGGGTTAGGGTTAGGGTTAGGGTTAGGGTTAGGGTTAGGGTTAGGGTTAGGGTTAGGGTTAGGGTTAGGGTTAGGGTTAGGGTTAGGGTTAGGGTTAGGGTTAGGGTTAGGGTTAGGGTTAGGGTTAGGGTTAGGGTTAGGGTTAGGGTTAGGGTTAGGGTTAGGGTTAGGGTTAGGGTTAGGGTTAGGGTTAGGGTTAGGGTTAGGGTTAGGGTTAGGGTTAGGGTTAGGGTTAGGGTTAGGGTTAGGGTTAGGGTTAGGGTTAGGGTTAGGGTTAGGGTTAGGGTTAGGGTTAGGGTTAGGGTTAGGGTTAGGGTTAGGGTTAGGGTTAGGGTTAGGGTTAGGGTTAGGGTTAGGGTTAGGGTTAGGGTTAGGGTTAGGGTTAGGGTTAGGGTTAGGGTTAGGGTTAGGGTTAGGGTTAGGGTTAGGGTTAGGGTTAGGGTTAGGGTTAGGGTTAGGGTTAGGGTTAGGGTTAGGGTTAGGGTTAGGGTTAGGGTTAGGGTTAGGGTTAGGGTTAGGGTTAGGGTTAGGGTTAGGGTTAGGGTTAGGGTTAGGGTTAGGGTTAGGGTTAGGGTTAGGGTTAGGGTTAGGGTTAGGGTTAGGGTTAGGGTTAGGGTTAGGGTTAGGGTTAGGGTTAGGGTTAGGGTTAGGGTTAGGGTTAGGGTTAGGGTTAGGGTTAGGGTTAGGGTTAGGGTTAGGGTTAGGGTTAGGGTTAGGGTTAGGGTTAGGGTTAGGGTTAGGGTTAGGGTTAGGGTTAGGGTTAGGGTTAGGGTTAGGGTTAGGGTTAGGGTTAGGGTTAGGGTTAGGGTTAGGGTTAGGGTTAGGGTTAGGGTTAGGGTTAGGGTTAGGGTTAGGGTTAGGGTTAGGGTTAGGGTTAGGGTTAGGGTTAGGGTTAGGGTTAGGGTTAGGGTTAGGGTTAGGGTTAGGGTTAGGGTTAGGGTTAGGGTTAGGGTTAGGGTTAGGGTTAGGGTTAGGGTTAGGGTTAGGGTTAGGGTTAGGGTTAGGGTTAGGGTTAGGGTTAGGGTTAGGGTTAGGGTTAGGGTTAGGGTTAGGGTTAGGGTTAGGGTTAGGGTTAGGGTTAGGGTTAGGGTTAGGGTTAGGGTTAGGGTTAGGGTTAGGGTTAGGGTTAGGGTTAGGGTTAGGGTTAGGGTTAGGGTTAGGGTTAGGGTTAGGGTTAGGGTTAGGGTTAGGGTTAGGGTTAGGGTTAGGGTTAGGGTTAGGGTTAGGGTTAGGGTTAGGGTTAGGGTTAGGGTTAGGGTTAGGGTTAGGGTTAGGGTTAGGGTTAGGGTTAGGGTTAGGGTTAGGGTTAGGGTTAGGGTTAGGGTTAGGGTTAGGGTTAGGGTTAGGGTTAGGGTTAGGGTTAGGGTTAGGGTTAGGGTTAGGGTTAGGGTTAGGGTTAGGGTTAGGGTTAGGGTTAGGGTTAGGGTTAGGGTTAGGGTTAGGGTTAGGGTTAGGGTTAGGGTTAGGGTTAGGGTTAGGGTTAGGGTTAGGGTTAGGGTTAGGGTTAGGGTTAGGGTTAGGGTTAGGGTTAGGGTTAGGGTTAGGGTTAGGGTTAGGGTTAGGGTTAGGGTTAGGGTTAGGGTTAGGGTTAGGGTTAGGGTTAGGGTTAGGGTTAGGGTTAGGGTTAGGGTTAGGGTTAGGGTTAGGGTTAGGGTTAGGGTTAGGGTTAGGGTTAGGGTTAGGGTTAGGGTTAGGGTTAGGGTTAGGGTTAGGGTTAGGGTTAGGGTTAAGGGTTAGGGTTAGGGTTAGGGTTAGGGTTAGGGTTAGGGTTAGGGTTAGGGTTAGGGTTAGGGTTAGGGTTAGGGTTAGGGTTAGGGTTAGGGTTAGGGTTAGGGTTAGGGTTAGGGTTAGGGTTAGGGTTAGGGTTAGGGTTAGGGTTAGGGTTAGGGTTAGGGTTAGGGTTAGGGTTAGGGTTAGGGTTAGGGTTAGGGTTAGGGTTAGGGTTAGGGTTAGGGTTAGGGTTAGGGTTAGGGTTAGGGTTAGGGTTAGGGTTAGGGTTAGGGTTAGGGTTAGGGTTAGGGTTAGGGTTAGGGTTAGGGTTAGGGTTAGGGTTAGGGTTAGGGTTAGGGTTAGGGTTAGGGTTAGGGTTAGGGTTAGGGTTAGGGTTAGGGTTAGGGTTAGGGTTAGGGTTAGGGTTAGGGTTAGGGTTAGGGTTAGGGTTAGGGTTAGGGTTAGGGTTAGGGTTAGGGTTAGGGTTAGGGTTAGGGTTAGGGTTAGGGTTAGGGTTAGGGTTAGGGTTAGGGTTAGGGTTAGGGTTAGGGTTAGGGTTAGGGTTAGGGTTAGGGTTAGGGTTAGGGTTAGGGTTAGGGTTAGGGTTAGGGTTAGGGTTAGGGTTAGGGTTAGGGTTAGGGTTAGGGTTAGGGTTAGGGTTAGGGTTAGGGTTAGGGTTAGGGTTAGGGTTAGGGTTAGGGTTAGGGTTAGGGTTAGGGTTAGGGTTAGGGTTAGGGTTAGGGTTAGGGTTAGGGTTAGGGTTAGGGTTAGGGTTAGGGTTAGGGTTAGGGTTAGGGTTAGGGTTAGGGTTAGGGTTAGGGTTAGGGTTAGGGTTAGGGTTAGGGTTAGGGTTAGGGTTAGGGTTAGGGTTAGGGTTAGGGTTAGGGTTAGGGTTAGGGTTAGGGTTAGGGTTAGGGTTAGGGTTAGGGTTAGGGTTAGGGTTAGGGTTAGGGTTAGGGTTAGGGTTAGGGTTAGGGTTAGGGTTAGGGTTAGGGTTAGGGTTAGGGTTAGGGTTAGGGTTAGGGTTAGGGTTAGGGTTAGGGTTAGGGTTAGGGTTAGGGTTAGGGTTAGGGTTAGGGTTAGGGTTAGGGTTAGGGTTAGGGTTAGGGTTAGGGTTAGGGTTAGGGTTAGGGTTAGGGTTAGGGTTAGGGTTAGGGTTAGGGTTAGGGTTAGGGTTAGGGTTAGGGTTAGGGTTAGGGTTAGGGTTAGGGTTAGGGTTAGGGTTAGGGTTAGGGTTAGGGTTAGGGTTAGGGTTAGGGTTAGGGTTAGGGTTAGGGTTAGGGTTAGGGTTAGGGTTAGGGTTAGGGTTAGGGTTAGGGTTAGGGTTAGGGTTAGGGTTAGGGTTAGGGTTAGGGTTAGGGTTAGGGTTAGGGTTAGGGTTAGGGTTAGGGTTAGGGTTAGGGTTAGGGTTAGGGTTAGGGTTAGGGTTAGGGTTAGGGTTAGGGTTAGGGTTAGGGTTAGGGTTAGGGTTAGGGTTAGGGTTAGGGTTAGGGTTAGGGTTAGGGTTAGGGTTAGGGTTAGGGTTAGGGTTAGGGTTAGGGTTAGGGTTAGGGTTAGGGTTAGGGTTAGGGTTAGGGTTAGGGTTAGGGTTAGGGTTAGGGTTAGGGTTAGGGTTAGGGTTAGGGTTAGGGTTAGGGTTAGGGTTAGGGTTAGGGTTAGGGTTAGGGTTAGGGTTAGGGTTAGGGTTAGGGTTAGGGTTAGGGTTAGGGTTAGGGTTAGGGTTAGGGTTAGGGTTAGGGTTAGGGTTAGGGTTAGGGTTAGGGTTAGGGTTAGGGTTAGGGTTAGGGTTAGGGTTAGGGTTAGGGTTAGGGTTAGGGTTAGGGTTAGGGTTAGGGTTAGGGTTAGGGTTAGGGTTAGGGTTAGGGTTAGGGTTAGGGTTAGGGTTAGGGTTAGGGTTAGGGTTAGGGTTAGGGTTAGGGTTAGGGTTAGGGTTAGGGTTAGGGTTAGGGTTAGGGTTAGGGTTAGGGTTAGGGTTAGGGTTAGGGTTAGGGTTAGGGTTAGGGTTAGGGTTAGGGTTAGGGTTAGGGTTAGGGTTAGGGTTAGGGTTAGGGTTAGGGTTAGGGTTAGGGTTAGGGTTAGGGTTAGGGTTAGGGTTAGGGTTAGGGTTAGGGTTAGGGTTAGGGTTAGGGTTAGGGTTAGGGTTAGGGTTAGGGTTAGGGTTAGGGTTAGGGTTAGGGTTAGGGTTAGGGTTAGGGTTAGGGTTAGGGTTAGGGTTAGGGTTAGGGTTAGGGTTAGGGTTAGGGTTAGGGTTAGGGTTAGGGTTAGGGTTAGGGTTAGGGTTAGGGTTAGGGTTAGGGTTAGGGTTAGGGTTAGGGTTAGGGTTAGGGTTAGGGTTAGGGTTAGGGTTAGGGTTAGGGTTAGGGTTAGGGTTAGGGTTAGGGTTAGGGTTAGGGTTAGGGTTAGGGTTAGGGTTAGGGTTAGGGTTAGGGTTAGGGTTAGGGTTAGGGTTAGGGTTAGGGTTAGGGTTAGGGTTAGGGTTAGGGTTAGGGTTAGGGTTAGGGTTAGGGTTAGGGTTAGGGTTAGGGTTAGGGTTAGGGTTAGGGTTAGGGTTAGGGTTAGGGTTAGGGTTAGGGTTAGGGTTAGGGTTAGGGTTAGGGTTAGGGTTAGGGTTAGGGTTAGGGTTAGGGTTAGGGTTAGGGTTAGGGTTAGGGTTAGGGTTAGGGTTAGGGTTAGGGTTAGGGTTAGGGTTAGGGTTAGGGTTAGGGTTAGGGTTAGGGTTAGGGTTAGGGTTAGGGTTAGGGTTAGGGTTAGGGTTAGGGTTAGGGTTAGGGTTAGGGTTAGGGTTAGGGTTAGGGTTAGGGTTAGGGTTAGGGTTAGGGTTAGGGTTAGGGTTAGGGTTAGGGTTAGGGTTAGGGTTAGGGTTAGGGTTAGGGTTAGGGTTAGGGTTAGGGTTAGGGTTAGGGTTAGGGTTAGGGTTAGGGTTAGGGTTAGGGTTAGGGTTAGGGTTAGGGTTAGGGTTAGGGTTAGGGTTAGGGTTAGGGTTAGGGTTAGGGTTAGGGTTAGGGTTAGGGTTAGGGTTAGGGTTAGGGTTAGGGTTAGGGTTAGGGTTAGGGTTAGGGTTAGGGTTAGGGTTAGGGTTAGGGTTAGGGTTAGGGTTAGGGTTAGGGTTAGGGTTAGGGTTAGGGTTAGGGTTAGGGTTAGGGTTAGGGTTAGGGTTAGGGTTAGGGTTAGGGTTAGGGTTAGGGTTAGGGTTAGGGTTAGGGTTAGGGTTAGGGTTAGGGTTAGGGTTAGGGTTAGGGTTAGGGTTAGGGTTAGGGTTAGGGTTAGGGTTAGGGTTAGGGTTAGGGTTAGGGTTAGGGTTAGGGTTAGGGTTAGGGTTAGGGTTAGGGTTAGGGTTAGGGTTAGGGTTAGGGTTAGGGTTAGGGTTAGGGTTAGGGTTAGGGTTAGGGTTAGGGTTAGGGTTAGGGTTAGGGTTAGGGTTAGGGTTAGGGTTAGGGTTAGGGTTAGGGTTAGGGTTAGGGTTAGGGTTAGGGTTAGGGTTAGGGTTAGGGTTAGGGTTAGGGTTAGGGTTAGGGTTAGGGTTAGGGTTAGGGTTAGGGTTAGGGTTAGGGTTAGGGTTAGGGTTAGGGTTAGGGTTAGGGTTAGGGTTAGGGTTAGGGTTAGGGTTAGGGTTAGGGTTAGGGTTAGGGTTAGGGTTAGGGTTAGGGTTAGGGTTAGGGTTAGGGTTAGGGTTAGGGTAGGGTTAGGGTTAGGGTTAGGGTTAGGGTTAGGGTTAGGGTTAGGGTTAGGGTTAGGGTTAGGGTTAGGGTTAGGGTTAGGGTTAGGGTTAGGGTTAGGGTTAGGGTTAGGGTTAGGGTTAGGGTTAGGGTTAGGGTTAGGGTTAGGGTTAGGGTTAGGGTTAGGGTTAGGGTTAGGGTTAGGGTTAGGGTTAGGGTTAGGGTTAGGGTTAGGGTTAGGGTTAGGGTTAGGGTTAGGGTTAGGGTTAGGGTTAGGGTTAGGGTTAGGGTTAGGGTTAGGGTTAGGGTTAGGGTTAGGGTTAGGGTTAGGGTTAGGGTTAGGGTTAGGGTTAGGGTTAGGGTTAGGGTTAGGGTTAGGGTTAGGGTTAGGGTTAGGGTTAGGGTTAGGGTTAGGGTTAGGGTTAGGGTTAGGGTTAGGGTTAGGGTTAGGGTTAGGGTTAGGGTTAGGGTTAGGGTTAGGGTTAGGGTTAGGGTTAGGGTTAGGGTTAGGGTTAGGGTTAGGGTTAGGGTTAGGGTTAGGGTTAGGGTTAGGGTTAGGGTTAGGGTTAGGGTTAGGGTTAGGGTTAGGGTTAGGGTTAGGGTTAGGGTTAGGGTTAGGGTTAGGGTTAGGGTTAGGGTTAGGGTTAGGGTTAGGGTTAGGGTTAGGGTTAGGGTTAGGGTTAGGGTTAGGGTTAGGGTTAGGGTTAGGGTTAGGGTTAGGGTTAGGGTTAGGGTTAGGGTTAGGGTTAGGGTTAGGGTTAGGGTTAGGGTTAGGGTTAGGGTTAGGGTTAGGGTTAGGGTTAGGGTTAGGGTTAGGGTTAGGGTTAGGGTTAGGGTTAGGGTTAGGGTTAGGGTTAGGGTTAGGGTTAGGGTTAGGGTTAGGGTTAGGGTTAGGGTTAGGGTTAGGGTTAGGGTTAGGGTTAGGGTTAGGGTTAGGGTTAGGGTTAGGGTTAGGGTTAGGGTTAGGGTTAGGGTTAGGGTTAGGGTTAGGGTTAGGGTTAGGGTTAGGGTTAGGGTTAGGGTTAGGGTTAGGGTTAGGGTTAGGGTTAGGGTTAGGGTTAGGGTTAGGGTTAGGGTTAGGGTTAGGGTTAGGGTTAGGGTTAGGGTTAGGGTTAGGGTTAGGGTTAGGGTTAGGGTTAGGGTTAGGGTTAGGGTTAGGGTTAGGGTTAGGGTTAGGGTTAGGGTTAGGGTTAGGGTTAGGGTTAGGGTTAGGGTTAGGGTTAGGGTTAGGGTTAGGGTTAGGGTTAGGGTTAGGGTTAGGGTTAGGGTTAGGGTTAGGGTTAGGGTTAGGGTTAGGGTTAGGGTTAGGGTTAGGGTTAGGGTTAGGGTTAGGGTTAGGGTTAGGGTTAGGGTTAGGGTTAGGGTTAGGGTTAGGGTTAGGGTTAGGGTTAGGGTTAGGGTTAGGGTTAGGGTTAGGGTTAGGGTTAGGGTTAGGGTTAGGGTTAGGGTTAGGGTTAGGGTTAGGGTTAGGGTTAGGGTTAGGGTTAGGGTTAGGGTTAGGGTTAGGGTTAGGGTTAGGGTTAGGGTTAGGGTTAGGGTTAGGGTTAGGGTTAGGGTTAGGGTTAGGGTTAGGGTTAGGGTTAGGGTTAGGGTTAGGGTTAGGGTTAGGGTTAGGGTTAGGGTTAGGGTTAGGGTTAGGGTTAGGGTTAGGGTTAGGGTTAGGGTTAGGGTTAGGGTTAGGGTTAGGGTTAGGGTTAGGGTTAGGGTTAGGGTTAGGGTTAGGGTTAGGGTTAGGGTTAGGGTTAGGGTTAGGGTTAGGGTTAGGGTTAGGGTTAGGGTTAGGGTTAGGGTTAGGGTTAGGGTTAGGGTTAGGGTTAGGGTTAGGGTTAGGGTTAGGGTTAGGGTTAGGGTTAGGGTTAGGGTTAGGGTTAGGGTTAGGGTTAGGGTTAGGGTTAGGGTTAGGGTTAGGGTTAGGGTTAGGGTTAGGGTTAGGGTTAGGGTTAGGGTTAGGGTTAGGGTTAGGGTTAGGGTTAGGGTTAGGGTTAGGGTTAGGGTTAGGGTTAGGGTTAGGGTTAGGGTTAGGGTTAGGGTTAGGGTTAGGGTTAGGGTTAGGGTTAGGGTTAGGGTTAGGGTTAGGGTTAGGGTTAGGGTTAGGGTTAGGGTTAGGGTTAGGGTTAGGGTTAGGGTTAGGGTTAGGGTTAGGGTTAGGGTTAGGGTTAGGGTTAGGGTTAGGGTTAGGGTTAGGGTTAGGGTTAGGGTTAGGGTTAGGGTTAGGGTTAGGGTTAGGGTTAGGGTTAGGGTTAGGGTTAGGGTTAGGGTTAGGGTTAGGGTTAGGGTTAGGGTTAGGGTTAGGGTTAGGGTTAGGGTTAGGGTTAGGGTTAGGGTTAGGGTTAGGGTTAGGGTTAGGGTTAGGGTTAGGGTTAGGGTTAGGGTTAGGGTTAGGGTTAGGGTTAGGGTTAGGGTTAGGGTTAGGGTTAGGGTTAGGGTTAGGGTTAGGGTTAGGGTTAGGGTTAGGGTTAGGGTTAGGGTTAGGGTTAGGGTTAGGGTTAGGGTTAGGGTTAGGGTTAGGGTTAGGGTTAGGGTTAGGGTTAGGGTTAGGGTTAGGGTTAGGGTTAGGGTTAGGGTTAGGGTTAGGGTTAGGGTTAGGGTTAGGGTTAGGGTTAGGGTTAGGGTTAGGGTTAGGGTTAGGGTTAGGGTTAGGGTTAGGGTTAGGGTTAGGGTTAGGGTTAGGGTTAGGGTTAGGGTTAGGGTTAGGGTTAGGGTTAGGGTTAGGGTTAGGGTTAGGGTTAGGGTTAGGGTTAGGGTTAGGGTTAGGGTTAGGGTTAGGGTTAGGGTTAGGGTTAGGGTTAGGGTTAGGGTTAGGGTTAGGGTTAGGGTTAGGGTTAGGGTTAGGGTTAGGGTTAGGGTTAGGGTTAGGGTTAGGGTTAGGGTTAGGGTTAGGGTTAGGGTTAGGGTTAGGGTTAGGGTTAGGGTTAGGGTTAGGGTTAGGGTTAGGGTTAGGGTTAGGGTTAGGGTTAGGGTTAGGGTTAGGGTTAGGGTTAGGGTTAGGGTTAGGGTTAGGGTTAGGGTTAGGGTTAGGGTTAGGGTTAGGGTTAGGGTTAGGGTTAGGGTTAGGGTTAGGGTTAGGGTTAGGGTTAGGGTTAGGGTTAGGGTTAGGGTTAGGGTTAGGGTTAGGGTTAGGGTTAGGGTTAGGGTTAGGGTTAGGGTTAGGGTTAGGGTTAGGGTTAGGGTTAGGGTTAGGGTTAGGGTTAGGGTTAGGGTTAGGGTTAGGGTTAGGGTTAGGGTTAGGGTTAGGGTTAGGGTTAGGGTTAGGGTTAGGGTTAGGGTTAGGGTTAGGGTTAGGGTTAGGGTTAGGGTTAGGGTTAGGGTTAGGGTTAGGGTTAGGGTTAGGGTTAGGGTTAGGGTTAGGGTTAGGGTTAGGGTTAGGGTTAGGGTTAGGGTTAGGGTTAGGGTTAGGGTTAGGGTTAGGGTTAGGGTTAGGGTTAGGGTTAGGGTTAGGGTTAGGGTTAGGGTTAGGGTTAGGGTTAGGGTTAGGGTTAGGGTTAGGGTTAGGGTTAGGGTTAGGGTTAGGGTTAGGGTTAGGGTTAGGGTTAGGGTTAGGGTTAGGGTTAGGGTTAGGGTTAGGGTTAGGGTTAGGGTTAGGGTTAGGGTTAGGGTTAGGGTTAGGGTTAGGGTTAGGGTTAGGGTTAGGGTTAGGGTTAGGGTTAGGGTTAGGGTTAGGGTTAGGGTTAGGGTTAGGGTTAGGGTTAGGGTTAGGGTTAGGGTTAGGGTTAGGGTTAGGGTTAGGGTTAGGGTTAGGGTTAGGGTTAGGGTTAGGGTTAGGGTTAGGGTTAGGGTTAGGGTTAGGGTTAGGGTTAGGGTTAGGGTTAGGGTTAGGGTTAGGGTTAGGGTTAGGGTTAGGGTTAGGGTTAGGGTTAGGGTTAGGGTTAGGGTTAGGGTTAGGGTTAGGGTTAGGGTTAGGGTTAGGGTTAGGGTTAGGGTTAGGGTTAGGGTTAGGGTTAGGGTTAGGGTTAGGGTTAGGGTTAGGGTTAGGGTTAGGGTTAGGGTTAGGGTTAGGGTTAGGGTTAGGGTTAGGGTTAGGGTTAGGGTTAGGGTTAGGGTTAGGGTTAGGGTTAGGGTTAGGGTTAGGGTTAGGGTTAGGGTTAGGGTTAGGGTTAGGGTTAGGGTTAGGGTTAGGGTTAGGGTTAGGGTTAGGGTTAGGGTTAGGGTTAGGGTTAGGGTTAGGGTTAGGGTTAGGGTTAGGGTTAGGGTTAGGGTTAGGGTTAGGGTTAGGGTTAGGGTTAGGGTTAGGGTTAGGGTTAGGGTTAGGGTTAGGGTTAGGGTTAGGGTTAGGGTTAGGGTTAGGGTTAGGGTTAGGGTTAGGGTTAGGGTTAGGGTTAGGGTTAGGGTTAGGGTTAGGGTTAGGGTTAGGGTTAGGGTTAGGGTTAGGGTTAGGGTTAGGGTTAGGGTTAGGGTTAGGGTTAGGGTTAGGGTTAGGGTTAGGGTTAGGGTTAGGGTTAGGGTTAGGGTTAGGGTTAGGGTTAGGGTTAGGGTTAGGGTTAGGGTTAGGGTTAGGGTTAGGGTTAGGGTTAGGGTTAGGGTTAGGGTTAGGGTTAGGGTTAGGGTTAGGGTTAGGGTTAGGGTTAGGGTTAGGGTTAGGGTTAGGGTTAGGGTTAGGGTTAGGGTTAGGGTTAGGGTTAGGGTTAGGGTTAGGGTTAGGGTTAGGGTTAGGGTTAGGGTTAGGGTTAGGGTTAGGGTTAGGGTTAGGGTTAGGGTTAGGGTTAGGGTTAGGGTTAGGGTTAGGGTTAGGGTTAGGGTTAGGGTTAGGGTTAGGGTTAGGGTTAGGGTTAGGGTTAGGGTTAGGGTTAGGGTTAGGGTTAGGGTTAGGGTTAGGGTTAGGGTTAGGGTTAGGGTTAGGGTTAGGGTTAGGGTTAGGGTTAGGGTTAGGGTTAGGGTTAGGGTTAGGGTTAGGGTTAGGGTTAGGGTTAGGGTTAGGGTTAGGGTTAGGGTTAGGGTTAGGGTTAGGGTTAGGGTTAGGGTTAGGGTTAGGGTTAGGGTTAGGGTTAGGGTTAGGGTTAGGGTTAGGGTTAGGGTTAGGGTTAGGGTTAGGGTTAGGGTTAGGGTTAGGGTTAGGGTTTGGGGTCACGGTCAGTAGTTAGACCTATCGTTTTGTGCACCCACACCACATCCATATTTCCAGTACTCTCTTTTTCATTACTCAAAGACAACGATAATGCCCCAAGGACCATATGCCGGACATAGATACCAACTGATCTAAATTAATATGTACCAGTGGGTTAGGGTTAGGCATAAAATATAGCAACCGAACGACCCTGGCTATACATCAAATATAAAGTAAAGTAACCCATAGTATCAATGCCGTAGGGGTGTGAGATGTTAGTGATCTCACATTTCAGAGGCTCTACAAATAAGGGCGATAACCATCTCCTCTCCTTCGTAGTCAATATAACATCCAATATAATACCCTACGACTATGACTGTGTGTTGATGCATCCAATGTGGCACCCTCTAAGACCCTGACGGGTTACTCGGTAATAGAAAGATCAATATACAGTCTCTTAATCTTTGTTTTTTGCCAGCTGTCATATCTCCAACTTTTACAGAAGTACTATCTTGACATAGAAACTAGATATGACTAGAGTAAATTGGTTATCATTGCGCTGCAGATTAAAGCTTGCTAAAAATAGATTAGTACGTATAATAGTTGATCATTTTGTTATTTCACAGAATGTTATTTGTCTTCCGCTTTGATATGACAAAGTTAAAACTAGTAATACATGAGAACATGAAGCAGTACCTCGTCAGTTATATAGCCATGTGGCTTCAGCAAGAAATATCGTTCAAAAGTGACACTATTTGAATTATTCCGTGATTTTCATTGACTATCACGCTCTAATTTGAAATGCGATATATCTCGGTGTTTGTGGTTGTCCGTACCACAACCTGTATAAATCGTATTGTTATAAAGCTCTGGTATAATCAGACTATCATCTATGTTTCAAACCCTGATAGAACTAAATTAGCATAAATTCCATGTGTCAAACTCTTATATAATCAAATTAGTCTAAAGTTCATGTTTCAAACTCTAATATAACCAAATTAGACTAGCGTCCATGTTTCAAAATTTGATATAACCATATTAGACAAGCGTCCACGCTTTAAAGGAGCGTATCTCTCCATAAGGGACGTCCTTAAATTACTACAACAATTAGGGGGAGGGATGTCTGAAAATGTTGACAATTGTTGATATTGAAGAAGGTTTGGACAAAAGTTGACGTCAATAATACTGTTTTATTACACCACACACAATTTGATTTTGAGATTGTTTTCTACACATTTAAAACAATTGTTTTGTTTCTTCGTAATTTTCCTTATACATTTGTTTAGAGGTTGGGGGTTAATTATTTTTATATAATTAACCCCTGAATTCTTAACAATCATGGACACTTAGGTTGGGTCAAACATTGGCAAAGAAATGATGTAATTTATGGGCAGCACACATACGAGTTCTTATAAACAAAATCAATAAACCGCTGACACTAATTACAATCAGTCATTGATCTCTCTTAACCAGCCGTGTTCCCTTTAAGTATTCATTGACATCTCTCAATCAGCCGTGTTCCCTTTAAGTATTCATCCCGTGTTCCTTTCCTTAAAGTAGCCATTGGCCTCTCTCAACCAGCCGTGTTCCCTTTAAGTATTCATTGACATCTCTAAATCAGCCGTGTTCCCTTTAAGTATTCATTGACATCTCTCAATCAGCCGTGTTCCCTTTAAGTATTCATTGACATCTCTCAATCAGCCGTGTTCCCTTTAAGTATTCATCCCGTGTTCCTTTCCTTAAAGTAGCCATTGGCCTCTCTCAACCAGCCGTGTTCCCTTTAAGTATTCATTGACATCTCTCAATCAGCCGTGTTCCCTTTAAGTATTCATTGACATCTCTCAATCAGCCGTGTTCCCTTTAAGTATTCATTGACATCTCTCAATCAGCCGTGTTCCCTTTAAGTATTCATTGACATCTCTCAATCAGCCGTGTTCCCTTTAAGTATTCATTGACATCTCTCAATCAGCCGTGTTCCCTTTAAGTATTCATTGACATCTCTCAATCAACCGTGTTCCCTTTAAGTATTCATTGACATCTCTTAACTAGCCGTGTTCCCTTTAAGTATTCATTGACATCTCTTAACTAGCCGTGTTCCCTTTAAGTATTCATTGACATCTCTTAACTAGCCGTGTTCCCTTTAAGTATTCATTGACATCTCTCAATCAGCCGTGTTCCCTTTAAGTATTCATTGACATCTCTCAATCAGCCGTGTTCCCTTTAAGTATTCATTGACATCTCTCAATCAGCCGTGTTCCCTTTAAGTATTCATTGACATCTCTCAATCAGCCGTGTTCCCTTTAAGTATTCATTGACATCTCTCAATCAGCTGTGTTCCCTTTAAGTATTCATTGACATCTCTCAATCAGCCGTGTTCCCTTTAAGTATTCATTGACATCTCTTAACTAGCCGTGTTCCCTTTAAGTATTCATTGACATCTCTCAATCAGCCGTGTTCCCTTTAAGTATTCATTGACATCTCTCAATCAGCCGTGTTCCCTTTAAGTATTCATTGACATCTCTCAATCAGCCGTGTTCCCTTTAAGTATTCATTGACATCTCTCAATCAGCCGTGTTCCCTTTAAGTATTCATTGACATCTCTCAATCAGCCGTGTTCCCTTTAAGTATTCATTGACATCTCTTAACTAGCCGTGTTCCCTTTAAGTATTCATTGACATCTCTCAATCAGCCGTGTTCCCTTTAAGTATTCATTGACATCTCTCAATCAGCCGTGTTCCCTTTAAGTATTCATTGACATCTCTCGATCATCCGTGTTCCCTTTAAGTATTCATTGACATCTCTCAATCAGCCGTGTTCCCTTTAAGTATTCATTGACATCTCTCAATCAGCCGTGTTCCCTTTAAGTATTCATTGACATCTCTCAATCAGCCGTGTTCCCTTTAAGTATTCATTGACATCTCTCAATCAGCCGTGTTCCCTTTAAGTATTCATTGACATCTCTCAATCAGCCGTGTTCCCTTTAAGTATTCATTGACATCTCTTAACTAGCTGTGTTTCCTTTAAGTATTCATTGACATCTCTCAATCAGCCGTGTTCCCTTTAAGTATTCATTGACATCTCTCAATCAGCCGTGTTCCCTTTAAGTATTCATTGACATCTCTCAATCAGCCGTGTTCCCTTTAAGTATTCATTGACCTCTCTTAACTAGCCGTGTTCCCTTTAAGTATTCATCCCGTGTTCTTTTCCTTAAAGTAGCCATTGGCCTCTCTCAATCAGCCGTTTTCCCTTTAAGTATTCATTGACATCTCTCAATCAGCCGTGTTCCCTTTAAGTATTCATTGACATCTCTCAATCAGCCGTGTTCCCTTTAAGTATTCATTGACATCTCTCAATCAGCGAGTAGCCATTGGCCTCTCTCAACCAGCCGTGTTCCTTTTTCGTGTCAACCGATGCATTCGTAAATTTAAAAAAAATGTCCGGATGTTTGGATTGCAATCATTGCTATACTTCTGCTGCTTCAGCGTTCATTCTCAAACTCCCGCTGGATCTCTCTTGAAGTAGGACCATGGTCCTATTATATTTCCAGCAGATGTAGTACAGAGAATGGAAATGCGTTGTGTCACCATTTTATTTGCGCCAATTGCCCGACACATCCATCTTCGGCGGATTGCTACACAACTTTTATACTTTTAACAAGTCTTAAGTGGATTTAAGTAGAACTAAATGTCGATACAAAAAGAATTACCTTCGGTGTCCACTGTAGCCACGAGAGCTGTGATCGCAAGAAACAATAATATTATCATTGTTCAACCGTCGTAACATGCAAATATCCAAATGCACTGATTAGTTATATGGGTGATTGAACGTTACGGAACACAGCTTGTAGTATCAGTTTTCTTTATCATTTCTCTTATCTGTTTACTTTAAGATTGACTTCACTGCTATCACACACAATTTTATAAAATTCAGTAGTTTTCGAAAAATATATGGTAAAGTAACGCATTGTAAAAACGTTCAAGTATTTTTATTTTATTTCAAGAGAATATGATGAGTTGCGTGGTTTGTTAATTGTCTTGTCTTGTCCTATCCATGTGTTGGGCTAGGCGTCATGGGTAGCTGAAGTCTTGTCTTGTCCTATCCATGTGTGGGGCTAGGCGTCATGAGAAGTGGAAGTATTATCTTGTCCTATCCATGTGTTGGGGCTAGGCGTCATGAGAAATGGAAGTATTATCTTGTCCTATCCATGTGTTGGGGCTAGGCGTCATGGGAAGTCGAAGTCTTATCTTGTCCTATCCATTTGTTGGGGTTAGGCGTCATGGGAAGTCGAAGTATTGTCTATTCCATGTTTTGGGCTAGGCGTCATGGGAAGTCGAAGTCTTATCTAGTCCTATCCATGTGTTGGGGCTAGGCGTCATGGGAAGTCGAAGTCTTACCTTGTCCTATCCATGTGTTGGGCTAGGCATCATGGGTAGCTGAAGTCTTGTCTTGCCCTATCCATGTATGCCGCTAGCCGTGATGAGAAGCAAAAGTCTTCTCTCTTTTACTCTGAGTGCAGCTTCGGAGTTTTAGTATTTCTCTGTCATCTATCCATCTTCGTCTGGATCTTCCTGTTTCTCTTTTCAGATGATCTCCATTTGAAGGAAAAATATTGAATGAGATCTGATTCAATTCTGATTATCTGAATGAAGCATTTGATTTTTGAAATGTCTATGCATTGTTTGCACCATATTTCTTATGGCATTATTTATTCTATCTCTGTTTGTTATCCCCAGTGCTGTTCTCGGGCATTTAATTTTCCATATTGTGAGTTTTTTGTTTTAGTTTCTCTGTCAGAGTGCAGGTCTGGCATTGGTAGCACATGAACACTGAGTTTATTAACGTTCTTTGTGGGCACTATGTTAATATTCTGGTGTAAGCAGTTGTAATAATGTATGTAAAACTGCGTTTGTTTTCTGGCATCTTGTCTATTTCTCTATCTCGTCGTCTATCTTCCGAGAACACGTTGCCTAAATACTTGAATTCCTTTACTTGGTTGAGTTTTGTGCCGTCTAAGTATATTTATTGTGGGGATTGATTTCTGCATATCTCCAATGTTGTAGTAGGGGTAAATAAATTTATATTTTTTTCATTTAAAATATTCCAACTCCTCCCAAGTGTATTTGTGGCTATCATATTTTTAAATAGTGGGTTTCTCTACATGTAGCTCGCGCTGTTCCATATGTCTGAATTCATAAATTCACTCAGAGCATAGAGATCTGGTTGTATCTTAGATAATCTAAGACTTCTCAATTAACTCAACTTAAAATATGACTAACATCTAGTTCAGACAGATTTTCTGGTGTTATTTAATGTCGAGCATCTTGATGTTGGATATCTTGGCACAGAGAATACAAGCATAATATATATATATATATATATATATATCATTTCATTCATGAAATTATCACAACATAAAGATGGTACTCACATGACGTCATTTTATAGAGTGATAATGATGTCTTGATTAGGGACAGTTGATTGATTTGTTTATCTCTCGTTGTCTAAATTCCCTAATCTATATAACTTACTAAATATCTCTAAACAAATAATCGAACTAAATTTAATTGTTCAGTATTCACGATAAACTTCACTCGACGTTAAGATACTACACAGTTCTACCTATTGATCAGTTCTTCATAGGTAATTATCTAATTCTATAATTGGATAGTCTTATGCACGTAGTTCATATTACAACTGTTTCAATAATGTCGAATGGATTGAACCAATATAAAAAATGATGGTATGTTCATTTGTGTCCCTTTTCGGAAGGGCTATTAACATACAGACAAGTTCTTCACGAGTATTCATATCATTGAGAGATGTTGTAGAATACCTTCAGTTCGGTAGTGGATTTTGATTCTTGAACGTGTGAAAGTTTAATTTCTGTTGGTGTTCATAGATACAACGTAAGGCTCTTCAAATGCTGTCTCCTTGGGTCTTAAAGCTGACGGGAATTGAACCAGGTATGTTCTAGCAGCACCGAATCGCTTTACAACACAAGTAAACAGGTTTTAGGTGCTTGACCAACCACATCTTAGGTCTGCATAGCTTCAGGTTGTATCGGAACTGCGTCTTCAAAGGTTATCTGCTTCCCCTCCTCACTTCTTCCCATACCCTCTTCCTCCCTGCTAGGCTGTTCTATCTCTGCTTCCTCTGCTATCTATTCGTTATACCCATTGCGTGTTGCCACTTTTGAGGTAAGTATCTTAATTTAACCTTATCTATTTTACTTGCTACCACACCTTATCCATTTTCGCTCCTCACCTCCTTCCGTGCACTTTCTCTCCTCACTTCTTCTCCCCATACTCTCTTCCTCCCCAATATGCCGCTCCCTATTTACTTCCTCCATTATCTATTCACTATCTCTCCTCCTCTTTCCTCCCTATCAACCACGTTTGTTTCCATGTAAGATTCGTTGTACCGTTGTCTTTCGTTTGTCCTGATGAAGGCTTAATAGTCGAAACGTCGTCTGTCCCTGTATCTCGTTGTTAGGTTGTGTTATGTTTTATTTTGGTAACACATCTACCTATTTTTGTTTATCTTGACATTCTTCAAACGTCGTCTGCTAGCTCGGCATAACTTCACAAAATATCGTAATTCGCTAGAAGATCTTCTTGAGGACCAGTACAGACGTTATTACTGTTTGTCGGAGAGAAGATCACATCTCTCACCTAACTATCACCTAAATCGAACCGCATGTGGTGGGCAAGAAATCAATATCTGCCTCCGAAATCGATCTTATTCTCATTATACTATTCAGCAATCAATTCTACTTGACTTGATTTCTATCTTGATACCATGACAGAGTTAACAGTGAACCTATATGAGGTGCCACTAGTTGACTTGATTTCTATCTTGATACCATGACAGAGTGAACAGTGAACCTATTCGAGGTGCCACTAGTTGACTTGATTTCTATCTTGATACCATGACAGAGTTAACAGTGAACCTATATGAGGTGCCACTAGTTGACTTGATTTCTATCTTGATACCATGACAGAGTTAACAGTGAACCTATATGAGGTGCCACTAGTTGACTTGATTTCTATCTTGATACTATGGCAGAGTTAACAGTGAACCTATATGAGGTGCCACTAGTTGACGATTCCTAGAACAACTTTGCTATCACACCAACAACTAGAAACCTCCTAACAAAATTCACATTCTCTATATCAGATTCCACTAGCCCTAATTATATCAACTCCTAACTCTATAGTTATGTTGTATAAACAATTTCCTTTTCGACATAACCTTTTTGGTAAAAATGCTGTTTCGTCCACCGTTGTGCTATATAACGTCACGGATTTCCCTTGAAAAACCAATCATATCGATTCATGCCTTAGATAACTTTATTAGTCAAGAATTCTTATAGAATTAATAAATAATTCTAAACACTGATTCTAACCCTTCTCCCCCTCCCCAAAAAAATTTATAAACTAATTATAATCCTTTTAACCCCCCTTCTTCTTCTTCTTTCGTTCACTTGAAACATGTCTATATCTGTAATTCTGTCTCCTTAATAAAACTCACTGTCTTTTGTAGTTCATACAGTGTCCCATAGAGCTTTGATTCCAGTGTTGTTTCCTCTGGCCAATATGTCTGCCTCAGCGTTTCATGCTCAGAACAATCTTGAAGTATATGTTTGGCACTCTGTGCTGCCTGTCCACATGTACACATGGCCGTTTTGTCAATCTTGAACTTTGTATACATGTGACTGCGGAGTCGGTTGTGTCCTGTTCTGAGACGTAGAATTATAACTTGTTCTGATCTGTTCATAATATGATAGTCATCTTGTGTAGGTGTTTGTGGCTTTCTTATTGACTTTATCATCTGTTTTTTTCTGATGGTAGGTGATTGGTATATCTGGTTGGTCTTCGGCAGCACCTTCCTTAGCCAGTTGGTCTGCTGTTTCATTTCCTGGTATTCCACAGTGAGTGGGTATCCACCGCATGGTTATCCTATACTGGTAAGACAATTCGCTAAGTAGTTTTTTTAAGTCTGTTAGTTTTCCAGACTGGAGAGCTTGAAGCACTGACCTTGCATCTGTCAGGAATACCACAGGCTGTAGGCCGGAGTTGGAGTTCAGCAGTTTTTTAGCTGCCACACTAATTGCCTGGATTTCTGCATCATAATTATTGCAGAATTTTCCTGTCGGTTTTCTGATTGTATCTCTAGGCTTGTGTGGATATTCTATATATACAACTGCACCTCCATTCCTCACAGCATTCTGTGCTGACCCATCTGTGTACATTCTGACCCATATATCTTGTGGATATTCCTCATCCAGGAAACTGAGGGTGACTGTCATTCGCTGCACACTGTTCTGTTCGTCCTCGCTTAGTATTCCTTTCACAAGGGTCTGAATGTATATTGGCATTCCATGGCTTTCACTCCACGGGGTTTGTTCTGGTACAGACCTTAAGGGGCTGTCAACTTCAGGTAGGTCTGGAAATTTTTCAAGGAGTCGTTTAGCTTGATGGATAAAGCTGCTCCTTTTCAGTCGCCCATTTGCTAGATTAACCCCCCTAAAAGTCACAACAATGGATGAAACGGCAGATGCGCCCCTTTTTTAACTAGACTTTTGTCTTCTATATGTTTACAACAAATTTAAGAAATCTCACTGCCCATTTATTCAAGTATATTAATGTTCTAAGTAGCCTCTATGTGACAAGTCCATTTCGGGTTATAATTCCTATCACATGTCACTTTCCTACAGAGATCAACATCGTTACAAACTTACTATATCCCAGAACTACACACGAAGTCCTAGTTTGTTATTGTTTTCATTCCTTCTGCCTAATTCCTTAGCCTAAGATTCACACAGTAGGAACCGGCTTTAAATATTCCAAACTTCACTAATCTCAATCTGGACACAACTTAATGTACCTACAAAAATATAACTTACTTTTCCCTTACACTGTCTTGTTATAATACTGTGATTATATCTCGAAAATATTTCGCTATCAACTTTCATATGATACTCTGAACTGCCCTCAGATTTATAATGCACTATTTACTTGTACTGTCTCGTCTAAAAATCACAATTCTCAAACTAATGCACATCTTAAGTTCAGGCTACTGTACTCACTGTGGTTGCTTTTACTTAAACAAGCCTCAGTTTGGCTTCTTGATCAACGATTTCTCTTCGATGTTGCTGCTTATATGTTTCAGTTGACGTTACCACTCTTTCTTCGTGTAGTTTGAAAATGTCTTCAGTTCTTGAGTACGTCTTCTCTGGTTTGACTCTAGAGTTGTACTGTCTTTGATAACGTTTCGTCGTGTTTTCTCCACAGGAGATATTGGTTCTGTCAGACTCTGACCTAGACTGACTACAATACAGCCTATTTTCTCCTACATCGTTCTTGAGTTAGGGGATGTTCCAAGTTCCTCGTGAACTTGACTTGAGGTGTTTCTCCTAACATCGCTCACTAATATTCGCTAGTAACATCTTATTATCTACCTAATTCTAAATCTCTTTATCTAATTTACAATTCCTACCGTGTGTTAATGAATTACTGAAAATCACGGACCAAACAAATCTCTTGTATACATTCCACAACACAAAGGGGAAATTATTCTGTCTCTCCGCTTCACTCCCCTTATTTACCTAATAGCGTAACCCTGTCCGTAATGTCCAATAAAGAAAAATATATATGGTTTTGGGATTTCGAGACTCATTTCTGTCACACAGTTTCTAATTTTGGTTTGTTGGTTAACATGTTATTTATTTCACAATATACAGTTCAGATGTATCATTGTATATTAATGCCTGATCGTCTGTAAATAATAGCAATCCGTTTATGTTGTTATTGTCTTCTTTTTCTCCGTTTTCTTGTTCTGGTTAGTTTTGTTATACTATTGCTGTTAAGGTTTCTGTGATTATTTTCTTTATATCAAAGTAAATGTACTTCCATGGAACTAACTTGGAACGTCTTAATCAGACCCGTAGATAATGGTATGTTCCGGGGATCCTACCTTAACAAACCAAACATGACTTTCAGTACTATAAACATGGCCAAAAGAGGCGGATCAAAAGCCAACAAAGGAGGTGGATTAAAAGTCAACAACCTCCCGCCCCTTCCCCTCATTAATGAGAACCTTGGTACTGTCTTGGTAGCAGAATATTTTTTTTTTACAAAATAATTGAACATTATTCCACAAGCTACAGAATTATCTGGTATGAAAAGAAAGTTAACCCATAGCATTTATTAATGCCGTAGGGGTGTCAGATGTTAGCGATATCACATTTCAGTGGCTTTGCAAATGAGGGTGGTAGCCACCTCCTCTCCCTCACAGTCTTTACTTCCCGGATTAATCCGGTACCCATTTAAGGCTGGGTCGACCCAGGAGATCTGAAAAGCATTTCCGCCTCAACTGGGGAATAAACCCAGGACCATTCATATGCGAAGACAGTGCGCCAACCACTGCTACGCGGCTCCATCAGTATATGGTATGAGAACTGTTTGAGACAGTGTGTTGCTTTGTAGAGAATGACGGAGCACATATGGGAAAATGTGAATACAACGAAGTCAATCATTTACTTCTTATTTGAGTGATAAATATCTTATAAAAGATTTTAATAAATAATTAAGCTAGTGGTTCTTGCTAGTCGCTAGTTACATACATCCCAAGCCGGTAGATTAAGTGGGGGGCGGGGCTTATGGTGTTCTTGGTCTTCCTCTTCTTCTCTTCTATCGCTCTGCCATCTAGAATCAGCCTTTCGATACCATCATGTCTCTTTGAGTGCAAAAAGAAATAATGTAGCTTCCTTCTTATGATGGTATTTAGAAGCCACATAATTTAGTTTCAATAATTGCATATTTCAATGATTTTCTGTTTCTTTGTCCGTGATATTTGTAGGATCTTTCTGTAGCACTTCATTTCAAATGAGTTTATCCTGCTGGATATTGTCTTGTTTAAAGTCCATGTCTCACAACCATATGTTGTCACTGGGAAATCACATGTTCTTGAAATGGTTACGTTATAGTGATAATTACTACATTTTCATGCAAAAATCGGCTGTGCTCGGCTTACTAGGCATAAAGGGGCCACAACGTAACTACGCTCCCGGTGGAAATCGCATGAATATCCACGCTCGTTAATATGGAGCGAACGCAAAACACACAACCGAACTACTTTGCCACAGATTTCTCGTTTGCGTTAATTTGTGTGTTGTAATTGCGAGACTTCTCCTAACTTCAACTGAACAATCTCCGGAACTGTTTTTATTTCCTCCCGGATATATATACATTTATGTATTTATTTATATATTTATTTATGTATTTATTTATGTGTTATTTATGTATTTATTTATGGATTTGTATTTATTTATGTATTTATTTATGGATTTATTTATGTATTTATTTATGTATTTATTTATGTATTTATTTATGTATTTATTTATGCAGTATTTTTTCTTTGGTTCTTTTGGCTCTGAGTATCACTCAAAGAAAATGTCCTGTCTAAAGCAAAACTTCTACCTTAAACTGCTAAAAAGGTCATCTTATCTATTTCTTGTCAGTTTTACTAAACTATCAATGACATTTACGTGTATCGGATTACGAGTTTATAGCTTGACTTCGAACACCTTTCCCTGGTAGTAAAAGATACCTTTTAGAAATATCTGATTTCAACTTTGACAGAAATTGGATAATTTTCACCATGCCCTTCATTTATAGTCGTGCTAGCCAATATGAATTCATTCTTCTAAAGTGACGCATCTAATTTTTTCCAGTGATTTTTCTTGCTCAATTTGTGTCTCAATCAATCAATCAATCAATCAATTAATTGTGTCTATTCACTTTGTGTCTCAATCAATCAATCAATCAAAAACCAATCAATTGTGTCTACTCACTTTGTGTCTCAATCAAACAATCAAAAATCAATCAATCAATTGTGTCTACTCACTTTCTGTCTACCAAAGTCTTTTTCCAGAATAATTCTTCGCGCGGATTCCAAATTTTTTTAAATACTGCTCAGCCAACTCTTCCCGTAATTTTCATTGGATGGCGGATCAAAGTATATGTCCACAATGGCCAATGATCAGAACATCACCAAGGAGGAGGCGAAAAAAGGAAATTGAACTCTGATGAGAGCCCTTGCTGTAACTATAGACAACGCCACACGCACTGTATCATATATCCACAAGAATCAGATATTCACACAAGTACAAACTCTACCTGGTACGCAGATATTTAGGACGTCATCATTTCCTGACAACTATGTCAAACACAGTCACATCAGGCATGGATACTGACCATGTGACAATCGCCATTACCACGGTAACCACATCAATACTGACAACAACATCAAAGTTATCGCGTCGGATCACCGTGAAGATGAAAGGGAATTGAAGATCAGAGTCTGACATCAGCGTGGTATTTCTTCTGTTCCTTTGAGCAGCATGTTCTCTGTGGGTACCTACAGTTTGACACGTACAATAGAACTCCGATTATCCGAATCCCGATTAACCGAATCGAATTTGGGTGAAATAATTTTAGAGCTTTAGCTGACGCTAGTTTATCTATCTATCTATCTATCTATCTATCTATCTATCTATCTATCTATCTATCTATCTACCTACCTACCTACCTACCTACCTGCCTACCTGCCTGCCTGCCTGCCTGCCTGCCTGCCTGCCTGCCTGCCTGCCTGCCTGCCTGCCTGCCTGCCTGCCTACCTACCTACCTACCTACCTACCTATCTATCTATCTATCTATCTATCTATCTATTCTCTGTGGGCATTGTTTGCCTTGCGGTGTAAGTTGTGGAATAGTTCTCTGGCGATGGCCTTCTTGTGTGCTGTTTGTAAGCTTGTTCCTGTGACTTCTTTAATTTCTGTTATTCATCTTTTACAGGGTCTGCCTCTGATTTTATAGCCTGGTACGTACATGTAAGTAACTGGACTTATTAATAGAAGCAAACAATAAGTCATTGCCCTCTTCTGCTGTGCAGATGTCCATTATTTTGTCTGTTTGATTCAGACACTATTCAGTTTGCACAATTCGCTCTATTCAATTTGCACTGTGTTTACTATGTCGTTGTTTAGTGTTTGTTTTTTCATTGTTGGATTAAGTGCAATGAGTACAAGACGTAAAGGTGTTGTTTTGTCAATTAGTAATAAATTATACACTATTAATCAATTAAATAAAGGTGGGAGAAGCTAGAATCTCTGATATTAAAACTAACAGTGAACATATTCGAGTGCGTTGTAAACAGGAGATGGATTTTCATCTAGAAAAGTTATGAAAAGGGCTAAAAATGAAAATATTGAAAACGATGTTTTCACTTGGTTTCTGCAACAACGATCGATTGGACAGCTGATTTTAGGACGTTAAATGTGAGGGAGGTAACCATTAATATGATGGAATGCTGAAGGCTTTAATGGGTTATCTCCCATATATATTTGTATGTATTTTTTATATACTTCATAGCTCTTGGTCTTATCTAGTTCGTGTGAACCTGGACATCGCTACGGTAATACCATCTACTGTACTATATATCTTACTTGGATATACCAATGTACACGATAGCTATTGACTCAATCAATTTTTCTGTACTCTCCACATTTATAATAGCATTCAGGAAAAATCAATCAAAAAATAGTAAAACTAATGCCAATGAGATATGTCCAAAGGCAAAGGAACAAGGGCTTTTTCCACGTTATGTTCAAATAGGGAAGCGACCTTATCAAGAAACAAAAACAAACGAGAAATAAACATATACAACTATCAATTCAATGTGATGGTCTCACAACTCCATCTCATTATATTAGAAAAAAGACATGACGCAATCATGTCCTGTAACAAGCAATGCATTTAAATGCATTCATCGATAAATGAAGGACAGAGTACCTGGTTAGATGAGAAAGGGCTGACCAAGAAGGCGATGTCCTGACGACATTAAATATATCATGAATACATCGTTATAAAATGCAAGACGCATCGCCCAAGACAGAGTGGGGTTCAGATAGTTCATTGGAAAGACAACGTTCTGGAGAGAATACGTCACATGACACATCGATAAATGCATGTACAAAAGGTTCAGCTGCAAATGCAATCATAAATGAAGATTCTGACAACTTTTACGATTTAATTATGAGACTATCTCTTTGCATTGATAGTTTATGTGTGTTTATTTCTGGTTCATGCTTTGTTCTTTGCTAAAGACCGTTACGTGGGAAAAAAAGATTATTCCATTGTTATTGTTCTTGTTTTATTGTTGTTGTTGTCAATGATATTAGTTTTACTATTAGTTATTTATATTAGTTACCAGTGGCAGCAATACATTATTATAGTTGTTATCGCTTCTTAGTGTTGTTACTGCTGCTCTCTCTACTTTGTCAGATATCCTTTGATAGTTTGGTTATTTATACCATCGCAGAATTACATATTTGAAAGGATGGATGAGCTGGAAAAATAGGCAGGAGAATGTAAACAGAAAGGCAATTATGTCATAACATGAAAAGAATAAAGCTATTCCAATCATCAAATGTGAAAATAACTCGACAATAAATGTTTATTTCTAGCTAGATCGGTAGGGACATGTTACCATACTTCGCTGGAGGACATGACACTAGAGACTGAATAAATACATGTACACGATATGCCAGTTTGTTACATCAATTTTCACTTTTGGAACAAATGAACAGACATTTGAGCATATCCTGCAGAAGTGTGTCCAGTATGAACTATTTATAGAGATACACTTGCCCAATAGCTCAACATTTCAACCAATGATTTATAGAAGAAAACAAGAACTCCAGATAACAGTAGACTTCATCCATGATACGTTTTTTTCTGGCGATCACGGTCGCGAACACAAAAAAAAAAAAAAGGTTCGCAGATTGTTTTTTCCAGGATCCTGCGGTAGATGTTCTCAGTATGATGCAAGTATTCGAAATACCGCCCCTCTAAATGGTTTTTATTCAAAATACCGCTCCTTTAAATGTTTTTTTAAATTCGAAATTCCGCCCCTTTAAATGGTTTTCATTCGAAATGCCGCACTCGACAATGTATTTTGATTAGTGTCGTCTGATGCGTGCCTCTCAGGTACCCAAGTAATTTATATAGATCTGCTCTATTAACTAGGTCCCAACTCCATTGGACTGTCTATATCGTCCGTATGCCAGATATGCGCCTTCCAAAGAGATTATTCTATTAGGAGCTGTACGATGGTAAATACTCAAGTGGAGGGCAGAAAAAAGCTTTAAGGATCAGTTAAGAAACTCTCTCAAGCACTGCGGCATCGATCCTAGCTCCTGAGAGACTACAGCACCTTGATTACTCAGCTTGGCACACATAGATCATTACTGACATCGCTTAATTTGAAAAAGAAATAACACCGAGGGCAATTTACAAGCTAAGGAAGCGAAAGGACACATCCGAAAGCTCTTCTATCTGCGTTCCTTCTGCACTCCAGCATGAACTGCAATAGAGCTTTACTGGCGCGAATCAGACTCATCGGGCATCTACGAACTCACAAACCAAATTAGACTATCATAAATGTTTTTTTTTTGTACTTGTTCATAACATTTATTGATTCCCATGCCATGCTCACCTTCACTTGCGAAGGAGGAACACCGTATTAGACAGCACATATTCACTAGGAATTCCTCGCCAGGATATGCTTGGAGACTAGTGCAACACTAGAAATGCTTCACATAGATCGTTCATCGACAGATAACTAAGAATTTTCATACAAATTATCTCTCTTCGATAATTGTGTTCCTTGTATAAACCTACAAGGAAAAATTACACAGCAGAAGTTTATGACGATGAGATCAGTTGTGAAATTCTGAAAGCAGATGATAGGACAACTCTTGTGAAGATGCTTGCTATTATAAATGAGGTATGGAGGGAAGAAAAAACCGCCTCAATAATGGAAAGATTGAGTTATTGTAAAATTACCAAAGAAATGCGATCTATCTGATTTAACAATTGGCGAAGAATTTACAGAGTAACAACAGTCAGTACCAAGATAAAATATTATGTAGTATGATGTTAGAGAGACTGAAGGGACTGGTAGATGAAACAAATTAGAGAAGAACAAGCTGGATTCAGACCAAAACGATCATGTAATGGTATTTTACCCTTTCAGTACATTCTGGAAAAATTGTTGAATAATCAGTATAAATGCAATCTCCACTTACTATCAACTTTATTATTTTCAACAGGCATTTGATAGTCTGCACCAGCCAACACTATGTAAATTCCTTGCCAGTTACGACTTCCCTACTACATATCTAAATGTTATCAATATGATAACTCAAGATGCTGTGTTAAAACAAACGAGAGTAGTTTCACGTAGAAACATGAGTAAAACAAGGATGCATTATGATACCATTATATTTTAGCTTGGATATAGACTGGGCTACAAAATATTGCGCCAAAAAATTTTGATATAAAATGGACAGGAGATCACTAAGAACTCTTAGTGATGTTGATTTTACAGATGACTTGGCGTTATAAAGTCTAACCCCTGATAATACACACGATATGCTGAATCGACTTTGTCATCTTTCAGAACAAATTAGTCTTCAGGGCAGCCATGTGTACATGTGGACAGGCAGCACAGAGTGTCAAACATATAATTCAAAAGTGTTCTCAGCATGAAACGCTGAGGCAGACATATTGGCCAGAGGAAACAACACTGGAATCAAATCTATGGGACACTGTATGAACTACAAAAGACAGTGGGTTTTATTCAGGAGACAGAATTACAGATATAGACATGTTTCAAGTGAACGAAAGAAGAAGAAGAAGTCTGAAAGGCAACACTTCCAAGACGAAGTTTATGAATTTTACTAACTGTAAACTTAAAAACATCCTAAGCGGAGAAAGAATTCAGACAGTTGATCGCCCGTTTGTTGTCGGGTCCCGAAAGGGGAGCAAAGAATAGCAACACTGTTTACCTTCCACCTATGTCGTAAAAGGCGACTAATGAGTTATGGGATGGAGTTTGCTGTCCCATCCCATATAGGGTCAGTGACCCAAAGCCATGCTGAAGTCGGATGTGTCAGGCCGAAAGGAGCAGATATCGCAGCAATGATGTAAACCATGACACACCGCATTCCGTTCTCCGTACTACGTCCTGCTAATCTGCAGGAATTTGAAAACGAACGCAGAAGAAGAAGAAGACAGTTGATAACTTTTCTTATTTAAGCAAAAAAAATGACACAATATGGAGATACAACAAAAGAGATTCCTATTCAGAATAGTGCTGACAACACATGCGTTCCATAAAAAAAATAAGTAAACATACCAAACTACGACTGTTCAACTCCAATGAGGTATCCATGTTGACATACGGCTGTGAAAGTTGGAAATTGACAAACGAACCGACGAAGAAATTGACAAAAGCACTGGCGAAGAAATTGACAAAAGCACTGGCGAAGAAATTGACAAGAGCACTGGCGAAGAAATTGACAAAAGCACTGGCGAAGAAATTGTCAAAAGCACTGGCGAAGAAATTGACAAGAGTACTGACGAAGAAATTGACAAAAGCACTGGCGAAGAAATTGACAAAAGCACTGGTGAAGAAATTGACAAAAGCACTGGCGAAGAAATTGACAAAAGCAATGGCGAAGAAATTGACAAAAGCACTGGCGAAGAAATTGACAAAAGCACTGGCGAAAAAACTGAATTCATTTGAAAATAAATGTCTTAGCAGAATCTAAAATATTGGTTGGGAATAATTCAAGTTAAACAAGCATGAATGAGAAGAAACCCAAAGAACAATAGGCCTTATGTTTCTTCCAAAATAAGAAGAAAACTATGGACTTATATCGGACTTGCACGTACTTAGAATGAATCAAAACAACAGTATAAAAATTAGTATTAAAATGGGTACCAGGTGACACAAGGAAAAGAGGAAGACCAAGAGAGACTTTTCGCAGAACAACAATCAAAGAGTCTCAACAACATACAAGAATTACACACAGTAGTATCACATGGCTCGAACTGGAGAGTTCTCATTTTTGACCTATGCGCCGTGTACTGTGCTGAAGGAACATAGATAGCTAGATAAACTACAGCTTTATATTATGGTGTTGCGACCTTATGGTGTACTAACATTTCCAACTTTCAATGGTGATATAGAAATCCACGGCAGAATATGTTTCCTCTTGTTCCATATGTTAGGTAGAGTAGTTTTAGTTCAGCTTCAGAATGATGCTACTCTGGAATTCTTTACAATTTGGAGTTTTTTCCAGAGCATTTGCAAATCACAGAGGACTGTTTTACTCAAAGATAATGCAAAGCTAATAGGCAATATTGAAACCGAACAAACAATGCTTGGAACATTGTGAAGAAGTTTAGCTAATACTGGAAACACACATGATAACGCACACAAATCCACGTTTCCCGCAGGAAACGGATGTGTCTGGCCATTGGTGCAAATAAGACGGCGACACAACACATTTCCATTCTCTGGACACATTCTGCAGGAAATCTAGTAGGAGCATTGTCCTGTTACAAGAGATATCAAGCGGGAGTTTGAGAATGAACGCTGAAGAAGACGAAATCCACGTTTCTATCAAAAGTACTTTATCAAGGCTACATACACAATAAAAAGCGATGTACAAGAACTGACATTCTTTTTGACGTTTCTTATTGACGTTAACATGGCAGAGCTAATAGATTGTCTTCTACTTAAGACAGAACTACACTGTAACTCTTACAATCTCGAGGCATGCTGCAGATAAAAGGGATGATTCTCTCCACGACGCAGGGGCGTTGTTCTTAGTAGGCTACATCATATCCCGATCTTGGGAAGTGATAGATAACCTCAGGCCAATCCTTTGTAGTATATATCTACAGCTTGTATGTCACGAGGCAGTGTAACTGTTCTTTACTTTTCGTTGGCGTTCTTATAACTACTTACACCGACTTCGTTCTCAAACTCCTGCAGATTAGCGAGATGTAGTCGCGAGAATGGTATGCATTGTATCATAGGTTACAGCTTGGCAGTCTAATAAGTACCTTTCAGCCTGACACATCCAACAATCAGCATGACAACATGATTACTTACCAATCTCTGGGTTGGAACAGCCAACTTCACCCCCTAAACCTCATTAGTTGCATCTTACATCGTACATAGCATGTAACAGTTTAACTATTCTTTGCACCCATCTCGGGTGCCCAAACACACGGACGTCTTTCCTATAATACATATGTAACATCTTTCCTATAACACATATGTAACATCTTTCCTATAACACATACGTAACATCTTTCCTATAACAAATACGTAACATCTTTCCTATAACCCATATGTAACATCTTTCCTATAACACATACGTAACATCTTTCCTATAACACATATGTAACATGTTTCCTATAGCACATATGTAACATCTTTCCTATAATACATATGTAACATCTTTCCTATAGCACATACGTAACATCTTTTCTATAACACATATGTAACATCTTTTCTATAACACATATGTAACATCTTTTCTATAACACATATATATATATATACCATATGTAACATCTTTCCTATAACACATATGTAACATCTTACCTATAACACATATGTAACATCTTTTCTATAACACATATATATATATATATATACCATATGTAACATCTTTCCTATAACACATATGTAGCATCTTTCCTATAACACATATGTAACATCTTTCCTATAACACATATGTAACATCTTTCCTATAACACATATGTAGCATCTTTCCTATAACACATATGTAACATCTTTCCTATAACACATATGTAACATCTGTCCTATAACACATATGTAACATCTTTCCTATAACACATATGTAACATCTTTCCTATAACACATATGTAACATCTTTTCTATAACACATATGTATATACCATATGTAACATCTTACATATAACACATATGTAACATCTGTCCTATAACACATATGTATATACCATATGTAATATCTTTCCTATAACACATATGTAACATCTTACCTATAACACATATGTAACATCTGTCCTATAACACATATGTAACATCTGTCCTATAACACATATGTAACATCTGTCCTATAACACATATGTAACATCTTACCTATAACACATATGTAACATCTGTCCTATAACACATATGTAACATCTTACCTATAACACATATGTAACATCTGTCCTATAACACATATGTAACATCTGTCCTATAACACATATGTATATACCATATGTAACATCTTTCGAGACGTACAAATATACTTATCTCTTGTTCTTTTGTTTGAAATTGAAAGACCACACAGTACCATACACATACAGTAACATAAACACAAGGTACCAAAAACAACATAGTACCAAATACAACATAGTACCATAGACATACAAGAGATTGAATAAATCTTCCTAAATGTATTGGAATAACCAAATGGTCGGAGGGCGTCCGACAAAGTGGAGTGTGCCGCAGTAACCAAACTAATAAATAGTAATGCAAAATAAGATAAACAGGTTACTAGAAATACCTAACTATGAACATATCTACATAAAAAGGTATATAAGAAATATTCAATAAAACAAAAAATGACAATTTTCCTACGTTGGGGACCTTTATTGGGACCTTTTTTAGCAAGAAACACCCCCAAAAAAAATTAAATAAAAAAGACTAAAAAAAGACACCAAACCGTAAATATATTAACAGCCAAGATGACTTGATCCTGTCTCTCATAACAAAGAAATAAGGTCAAGTGAAAACAGCAGAGCGTGTCTAATAAATATCGCATTGAGTGCATTCAATAAGCATTCATGAATTTGCACACTATTGGAAGACACGGAATGTGAAAGAGAGAATTAGTGTTTAAAATATGCGGCGGATATATTTTTTGCGTACTATAGAAGAGTAATAATGAGGTTGTGAGGCCATGGGGGGGGGGGTTGAGAAGGAAATAGTAAGAGATTGGTCACAAGGGGGGGGGGCTACCAATTGAAGTAGAGACTAAATAAATATACAAGAGGGATAAGCATATGACAGTGCATGGAATAGATATGCAAACAAGTACAGACATAGACATATATACATCTGCACATACATATACACAAAAATATGCAAACAGCAATATATAAGAAATGCATATAAAACAAAACAAAATCGAAACATAGATGTATGAAAGATACCCACACAAAATGCACAAACATGTAAATATATCTCCACACTCAAGTGAGGGCCCACACAAAAATACGTATACACATTGACACATAATGGAGATATGTGCATTAACATAAACAAACACTCACACACACACACACACACACATATATATATATATATATATATATATATATATATATACTCATATACATATAAACATGCATCAGCATAAACTTATTCTCACATAAATAAATGCAATAACATGAACATCCACACACATAGATATATATACATACATATACAGTTATTCCTATGAACATTCGTTCACATGAAGATATTAACATGCAATGTTAAATATGTATACATACACAAGTGTGGCCCAAAGTAGTAGTATGGATACATAGAAACATGTAAAACAAAATGCATATACAAATAACTATACTTGTATGGGCAACTATCTGTGAGACAATTACAATAATAAAAAGAAGAAATAAAAGTAACGATATGTAAATTATTGAACAAAATTATAACAATAAGATATACAAATGATGGACTAGAGTGCAAAATAATCACATGTTAACATTAGAATAACCACAAAATAAAAATATACAAAAGTCTGGCAAACACAAAATAATGAATACTGAACGTGTACAAAGACAAACAATTGCAAGATCAGTACAATACGGGAGTAGAGGTTATGAAGAAGAAGTGGATAAATCAAATGAAACGGTGATTGATGTTCATTACGTGTGGTTGTAAGACTCCCATGTGACAAATGAGACGATACTCCTAAGACTGACGTTGCCGATCACCAGTGTAACATCGTAACAAACCAGTTACAGAGACATCAGAGCTACCATGATGTGACGGGCTGTTGAAATGATTAGCAACTGGGGAGTCACGATGATTCGTGATATCTCTCAAATGTTCGGCGAATCTAACAGCTAAACCTCTACCAGTCTCACCAATATACTTCATATCACAACGCTTACATATAAAATAGAGTATATTAAATTACGGGACAAACATGAGAAAGAATCCTGAATATCAAAATGTGATTTAGGGAACTAGCATAGGAGTGAGAATAACAAAAGGGCAAGTCAAACAATTTCGGTGACAGGGGACAGTTCCTAGTTGACCTTCAGGAGTGCGCAGACTGGAATGAACCAAGAGATCGCGAAGGTTCCTGTCCCTCTGTAAAGCAACTAAGGGAAGAGTGGGAAATGCAGGACTGGAGATTGGATCTAACTGGAGGATAGAGAAATGTCGTAATATAATACGTAGTGCCGGCATATTATGAGGATGAAAAGTGATAGCCAGTATAGGGCGATCAGATGTATGTTTAACGGATGGTACGAGGGCCACTGAACGGGAAATAGTAAGAACACGTTGTAAAACTGATAACAGGATATCCTCAGGGTACAAGCGACGGTGAAAAAATCCAGCATCTTATGAGCTTGAACCAGGAAATCACCATCATCTTAGCAGAGACGACGAAGACGCAGCAGCTGTGAAAAAGGGAGGGAATGACGACAAGACCTTGGGTGAGATGATGTGTAAAGAAGAAAACAAGAAAACATCATCTCACAAAAACAGTATTTAGTTAAATTCGTTATGGTTTTGTGTTCTTAACTGTTTTTGTTGTCTTGATAAAGGTCCCAATCGGACCGATACGTTGACAATTGTATTTGTTCTTTGTTTTATTGTTATTTTATTATTTTATATTGACAGTTTTCTAGTAACCTATTTACCTTATTTGCATCTCTCTTATAGCATGACTACTAGATTTCCAGCTGGATGTTGTCCAGAGAATGAATGTGCTGTGTCGCCGTTATATGCACCAATGGCCCGACACATCCGTCTTCGGCAGAGAATTGAGTTTGAGAGGAGAGCTTCTTCATTTATCAGTAGGCCCTAAGCTTTATATGTAGTCATATAAACATACTTGTAGATACGATTTCGCGTAGTGAACGGAGTGAAGGAAGTTCTTTCTACAAAATAATAGGTGCTCGCGAATATCGTTGACATTCATTCGATGCTTGTGCAAATGTGTCAAGTTTACTGCTGTGCCAAATTCGTATAACAGTAATTTTTGAGGGATAAATTGATCCCTTATTTCCTATTATGTCCAATATGTATATATGTAAAGGTTAACTTTCAGCCCTTGTTGGGTAACATTGTTGTTTTTGCAAATTTTATTGTGCTAGTTTTTGATCTGTAAAAATAAATAACTTCAGTATTGTTTCAGCTCCTGAACTGTAGCTATGTGAATGAATATGTCAATGTCTATTTGCCTATTGGATGAAAAGTTATCTGGCATGTTGTTCTCATGACGGAAGTGAACCTTGGTCATAGTGAACCCTTCCAAATCAGACGGTCTTATGATGGAAAGTTGATGATACTTACGGTATGTCACAATGGTATGAATGACTATGTGATGTGCATATTCAATGCTAGAGTTGGCCAACAGTTGGTGTCATGTAACAATATGCTCGTAAGATTATAATATGTTTTTCGTAATATTATAATTGGGCATACCATGGCAATGTAACTATCTATTCAACGGACGGCACAAGACAAGTCAAATTGAAATTTAATTAATGGAATATTTAGATGATTTAGTTTAGATAGAAGATACGATACTTAATACTACTACTAAGATTTAGATAGTATAGATCATAGATTGATAGAATAAAATAATTATGAATTATGGTAACAGCAGATATGCATTTTCCTTTTTTTGGGATGTTAATAGATCTTTACTTTATACTGTATATTTGTCTTTGATCTTTTTCGTTGTGTAGGCTTAGAAAGTTAGAATTAAATAATATTTCTTACCTGGACAGGACTGTCTAATTCTAAAAATACTAATATTTAGTAATTAATAATATAAAAAATATAATCATCTAGGCCTATATTTATATTATATTTAATATTATTTTAGGTAGACCCCTACTTGAACAAAATTGTCAAAATAGTTCTACACCATTTAAAATGCTAGTATAAGTATTAGTATTTTTGAGAAAAAAATGCAACAATGTTTTCAGGATGGACATACATATTTTGTTGAGGTATGGTTGAATTGCAATTTTCAAGATATAACTATCTAAGCTATAGTATAGTTAGATAGCTCTTGAAAATTGCAATTTAACGAAACCTCAACCAAGTTTGTATGTCCATCCTGAAAATAGTTTTGCTCTTTTTCGAATTAATTTGACATAAAAATCAGCTACATTAAGGATAGGGCACATCTTTCGTATCTACAGTCACAGTGAAATTTGACATAGTTTTGAGGTATTTCCTAACATGATAAGAATGATGATCCTGGCGGGATGACAATCTTGTACCATAGCTTTTGGTAAAGGGGGCGTTAAAAGGATTATAATTAGTTCATAGATAGTTTTAGGAGGGGGGAGAAGGGTTAGAATCAGTGTTTAGAAGTAATAAATAATTCTCGTGTAAGGGTGAATCTGTATGATTTATAGCACAACGGCATACAATCGCTTGGCGGTCGGCGGGGTGTGACGTCACTACACACATCGTGGTGATTGGTTTTCTCATGGAACTATGTGACTTCATCTGCTTAAACATGAAAACAGTGTTTTATTGCGCAGTGACCATAGATAAGAACAATTTACCAAAGATAGTCATTTAGGAAAATATAAATTAAACTTGTGATCACAAAATGTAGTCAAGCTGATAATTTCTGAATTATCTTAGTTATTTTCAATAATATAAATATAATACACAACTATACATTTTTGTGTTCGCTAAGACAAGATGCTTATGTAGATCACATTTCTGGAATTTTCAGATGGACACAGAACTAATTGATATTTAAAATGGTGGCTAATTAGTTAACATTAACTGCTGTTTTGGGCAATGTCCGGAACTCTTAAAAGTTACATATATAAAAAGAGAAATGGTTACAGCAGCTAACATGACAAACGATCTATATCATGACAAACGATGACATCACTAAATGTAAACCCTGGTCACAAGAAATTTATAGCCTAAGAAAAATTTCTTTATACGCTAATCCCAGATGTCTGTGCAACTTCGACTTATTTGCTTTGTTGTCTCTTGTCTTGACAAATTTACCTTCTATTTCTTGAGACATGTATAATAACATAGGCCTATATAATATAGTAAATAAAGTTACCCTTTTCCACAACATTAAGGCTTCTTGAGGAATAACGATGTTAGGCTTATATTTTTTGTTGAAAATCAAAATAGTTAGGGTTTATGTGGTCATCATCACACCGTCTGCCTTTGCTTTCCTAGATTTTGTAGGACCTACTCATTTCCTTAGACTGAGTCAATCTAAGAGCTAGAAATTTAACACATTTTCTAGGTGCATTGGAAATTGAACCGTCAGTCACCCGATGTGGAGATCAGTTCACTAAAAACTAAACAATAGGGGCCCCATAATATATATTATAGGCTTATTATTTAGGTGATATTTTCTTTCGGGAACATAGTCATCTTTTTTAATTCCCTGATCTTTTCACGATTCTTAGCGAGTTGACCTGCTACAGTCAAATACAAGTTTAAAGTCTCTATCTATTGTCCTTTCTCTATTTTTGCTGTAAGATGTAGCAGGATTGAATGACATTCAATTTTCAGGCCATGTCACTTTTAGCTGCTTCATATGAAGTCATATTATGATGTCTCAGAATGTTAACTTCTACAATCCGTCTTCTTCTGTATCTTGCTATTTTCATGTTGCATGCTCTTGCTACTGGGCAATAAGAGTTCATTCTCTTTAAGTGGCAGAAATATTTCAGTCTCTGTTTTTCAATATATTTGACCACAGACCCAAGTTCTTGTAATCAAAAGATACTACCCCACTGTCTGAGTGGAAAAATGCTGTTCCTGAGGTGCGAAACTTGAAAGAGGGCATTTACGCTGAAACCCTGCACCATATGGAAATCAAAGTAAACAACAGGGGCCTAGTATTGTCCGAGGTTTGATGTTCACAGAACGAGAATCTCACTGAAGCTTCTCTGTAAAACAAGTTGTGGGAAACCCATGATGACCACAAATAAACAACTCTGTACATGACCAATAATTATCTATCTATTCGCCAAACCCTGTTACCTTTCATCGTCAGGGGTAGAAGAGTTTTCTGGAGATGGTCCTCTTGTGTGCTGAGTTTGTTGCCTCTTTTATTTCGATGGTCCATCGTTTTCGTGGTCGGCCTCTAGATCTGCCTTCACTGTATCTGTGTTGCATAGCTTGCTGTGGTATGCTGTCTGATGGTAGTCTGCTGATGTGTGCAAACCATTTTATCTGTTGTCTCTTAATATATTCCATTATTGGAGTGGTACTGGTTCTTTGTCTAATGTCTTAATTTCTCACTCTGTCTCTTAGCAATATTCTTAGGATTCTGTGCAAGCATGCCATTTCAGCTGTCACAAGTTTACATTTATCTTGTGCTGTCGTTGTCCATGTTTGACATTGGTATACAGCATTGGTATAATAATTGTTTTGAGTAGTGTTATTTTGGTGAATAATTAACTGTATGTTTAACAATTGCTCATAGAAGCAGAAAAAAATGTCTGACATTGATAATACAATGTTTGTATGAAGATTGAATTTACGATTTGCCTCTATAATTCTTTCTGAATTTGTGTTTCATAATTGGTATTAGTTCATAATTTTCTAATTTATTATCTTCTTAATTCTTATCTCAATCTCCGGATATATGTTTTCAGTAAATACTCTAAAATTTCTCTTTGTCTATTGTCATTATGGTTGGCTGTTACCAACAACTCTATCTTCCATTATTAGTTTCTTGATGCCTCTTTATATTTAGATTCACAAATATAATAAATAATAGGACCTAGTTATTACACTCCCATATTTTTTATATCTTGCCCCAATTTCTATAGAAAGTGGATTTGATAAGCAGGTTGAGCAACATCCTAAAAAGCTGTTAGCATAAAATATTATTATACAGTGATTATTTATTAGAATTTCTACCAGAATTGTGTTGGCATCAAGTGCGTTCAACCACCTAACAATCATCTGGAAATCAAAAACAAGTAAATATACCAAACTACAACTGTTCAACTCCATTGTGATATCCATATTAACGTATGTTTGCAAAATTTTGGAACATAACAAAAGTGCTGGAGATGAAATTAAATTCATTTGAAAGTAAATGTCTTAAAAGCTCTTAAATATTGGTTGGGAAGAATTAAAGTCAAACAAACAAGTAAGAGAAGACACCCAAACAACATTATATTTCTACAACAATAAGAAGGAAATGATTGACTTATATTGGACATGTATTTAGAATGAATGAAAACAGACTCAGTACAAGCATTAAAATGGGTACCAGATGGCAAAAGAAAAATAAGAAGACCACAGAGAGAATCTTTGCAGAACAACCATAAAAGAGTGTATGACCATGGGTCTAAACAACATGCAAGAAATACACACAGTAGCATCACATTGCTCAAACTGGAGAGCTTTGGTTTCTACCTTATGCACCGTATTAGACGCTGAGGGAAAATAGATACATTTTTGTTAGGAAGCATTATCGTTGCACTGTGGATTAACCTTTATGTGTTCATTAATTAGTCATAGATCAACATCGTGGCACAATTGACACATCAGCACATGCTTGAGTAATATATCAAGTTATACTAGGACTCACAGTCCCAAATCTCTGTTTATTGACATTTTTCCCATCCTATAATGATACAAAGCTCTAGTGACACTACATTTCAAGCCCAGGTCCTTTATTCTGGACATGGAAAGGAATATTTACCCTCATTAATTTTACAGAGTGGAAATGGAAATGTACTGAGTTTGAAACCCTCTTCAGACAATTGTGCATCTAGATCGTTCAGAAAGCAATGACAAACTACTAAATATAAATACTGTCAAGATAAAACTACAACCAAAATATGCTGGGCTTTTAGCTACATCTTGTATAGGATACACTACTAATTTGAAGGTCTCTAAAAATAACCAGACTTTGAAAATGTTTATACATGGATTTAAATATGTTATCTGCGATTAACCAAATGTCATCTGCGATTAACCAACATGTCATCTGCGATTAACCAACATGTCATCTGCAATTAACCAACATATTCTGCAGAAAGCTGTGTAAACACATGCTTCACAGTAACAAAGAAATACAATGAGATCCAAAACCTATACTGAAATGCACTGAAAACAAAAGTTATGATTACAGAAAAAGCACTGAAAACAAAAGTTATGATTACAGAAAAAGCAAAGATCAAATCAAAAATAACAATATAGTCTAGAACAGGAATGTGTAAACAAATGTGAATATGTGGGAGCAAATATGAACAGTTCTGGGAAATGAGAAGTTGACATCAAAAGAAGATTTGAAATTGCAGCCCACAAACTAACACAAATGAGAAAAACTGTGGCAAAGTAATAATAATGACACTAAAATAATCCTTTCAAGATCCTGTGTTTTCCCAGTGCCAACATATGGATGCGAGACCTGGACTTTAAACAAGACAATATCAAAAAAGTATAAATTCATTTGAAATTAAATGCTACAGAAAGATTCTACAATTATCATGGACAGAGGGAAAAAAATAACATAGAAGTTTTGAAAATACCAAAAGTAAATGAGGGTTGGCTTCTAAATGCAATCATAAGAAAGAATCTACAGTTTTTTTTTCCATTTAAAGTGACATAAAAAGGCTTATTATTGAAGGCAGAGCTCCAGGAAGAAGGAGAGGAAGACCAAGAAAATGGTGGACCAATGATATTAAAGAGTGTATGAACATGTCCCTGGCCAATGCAGGCCATCTCACCTAGAACAGAAAGTATTCATGAATGTTGATGAAGACAATATTCTGGAAAGAATATGCCACTTGACAGATCTTACTTTAGAAACCATTAGAGGGTTTGGGGTCTGTAACTGAACACATATGGATCTGCTTGAAGTGCTTAACCATTAGTTAATTCAGAAATTCATTCTGGAGACATTCTTTCCAGATTGTAATCTTCTTTATGCATGTTCTAAACTTAGAATTCTGGGTGAGTTAACCTACCACAGAAAAACATATCTAAATCATTTGAGATGTCCATCGTGATTGTGTGTGGCTCTTACAACAATCATACTATAATTATTTTATTTTTTCCCCTGCTGGTATGTTTCTTTATAAGGCAAAAAAAGACCAGCTTGATATTATAATCCTGTTTAGAAGTAAATGCTCTGTGACATTTAATGTTCTTATCAAATTCTTCATTTGGCTCATTTCGAAGGCAGCATTTATCTTTTGTCACTGATTTGTCAAGTATCACTGTTGTTAAGCTATTAATTGCTACTAGAATTATGCTTGCTCTAATCAGATGTAACTTATTTATAGCTGGTGCATTGCCATAGATTTCTATTTGGACTATTGTGAAGTCACTATTGCAATCCTGACAATGATTTCAGCAGCAGTCAACTGAACTATTCCTGTTTACGCTCAAATATTCAAAATAATTAACCATTGTTTTGCTGCAGAAATTTGTGTTATGGACATGGAATGTAGGTGATATTTTTCATGTTTTTTGCCTTTTTTACAGGCAGGATTAATGCTTGAAAAACGAATAAGTATGATATCTACTGAGGACTCAGGGGTCACTTCACAGTGAGTACTTATACATCTGTCATTTCAGTGTCATATGTTTGTAGATGTTCAAATATGGTTGAGCTTCTGTCATTTCAGTGTCATATGTTTGTAGATGTTCAAATATGAATGTCAAAATTAAGATGTTTTAATATGTGTATGCTTCTCTCACTAGTATCATGTTTTTCTAGATATTTAAATATTGTTGAGCTGTCACTTCAGTGTTCAAATATGGTTGAGTCTCTGTCACTTCAGTGTTCAAATATGGTTGAGTCTCTGTCACTTCAGTGTTCAAATATGGTTGAGTCTCTGTCACTTCAGTGTTCAAATATGGTTGAGTCTCTGTCACTTCAGTGTTCAAATATGGTTAAGTCTCTGTCACTTCAGTGTTCAAATATGGTTGAGTCTCTGTCATTTCAGTGTCATATTTGTGTAGATATTGAAATAGGTTGAACTTCTGTTACTTGATTGTCCTGTAACTATTCATATTCAGGTATAATTATATTTCTGTAGATTAACTTTCATGTTATTATGGATATTAAAATACCGGTGTCCATATGTTCTATTGCTTTGTGGTTAGTACACTGAGATCTGGGTCTGGTGAGTTCAATTCCATTACAACTGAAAATTATATTTAATATAACTAATGTGCTCCTAGGTCAAGCCCAACTGCAACTAAGGAAATTGGTACCACGCCTTCTGAAGAAGTAGAGGGGACAGGCATGTTAATGGTTACATCATGTTTCTGATCAATGAAAAATATGTGCCTACAACAATATTTTTTCCCAAAATGCTTCCATGTTATGGAAAATAGATAAAATTACTTTCTAGGTCATGTTAGGCTGAAGTACTTGTGCCTAAGTACTGCACCTTTTTGACGAGCAACGTTTTCACTGTCCTAACCTTTCCATTTGACATGTGGAGACATAAGGACTCTCAAATTAAGAGCAGGAAAATGATGGCTTTTGAGAATAAATAATAAGGTTAAGTTTCTGGGAACATCATCACATGGAGTTTCTACTTGTAAATTATGTATAGCTATGATTATGAGGAGTGTGTAGCATTGTAGTTATAACTATTATATTTAAATCTATCGTCCTAAGGATTTGTGTTGAGCCCTAATATGTCTTGGATTTCTACACATTTTGGGGAGCTATATATATATATTGTTGAAACCCTTTATACAGCGTGTATTTTAATGCATTTCACTATTAAACAACACATTCCCAAGTACATGTATTCTTTATTCCCATTGCACATAGTGAATTTCTATGTCAGAACATAAATATTTTATCAGCTCAGGCACGCTTATTATGCTGGCATTTGACTGTGTGGGTATATATATAATATATGTATTTATGAGAGTATAGTTCTACGTCATGCCAACGTGGCACTATATTTTTTTCTGTGCTTTGTAGACAACTGAGTTATTAAAGTTTTGTGTTATTATCTCAATTCTACGCACATTTTAATGCAATATATTTCTTGTATACTTAATTTTCTTGACATGTAACTTCACGTATTTCCATTGTATTTATTTGTGCTATTCTCATATTGAACATATTTATATTGCTTAGAAAATCACTACAACCAAAAAATTCTGAGTTGATGGCTAGGTCTTGAAGAGGATACGCTACTCTCTTTTATTCACACATATGTGAATTTCATACAATCTTTAGGATACTTTGTGCTTCAATTTTGTGTTTGCTTGTCTCATCTTATAAAACCTTTTGGTGGAAACATCGATTTCTTGTGTTCAACATGAAAATGATATTGTATACCCCTTTTTTTCTATTATTTATATATCATTCTTGATTAGAAATGGCATAATTTCATGCGGGGGCATTCCCATAAGTATTTCGCTCTTCTTTCCAGTAGCCCTTCCAAGACTATACAGACTAATATACCAGTCAGATGTTGACTGTGTGATCTTTTGATCTTTCCAGTAGCCCTTCCAAGACTATACAGACTAATTTACCAGTCAGATGTTGACTGTGTGATCTTTTGATCTTTCCAGTAGCCCTTCCAGGACTATACAGACTAAACTACCAGTCAGATGTTGACTGTGTGATCTTTCCAGTAGCCCTTCCAGGACTATACAGACTAAACTACCAGTCAGATGTTGACTGTGTGATCTTTCCAGTAGCCCTTCCAGGACTATACAGACTAAACTACCAGTCAGATGTTGACTGTGTGATCATTTGATCTTTCCAGTAGCCCTTCCAAGACTATACAGACTAAACTACCAGTCAGATGTTGACTGTGTGATCATTTGATCTTTCCAGTAGCCCTTCCAAGACTATACAGACTAAACTACCAGTCAGATGTTGACTGTGTGATCTTCTGATCTTTCCAGAAAGGACACACTTTCTCTCTCCGCCCCATTTTCTTCGATTGTTTGTCTGTGCAAATCATAATGCAAATTATAACTTCTGGTGTCGTTGTCTTCACTATAGTTAAATCAATGACTTTTCCTTATTAGGCCAGTATTTAAATAATACTGTGCATTGTGCAACCACAGCATTGCCCGCCAATGGGTCTTCTCTTTCGTTGCCTGTTACCAATTTATTTCCATATGAAAAGTTAAAGGTCATTTTTATAGATTCCCTTGTGTATGTGCAGCAACGCTTCTTTGTTTATTTTTAAGGTAACCTATTCGCTATTTCTCAGTTAAAACTACGATCATTTACATTCGTCTAAACATGAGTCTCGAATATAAAGCAAACATTGTATTTAGTTGTGAGGTCTCGGAGTCATGACCCGCCTGTGTATTGATTGTCTCCAAGTTTAACTATTCAGGCAAACAACACACGCGTGTGAACACGTGCCGGACTGCAGTTTCCAGGATACATTCATCGAATCCGTTCCTTCAATAGTCTTTCATGAACCTCTGAAATACTAGTCTTCTGGCTAATGGGAAAATAAACCTTCTTAAAACACTTATTTGATTTTCTCTTCTTCCTTGTTCTCCAGTCGACTCTTCGTCCCTGTTCTCTAGTCTAAGCCAGACGAGGATATTGATTTCGTTAGTGAACTGTACTATGGTCACCAGCACAGACATGTCCGTAGAGTTTGTCCATCAAAGCAGTTTCGAATGTCCATTGCTTGCTTGTTGGGGTGTGATACAATAGACAGCTCTGTAAAATATATTCCATGTTTTCTGGATTTTGCCAACAAGAGTACATATCTCTAAACTTCCTGTAAATGTGTGATTCTCAGTCTTTTTCGACTTGTTCTCAATGTAAAAAATGATTGTTCATTTCTTCCAAGCCTGTATATAGCATTGAAAATTAAATCATTAATTATATAGCGTTGCAAGAAAATTAAATCATTTCCATCTTACCTGCCTACGTAAATTGCTACATATCCATTGGTGGGACAAAGTACCATACTACGAGGTCTTGGAAAAATCAGCCTCAATAAGCATCCACAGAATACTTATGAAGACGCAAGCACGCTGGGCAGGCCATCTTGTGCGTATGGAGAACTCGCGTTTGCCAAAACAAATATATTATGGAGCACTCAAGGCAGGATTTCGAAAAGCTGGTGGACAGAAAAAGCGCTTCAAAGACAGGATCAAGTCATCTTTGAAACATCTTAACATTGACGTGGGCGCTTGGGAGAGCCTCGCTCAGGATAGAACAGCATGGCGTTACAGCATTAGAACGGGTGCACTATCCGCGGAAGAATTCAGACAAGATACTGCAAGACAGAAGCGGATACGTAGAAAAGAAAAAACATCTCATTCTCACACAGATACCTTCTATTGTTGTCAATTCTGTAAAAGAACATTTTGTGTGCGCATTGGACTTGCTAGTCATTTAAAAAAGCACTATTAACTTTTTTTATTTTTATTATTTATTGTTATTATTATTATGGTTGAGTTTTTGGTCATCGTCGATCACGACGGACGAACATCATCATATAGCATTGTCTTGTGGGCTGGTGAATTGAGTTCATTACATGTTTGAAACTTTTGATGATGGACTTCATTTATGACCATTCACGGGATTTTCACTGGTCGCTATGATTAGACTGTGTATGTATTACAGCCAATGAAAATCAAGGGAAAGTCAGAGGAGTCATTTTAGTAGTCTTGTTTCCCCGTTAACCAATATGTCATATCTTTACGATTGTAACGATTCTTGTGTTTGATACTTTTGTCTCACATACCGTATGTAAGTCCTTCTCCACAATACGCCTATTTGCAGATTCATGACTGCTTCTGCGTTCACTGTCAAACTTGATTCTTGATTAGGAACAAGCGCCACATCACTGGCGGTTTTCCCATATATGCTCTGCTTGCCGTTCCGTCAGCTATCTAAAAGTGTATAAGCTCAGTGTCCCAGTCAGTTGCTGATTACACGTTCTTCTGATCTTTCGGGATCAAACTCCATCTGGTCACCAAGATGTAATCCGGAGTGTGTTGTGCTGATTTGATATACATCTCAAATGAGATAAATGCGCCTTTCTTTCTGACTCATCCGATATTAACATAGCTTCTGTGTCATTTTGACCCTATATGGGATGGGAACGATAGCTCCACCCTCAAACATCCTTAGTCACCTGCTATGAAGGCAGTGTCGCTATTTTTTGCACTTCTTTCTGCCTTTGGCATGATCGCTGATTAATTTGCGTATATTGTGTGTCTACCTCCAATGAAATACACGTAAATAGTTTATCAGCCAGGATAAGTGATGATGTATACACGTAAATAGTTTATCAGCCAGGATAAGTGATGATGTATACACGTAAATAGTTTATCAGCCAGGATAAGTGATGATGTATACACGTAAATAGTTTATCAGCCAGGATAAGTGATGATGTATACACGTAAATAGTTTATCAGCCAGGATAAGTGATGATGTATACACGTAAATAGTTTATCAGCCAGGATAAGTGATGATGTATACACGTAAATAGTTTATCAGCCAGGATAAGTGATGATGTATACACGTAAATAGTTTATCAGCCAGGATAAGTGATGATGTATACACGTAAATAGTTTATCAGCCAGGATAAGTGATGATGTATACACGTAAATAGTTTATCAGCCAGGATAAGTGATGATGTATACACGTAAATAGTTTATCAGCCAGGATAAGTGATGATGTATACACGTAAATAGTTTATCAGCCAGGATAAGTGATGATGTATACACGTAAATAGTTTATCAGCCAGGATAAGTGATGATGTATACACGTAAATAGTTTATCAGCCAGGATAAGTGATGATGTATACACGTAAATAGTTTATCAGCCAGGATAAGTGATGATGTATACACGTAAATAGTTTATCAGCCAGGATAAGTGATGATGTATACACGTAAATAGTTTATCAGCCAGGATAAGTGATGATGTATACACGTAAATAGTTTATCAGCCAGGATAAGTGATGATGTATACACGTAAATAGTTTATCAGCCAGGATAAGTGATGGTGTATACACGTAAATAGTTTATCAGCCAGGATAAGTGATGGTGTATACACGTAAATAGTTTATCAGCCAGGATAAGTGATGGTGTATACACGTAAATAGTTTATCAGCCAGGATAAGTGATGATGTATACACGTAAATAGTTTATCAGCCAGGATAAGTGATGATGTATACACGTAAATAGTTTATCAGCCAGGATAAGTGATGATGTATACACGTAAATAGTTTATCAGCCAGGATAAGTGATGGTGTATACACGTAAATAGTTTATCAGCCAGGATAAGTGATGATGTATACACGTAAATAGTTTATCAGCCAGGATAAGTGATGATATATACACGTAAATAGTTTATCAGCCAGGATAAGTGATGATATATACACGTAAATAGTTTATCAGCCAGGATAAGTGATGATATATACACGTAAATAGTTTATCAGCCAGGATAAGTGATGCTGCTTGGGATCTACGCAGGACTACGCCGAAGAAATACATATTTCCACCGTAGAACGAATTTGACTGTTTCCATATACATCATTGTCACCTTGAACTTCGTAGTGTTTACATGTCACACGTGTTTCTAGTGCCGCTGTTGTGTTAACATTGTTTTTACTGTTTTCATTGCTTTTCACTGTTTCGTTTATATATTCTTGAGAAAGACCTAACGGTTCGAAACGTTTAAAATGTTTTGTGTATTGTAATTTGTATGTCTTCTTGTTTACACCGTATAACCCATTAGTTATAGTCCGTTGTGTTCAAGTGGAACTTTTCTTTAAAAAACCTGTGTTCTACGTAAGTACTATTCTAGAACGAAAGATATCTTCTTCTGCGTCCGTTCTCAAAATACTGAATATTAACAGGATATAGTCCAGTCTGGAAAATGTTGTTTTATAGTTTGCAGCCATGCTACGATATAGGCAATATAAGCGTTTTCGACCTGATTCATCAGACTTCAGCATACATTCTGATTCACAACAACATCCTATGTCGACTCTTACATGTGTGGCAAGTAACTATTGCTATTATTTGCTTCTCTTTCAGTTCCCGATAACACTCGAGCGTAGCGATGAAGGATATAAACCGACAAACTAAACAGTATAGCTAATACGAATGTGGAGAAGTGCACTACTATTGCGTGACTCGCAAACCTGAAAAAATTACGCATGCGGTTGCGTCTGTGGGTCTCACCAATGGCTCACTAGACAAACCACCCATGCAACAGAAAACCTTATTAGATGACATGCCTTTAGATTGAGATTATCTTCTTATAGAAGTTTCATGACATGTCATCTATGCAATCCCGTAGTCGTAATCTTCGATAACAGTTACCATGTTGTTCCGACAGGCCGACGTTGTGCTTGAACTAGTTACGGGCACGGCATGGGTGTGCGGAACAATAAAGAAACCTGTCGCAAGGGCCAGAGTTGTGCCCTGATGTCGACGTCTGTTTCAGCGGCATTAGACTTGAAACACTGTCAAGTCGGATGGCTGCTGGAACAGAGGGCGGAACACCTATGGGAATGCCCCATATGCTGTGAGGCTTGTTTCTAATCAAGAACCTGGAAAATTATTATAAAAATAATACAGCTTTACTACAGGTATTTTTAATAACTGCCTTCGAAGAATACTAATCATTAGGTGGCAGGACAAGATAGGAAATAAGACGAATAGATCAGGATATGATGGACACCAAAAAAGGGGAGAAAATGGGAATGGAGTGGGCTATCCCCATTACAGCCTCGCCTTTCTGAAGGCCTCAATCCATTGTTCGCGAACAAGACCCACTTATACCTTCCTAATCATGCTCATACAGTCACTCATGATGCAGACATTTTGTTGAGAACACATATTTGTACATACATACAGAAACGCCGTAAAGGACATAGCTAGGAATTTCAATGAGATGAAGCGAGAAGAAGAAAGGGAAACAGGGAAGACATAGGAACATCATTGAGGAGATAGGTTATGAAGGAAATGACACAGATGGGAATCATATAGAATGAGTCTGAAAATGTATAAGGACATAGAGAAATGGAAGTTATTGACTTGTCATGTGAACCCGAAGATATATAGTCAACCCCGAGACACCGATGTTTTACGTGATTAAACTCATCTCCAATGGGGTGCAAAGGGAACGCATTGCTCTAGGCGGACCCAGGGTTAGCAGATAACCAAGATCCCAAATGTACCTCCTCGCGGTGCACCCTGGAAACAGAAATACAGCAGATCGAGCTGATTCTGGCCAAATCATTTGTGGATCGTGTCCGATAATGTGGAAGTAGCAGATGGAAAGATATTTGACTGCATAAGAGACATGCAATATCTCCGACACCACCAGCAACACCACATACATCGACACTGTTGACATACAGTGAAGCTAGTCAGTCCAGTCCGAACATTGGAGGGGCGGCCAATGTAAAATGCACGTAAAGGTAGATGCATGGCGAGAGACAAATAGATTACATACTGAGTACAATGATAGGGCAGAACAGCGCTAGAGGGCAGCGAGAACTGCAAACAGAAAGTGAAAAGTTCCTAGGAAAGGGAACTACAAGCTCCGTCAGCTCGAGACGAACTTCTAGTTACCTGTCCTAACCCAACTCTAATGTCGAGCCTTCCTAAACCGGAAATATGCTCGCGAAGAGAAAGGGTCCCGTACCCGATGGGCTTAGGCAAGAAAGGGACAACGATGGCAGTCCTGGCCCAAATCTACTGTCAAGGGTTCCGTACCCGATGGGCTCAGGCACAAAAGAGACAATGATTTTAGCCCTGGTCCAACTCAAATGAAGTTTTCCTATACCGGAAATACACTTGCAGAGAGAAGGGGTTCAGTAGCTGATGGGCTCAGGCGCTATTGGGACAAGATCGCTCAGCTCGAGAACGCCTTGCTCTCAAACGCGTGGATGAGACTCAAACTTGGACAAAGGGTACACGATGTCGGTGAATGACACCTCGACTAAGAGGGCGAACGAGCCATGGTCCAACTCTTCCGATGAGTTCTTCCTCTTGAGGAACCAGGCTCACGGATGAGAAACGGTTCAGTACCCGATGGGCATAGGCACAGTACGTCCAATTACACGAGGCAAGGTCATAGATAGTGGAACACCTCGTGCGAGACAGACGAGAGCAAAAATCGTCTGAGCGAAGAGTCACCACATGCACTCGTGCCTGGAGACAGATATGGAGGCTGTCACAGGCTAGGGTAGCCCACCCGAATTGTCAAGGCATGCTGAAATCGGATGTGCTAGGCCTATAAGGCGCATAACGGTGGCACAACGTAATCACGCTCCCGGCGGAAATTGCACGGATATCCGTGCTGGTTACAATGGAGCGAACGCAAAACAAACAAACAAACATCTCCAATCTGTTTTTCAGTTCAGATTCTGTTTTACTGCTCTCTTCCTAGTAATTTCGGATCTTTTCCATCAGCTAACCATCTCAAATCAATCTATGGTATCTATAAACTAGGGGTGTACTGTATTTCGGCTCCGGCAAATCCGGAATCCGGCCATTTTTACAAATCCGGCTCCGTCCCAATTTTGCCGGATTTGTGTTGCCTAGTCACGTGAATTTTCTGTACATGTTTCATGAGGCCAAGCTGAATTTTATGATGAAAACTATGAAAGCAACCCTGCTTGAAGCTGTTAGCAGCAGATTTGCTGATACTGAATCTAACAGTATTTACACCTGTGCCACACTACTTGATCCTCGATTCAAACTGTGCTTCTTCTCCGAACGTGGCAGAAGTAATGCACGATTCCATCTGATGTTAGCAGATAACTCCATTATTGATTCAGCAAACACAGTCAGTGCACATGATCCATCAGCTACTAGTAGTAGTACTAGTGTTTTGATTTCTGTGAGCACTGCCACACAGTACGAGTCCAGCCTATGGAGCTGTTTTGACACAATTGTCGAGGAAAATCCCACCGCAGATTGTTCTGCATGTACCGAAGGCAACAGCATTAACACTGAGGTGACAGAGTACCTGTCAGAGCCACTTGAAACTCGACAGTCAGATCCAGTTTCATGGTATCATGCTAATAAGCAAAGATTTCCAAGTATGGCTAGACTGGCGAGGGATTTCTTGCACCACCAACTACAAGTGTGCCATCGGAAAGGCTGTTCAGTACTGCAGGATACATTATCACAAGCCACCGTAGTAGCCTTGTACCACAACATGCGGAGGCGTTGATTTTCCTGAAATACAACTCGTCCCTTCTTGACTCTGAGAGTTCAACTTCACAGCCATATTGAAGACTGACTGACTGAAATAGTGAAATTACTGAATGAATATATTTCAATCTGTTCAATGTACTGTTGTTGTGAGTTGTAACTGAGCTAACAATTTGCCAACTGAAAACTAAAGTATGAAAAATTAAAATTACTAAATTAGCATTATGTGCTTATGTATTATGTTTCATCTTGAACTTATGGAACTTAATATTACTTATTCTAATGTAAATGTAATTATTTTACATTTAAACTATTTAATATGAGTAAACGTCATCACTGTCATGTCTATAGTAATGAACAGTCGAGTGACTCCACTCACCTAAGTCAAGAGATGTAGTACATTATTTTATTTAATTTTTTTTTCATTTGTAAATCCGGCTCCGCCTGGATTTCACAAAAAAACGGAATCCGGTACAGCTCTACTATAAACCCATGTGCACTGTACTATAAACTGATGTTGGTGCTTCCATTAAACTATAAGAAACATATTTTTTTTGTGCGTCAATATACATGTAGTCACCATAAACTCAGACACATGCGGTTGTGTTTGTGGGCCTCACCAATGGCTCACTAGACAAACCAACCATGCAACAGAAAACCGTATGAGGTTATCTTCTTATAGAAGCTTCATGGCACGTCATTTATACAATCCCGTAGTCGTAACCTTCGATAACAGTTACCATGGTGTTCCGACAGGCCGACGTTGTGCTTGAACTAGTTACTGGCACGGCGTGGGTGGGCGGAACAACAAAGAAACCTGTCGCAAGGGCCAGAGTTGTGCCCTGATGTCGACGTCTGTTTCGGCAGCATTGGACTAGAAACACCATCGAGTAGAATGGCTGTTGGAACAGAGGGCGGAGCACTTATGGGAATGCCCCACGTGCTGTGAGGCCAGTTTTCTAATCAAGAAAAATCAAGAAACTCAGACACTTTCAGTCTGAAAGTTTTCCAGTAAATGTTTTTAAATAATTTATAATACTTGTCGATTCTTAATATTTGTTTATGCTCTCATTGGTATTGACTCACTTTGTCATTTCCGACTGAACGCGTCGTCATCTCACCGTAATAAATGACAGTTGAACGGAAATAGACGGAGAGTGTGGACACATTTCAATGTTAGTAACCTCATACGCTATAGATTCGGTTACGTTAATGGATATTATACCAGCCGAATTAATTCTAATATGATTTGTAGTTCCAGTTCATGAATATTGGGTAAGATGTTTTGTACAATTATGATAAAAGTCAGGTTGTACGCGAGACTGGCAACCCAAACTGTACAATTAGCATCACCCAGGGTTAATGGTTCAGTGTCTGTTATTCATAGAAAATGCATATCTTTGTAAGTTGTGTGTTATGTTGTTTGAACTTAACTTATATTCCATGACGGTGAAGAAAATATATCGGTGGAACATTCTTGGTATAAGTAACATTCTGTAGGAGTATCACTGGCACTGTTAGCCAAACGCTTGTCTCACAGTCGTGACGATTCACAGATTGATACAGATCAAATCTCACATCCCGCCGAAGACGGATGTGTCGGGCCATTGGCGCACATAAAACGGCGACACAACGCATTTCCATTCTCTGGACTATATCCTGGAAATCTAAAAGGGCCATTGTCCTACTGCAATAGATATCCAGCAGGAGTTTGAGAATGAACGCTGAAGAAGAAGAAGAAGAAATCTCACATGAAATCGTCAGATTGTACATTTTAGTTTCAGTTTAACGTAATTTGTAGTTACGTTTAACATATTTTGTGGTTATAGTTTAACATTATTTGTGGTTATAGTTAAACATTTTTTGCTGTTATGGTTTAACATTATTTTGTAGTTATAGTTTAACGTAATGTGTGGTTATAGTCTAACATAATGTCTAGTTATAGTCTTAACGGAATGTGTAGTTTCAGTAAAATTGAATATTGCTCCAGTATCTGAGAACGTTTTCGTTTGCTGAACATTTGTCTTTAACTGTCAAAATGACTTGGTGATCCACTGCTGACATCTTTATTTGCTCATATGACCAATGCTTCCCCGATTCAGATATTCAACCCTGTACATTATGGCGTTAAAACAGTGTGGTGACACATTTTAAAACATTCAACTGATCTCCATCTGCTTGTTATAGGGAAAAGCATCAGTTCTTGAAAGCAAGCCTTCATTACTTTAATAGAGGTTATCAACCTGTGCTATGTGGCCTTTCCAGGGGACAACATTGATTTCCAAGGAGCTCACTTGGAAAATCTTTGGATTTAGTTTTAGGGGGTTCATATACACTCGTCGGAAGGGGTGTGGCACACAAAGATAACAAATGAGCAATATTGAATAATGTTTATATATATATATATATAATATTATTTGGGCATATTAAAAGACATTTTATCTCGTTGAAGACGTTCTTGAAGGCAGATTCTAGGGACGGTAATTAAGAAGTAGGCAGAGATGTAAGTGTTAGAGAAACATGAATTGGGCATGCTATAGTCTAGGAGGATGATCCACCCAGGCAAGAAACATAATATGTTGTAGGTTCGTTGCAGCCAATTTTCATTGCGGAGATGACACCTGATGATGTTTGTGGTAATAAGCCATGAAGAAAGTCAACAGGTGTTTATGTCTATCTATCTATCTATCTATACGCTGTGTCCCTTGTTTGCCTTGCGGCGTCAGGGGTGGAAGAGTTCTCTGGAGAATGCCTTCTTGTACGCTGTTTGTAAGCTTGTTCCTGTGGCTTCTTTGATTTCTGTGATTCATCTTTTACATGGTCTGCTTCTTGCTTTATAACCGTTATGTCTATGTGTCATGACCATTTGTGGCATGCTATATGTCGGTAGTCTGGAAGCGTGTGAAAACCACCTGATCTGTTGTCTTTTGATGTGTTCCAATACTGGTATTGTTTTGGTTATCTGTCTGATGTTATCGTTTCTAATTCTATCTCTTAATGACACTCCGAGTATTCTTCGTAGACATGTCATTTCTGTTGTCACTATTTTTCTTTTGTCTTGTGCTGTCATTGTCCAGGTTTGGCACTGGTAGCATAGTGCTGGAATAATAATAGTCTTGTATAATGCAACTTTGGTGTCTATGTTTACATTTTTGTTCTTGAAAATGCGTGTCATCTGTCCTAGGATCTGGTATGTTTTGTTGCATCTATTTTGTATCTCTTTACTTGTTTTTCCTTCACTCGATATAATGCTTGTAAGTGAACTCATTTACTTGTTTAAGGTGTTTATCATCGATGGAGATAGTGATATTTCTTTCTTTCTTTGCTATTGCCATTATTTCAGTCTTTTCAATATTGATCTTCATGTTGAATTTTTGGCATGTTGTGTGGAGTCTGTTCATATGGTCTTGCAATTGTTCTTCTGATGTCGCTATTAGTACTTGGTCGTCTGCAAAGATTAGTTCGTTAAATTTGTCTTTTATATTATCTTCTTCGATGGTACTTGTTAGTTTACAGATGTGGTCGATATATGTTATAAAACGTTATGGGATAGGACACACCCCTGGCGAACTCCTGATTGAATTTGGAACTTATTGGACACACCTGCATTTGTTCTTACTGCACATTGGCTATTTGCATAAATGCCCTTGCATATGTTGATTAAATGTTCTGGTACTCCGTATATTGATAGTGTTTTCCATAGTTGTTGTCTGTCTACTCTGTCGAATGCCTTTTTTTGGTCTACGAATGCGATATATAATTCTTTGTTGTTTTCTGTGGCTCTTTCTGTTAGTTGTCTAAGTGTAAAGATAACATCCGTACAGCTTTTGTTCTTACGGAAGTCCATTTGGGTGTTTTGAAGTTGTGGTTTAATATATGTTGGTAGTCGTTGCTCTAATATTTTGTTAACATTTTTTCCTGTGTGGCTTAGTAAAGATATCCCTCTGTATTTTGTGCAGTCTCTCTTACTGCCTTTTTTCTTCCATATGGGAATTATTGTCGTGTTCCTCCAGTCCTCTGGTGTTTCTTGTTTCTTCCACATTACATTAAAAAGTCGGTGTAACCATTTTTTCCCGCTCTCTGCTGCTGCTTTGATAAGTTATGTTTGTATGTTATCAGAGCCTGCTGCCTTGTTTATTGGTGCTTTGTTTATTGCATTTTCTATTTCCGATAGTAGTATATATTGTTCTAGTTTCGCTGCTGTAGTGTTTATTGTTGTGTCTTCATCTCCTTATCTTAGATTTAGTAATTCCTTGAAATATTGTTGCCATCTTTCCATTATTTGCTTCGGTTCTTTTAGTGCATTACCGTTTTCATCATTTATTATTTCTGTCGGTTCATATGTATCTTCTTTGTTTCTCATGTTCTTGATTTTCTTGTAGAACCTCTTTTGTGCATTTTTATAATCTGCGTTGAGCATGTCTCCATATTCTTTCCATGAGTTGATTTTGGCAGTATTAATGACTTTCTTGGCATTTGTTTTTGCTGTCTTGTATTATATGTAATCTACTTGGTTTTTGCTTTTAACCCATTTCTTATATTGTTGTTTCTTTACTTTTGTGGCTTTTTTTACTTCTTCATTCCACCATGCTGTTATTTTTTGTTTCTTTACACTATTGTTCTTGTATCCGCATGCGTCTCTTGCTGCTTGTGTTATAGCTTATTTGAATAGTTTTCATTCTTCTTCTGCTGTTGTAGTATCTACTGGTTCGAATTTGTCTTTTTAAAAATAAGTGTCGAATTTTTTTTAGGTTAAATCAAAATTAAAATTTCGCTTTTGATTTCAAATCGACTTTGTGTCAAGTATATCATGGTTTGTTTATCATGTGCCCGAAAACGCCGCCTCCTTGAGAGCGATGAGAGACGTTAGGGGGCGGTGGCAGGTAAAAGTGTGAGAAACACTGAAGTATGTAATTTTTAAAATACGAATATATGGAGGTATTAATGGCATGCAGACTGTGTGGATAATATGAATACCTCCAGATGGTTGTATGAGATAAATCTCTGGGAATAACCCAATGTACTAGAGATGTGAGAAGGACTGAAGCAACACACGGCAATATAAGGAAAACATGAAAATACGTAAGGAGTGATGCCAATATTACAGTCCACAACAGAATGACAAGTATAAGCACGGACGACGTTTCATATAAAAAAGTTTCATCAGGACAACACACACACACAATCTCTCCCCCCCCCTCTATATTAAAAATGAATATTGCACAAGTGACACGTGATACGAAAAAAGAGGAGCAGAGGTTGATAAGAGAAGATAATAAGAAGAGAATGAAGAAGATGATGCACAACAAGATGGTTGTAGGTTGATAAGTGATGAGATATCTGTTTAGTCTGCACATAAGCTGGTGGGCCGATCCTTCTACGTACACACATAGACCATCTCCGAGTAGGTGGTTTCGTCGCAGAGTAATACACACCTCTGAAATAGGTTTTGGGTACAAAAGAAAGCCCTGGATAACTCTATAATTACACATTAAGAAAAACTGTAGGTATTTCTCGAGCATTTACACAAACATATTTCTACAATATGTGTTTTATGCAATGAGTATTTTTAAACCTTGTGGGTTCAGACATGGCGGTACTCCAGTAAAGACCTGTGTACAAAAATCATTTCTAATCCTTAATTGTATTTCACTGTTGTCTAAGGTTCCATCACGCCGTCATCTAAACCTCAGAACATTCCTATTTAAATCTCACTTAGCATACTTAATATAACTTAGTCCCTCTTAAGAAAAGTAACCGCACACTATATTATGACCATCAAAACTAATGTCGATGTGTACATCGTCTGCGTACTTAGTACACTGCCCGTGGTATGTCTGAATTGTACGTGGACATTGTTTACTATACAAGAGGAAATATAGAAAGAAATCTATATTTCGACACTTGAGATGTGTACTTGGTATTTACTTCGTAAGCCAATACCGAGATACTGAATTCTGCAATAATTAAATAATGAGCACTTGTTCTCATTTATATTTGTTAGTTAATTAATGAACACTTGTTCTCATTTATATTTGTTAGTTAAATAATGAACACTTGTTCTCAATTATATTTGTTAGTTACATGATTTATCTTTTTGCTCTGAGACACAGTTCTGCAACCTGGGATGATGGTCAGTATTGACTGTATCAGATGATATTGTTTGATGTAATAGTTGAAGTGCTGTTTTGATGAGGATTTGTTGATTTGGCCTGGGATCTGGCCGGATCGAAGGTGGGACTGTTTTATTATGATGTTTCTCAGTCCCGAGAATGACCCGTATCGTCGTGGTGACAGGATGATCAGAACCGCGACCTGTCACTATTTTATGATATAACTCTGATATAACCAAACTGCACTTACCTCTGCTGTTGATAAGAACGTACCTCACCATAAGCGGTATATTATGCTTAACCAAGTGTCAGGAGGATTTTTCTTGAATGCTGCGTATTTCGCGGTCCTAAGAAGGACAATCCTGAAGGACTGAAATAGCAAATCACGACAACAAAGAAATACAGCGAGATCCAAAATCTATATCCAAACGCACAGAAAACAAAAATTATTACAGCAGATAAAAGATCAAACCAATAATCAACATAGACAATATAGAACTAGAATGTGTTAAGAAATTCGAATATCTGGAAGGAAATATAAACAGTTCCGGAGATTATTCAGTCGAGATTAGAAGAAGACTCGGAATTACAACACTTAAATTAACACACATGAGAAAGATATTACAAAGTGGTTATAACGATACTAAAGTAACCCGTTTAAGATCATGTTTTTTTTCCCAGTGGAAACATATAGATGTGAGATATGGATGGATGTGAGATATGGATGGATGTGAGATATGGATGGATGTGAGATATGGATGGATGTGAGATATGGATGGATGTGAGATATGGATGGATGTGAGATATGGATGGATGTGAAGTTCATTTAAAATGAAGTGCTACAGAAAGATCCTACGAATATCATGACAGTTGAAAAAAAGAACATTGCAATTTCTAAATTACTTAAACTAAATCATGGTGTCATCTAAATACCACCATAAGAAGAAACTAAATCATGGTGTCATCTAAATACCACCATACGAAGAAACTAAATGATGGTGTCATCTAAATACCACCATAAGAAGAAACTAAATGATGGTGTCATCTAAATACCACCATAAGAAGAAACTAAATGATGGTGTCATCTAAATACCACCAAAAGAAGATAGGTACATAATTGTGGACACTCAAAGCGACATGATGGTATCAAAAGACTGATTCTAGATAGCAGAGTGACAGGCGAGGGAAGAAAAGGGAGACCAAGAAGACGATTGACTAGCGGCATCGAAGAATGTATGCACATGTCTCTGGAAAATGCGGACCTGCTTGCCTGGGACAAAGATGCGCTAGTAGTATCCACAACGAAGACAATGTTCTGGAAATGTTCACTTGATATATAAGATGGACAATATAAACTGTTTTTTCTTCTTAGTCATAAGAAGGACATTTTGTTCAGGAGCTTTGTGTACTATTTATTAAATTGTTTAGTGTAGGTGTCTTCTGTTTCTGTCACTTTTCTGGTATCACTTGCGTAGATCTAAATTCTGGTTTCGTAGGTTGCACCGTATCCGCCAACTTTATAAGTCCTATTTGCTAACGGCAAAGTAAGCCTTCGTAATTATTAATTTGACTAATACCGTCGGTTTTCATTGGTCACTATGTATTACTTTGTGTGATAGCAAATGAAAATCAAGGGAATAGTCATTTTAGAATGCTTTTTTTTCCTAGTAGCCATATTCCGAGTCCCACCGTTGAACAGTTATCTGTGGGCGTGACGTAATATAGCTAGCTATGATATGAATGCCGAATGGGATTGATGGGGGAGTGGTGGGTGTCTAAATATATTGTGTACATGGAATTGTACCTCTGATATAATTTACAGTTTAGCTGCAGTATCTGCGCCTTTTGTCCTGACACATTCAATTTCTGGGTCTTCTTGGTTTAAATGTCATACCCATGTCTTCTGGGTCACATTGTCCCTCTATGGGATGGGCAGTCAAATTCAAACCTCATTAGTCGCCTCGTAGGACATGCATCACATGTAAGTGTGGTAATTCTTTACAATTCAATTATCGTCCTCTCCTCCCTCAACACACGGGCGATGAATCCCCTTCTCAACTCATGGACGATGAACCTTCAACACACGGGTGATCAACCTTCAACACACGGGTGATCAACCCCCCCTCAACACACGGACGATAAGCCCCCTTCAACACACACCGATGAACCCCCTAAAATTACGAGCGATAAACAAAAACTGAAGAAACTTTCCAGCAAGAACCAGGCAACACCAGCGACCAGGAATGCTGAATACAACGATATTACAACATAAGACTGACGCTAGATATGCAGAACAGAAACAACTTCTGATGAAGGCCCCCATTATGGGTGCTGATTTCATTGTCCTTAGATAAACGAAACGTCAAAAATCTCTCAATAGCTAATTTAATTGTTTAATATTTTTTAACTGTTGTTCTCATTCTCTAATTTGATCTCTCTTGTGTCAGGAACATGGCTATTAATATCTCCACGGGTGTTATAATCTGTAGTACGGAGATGCAGTTTTATTTACGGCAAATAGTTGACACATCCGACTTTGGCAGTGGCATGTTTTAGTTCAGCTTTTAACTTATCCCACAGAACATTAACCATATCGCTTGTAAACGGACATATGCGTTGCAGCCTGTTTATCAGCGTCTATCGCATAGCACGTAACATTTGTGATGACCCATTCGAATTGTGACAAGAATTATCATTTCTTTACCTTTATGCTGCCACCAGAGTCGCTATTATTCTCCTCACAGACAACCTCATGCATTATTATTATTAAAAAGGGCAATGGGAGATTACTTATAATGCGTCTGTTACTGTGTCTGCAGTCGTACCCTGGCCTATATCCTAGACACAGTTAAGAGGTACTATCATAGACATTATCTGGTGAATAGATCACCTGTTAGGTGTAACGTTGAACTACTGTTTGAGTGTTGAGTAATAGCATACCGTTGTGCGGTTATCTACTTGTTCGAGTGTTTCATTACAGCTTAACAGGTCATAGTTGTAGGCGTTGTAGAAAGAGTTCAAGTATATATTTTGTGAAGAAAACTAGAGGTTTGTTAAGAGAAGATGGGTAAAACGGGGCGATATTTCTTTTGCCTTAATTTGGGCGTGCTCCTCGGCAATATATGACTTACTGGTTAGCTCCTTCTTAATGACTTATTTCACTGTTCCCATGATTTTAATTGGCCACAATGATTGTACTTCAAGTGACAGCCAATGAAAATCAGGGGAATATTCAAACGTGTCATTTTAGAAGGCTGGATTATCTGTAAGTCAGTAGGTCTTATGGTATAGACGGCTCTGATTCAGCCGTCATTTAAAAAAAGATATGCATATTTTGAGGTCAATGATACTCTCAGATTCCTCGGGTATCACAACACACGTAAATAATACACGTTCAACGGCCTATACTGTGCCCATGTTAATTCTGTGCCATCCAGGATACGACTTTTATGTGTCCAGTGTTATGATAATGAATAGATATTATTTTGTTGTGTTCGTTTGTAAACTCCTGCATATTAACAGGATGTAGTCATGAGAACGGAATGTATGGTGTGTCATAGTTTACAATTATGCCGGCCCCTTTCCGGCAGAGGCAATGAGTGGATAAAGGCGACTTGCTAATGACTCGGTTAAAACTAGGTAAGGTCATGTTACGTATTCCTTCCAGAACGTTGTCTTCCCAATGAACTCTCTGAACATCTCTCTGTCTTGGTCGATGTGGCTTGCATTTTCTAGCGATGTATTCATGTTAGCTTTAATGTCGTCAGTCCATCGTCTTCATGGTCTGCCCTTTCTCCTCTTCCCAGGTACTCTTCCCTCCATTATTTGTCTTTCCAAACAGTTGTGTCTCTTTATATAACCAAACAGGTGTAGTTTTCTTTTTGTTATTGTGTCTAGTAACCAACACTCTGGAATCTTCAATGCGTTTATAATATCTGAGTTTCTGATGTTTTCCTTCCATGATATTCTAAGTATCTTTCTGTAGCATTTCAGCTCGAAGACGTTGATCCTCTTTGCCGCTGTTTTACTAAGGGTCCTTGTTTCACAGCCGTATGTTGCAACCAGAAAAATAAAAGTACTAGGTACGAGTTGATCAAATCATCGATCTAAACTTCTGTGTCCATCTGGATGTTGTGGTAAACTACGGCACTATATATATATATATATATATATATATATATATATATATATATAGAGCGGACTATTGTCTCGTTAAGTCAAAGCTTGTAATCTCTTCTCACTGTAACCGGCACTAGTAAACAATGTGTTCCACAGTTCCGTTAACTGATTCTTCTGCCATTGTTTATATTGTGTTGATGAAACAATCTTCGAATTTGTTTACCACAGAGCAACCACACTGCCAAACTGCTATCATTGATTATAAACTTGACATTCTCCTGTATACGTGTTCCTTCAAATTAGTATAGGCCAATGTTGTTAAATATGTTCCCTGCGGCGCAGCTCATTCCAAGTAACGTCTTGCAGCATCTGTCGTGTTAAGAAGTTATCAGATGAAAGTTGGATTGTTATTTTCTTCGTACAAAGACAGTATTAGCATGGCTGGGTGTTCTGACATTTCTTATTTGCCTGCAGTACCATCTTGTTTGTGTGTGTTCTAGTAAGTTAATAAACTTATACATTCTCATCAGTCTAAAAGAAACAGCTGATGTTTTATTTCTTGGCAAATAAAAAGAGTCCCTCCTTAATTATTCAAGCATGTGAACTCATCGGTATAATTGTGGTAAAGTGACGTTATTTAATTTATCTCGTGATTTTTATTAGCTGTCTACAGAATGTATACACACAGTGACTAATAGAAACATGAATGTCGCAAAACATCACTTTTAAAGGATGACTCCCGATGCGACCACAAGATTGTACAATTACAAATCCTTCACCTTGCTGAATACTAGTCCAACCCATCCCCCCATGCATGAAACTTCTGTGAAATAATTACCATTGCAGCACCATCTTCCGATATCATATACAACATGTGCAGCTTAACAATCACATGAACAGAATACAACCACAACACATTCCTGAGTGCCAGCTGTGCAATCATCATTATAAATCGAGTACTACCTTGTTGAATTTCCAGCGCTGGATGGTCAGGAAAATGTTTCTTCCTCGGACGCCAGATATATGGAACATTTTATATGGAACAAATCATGCCTATATCACATACTGTCATTGTATCAAAGATTGTGACCCATTGGAGCGCTAGATCAGCAACCAACCCACTGCATTATTGATGAACGACTCCATATAACCACGCCCAGATCATTTTTACATAATTTCTTTAATATTCGTGTTCCCCATCAATGTTAGTGTATCTTGTATCTTTAACGCGCGGCAAACAAGAACCTAAGCGTAAGGCAGTCGCGTAGAAGCCAAAAAGGGGCAGGTATCAGTCTCCATGACACGAATCAAATGGCCTATAAACATAGATAAAAAGAGATCAGGGGGTTTATAGAATAAAAATGGGTAAATGATGCGAGAAAGAAGAAGAGAAGTGAAAGTGGCAGATCGATGTGGGACCCAAACTAAAATGTAGATACGTCACACAAGGACGGAATGCGGAGGTGGGAGAGAGACCAAGTTATATAACGAAATATGCTATAAAACAATGCGATATACAGGAATTCCACTCTATTATAATAATATACCGCTGACTACTTTTGTCCCTGAAGAAAATGTTATAATGGTGGTTTAGAATAATGCTTCTCGACGTGGACCATGTGACCACTCGCCCTGAGGCCAGGGGGGAGCGGGTGCCCTGATATATATTTTGAATCAGTGGGCCACAGACACGTCCTGGATGGGACAGGAAAGTGACCATTTAGAGGATAAATAAAAACTGAAGAGAGAAACCTAAAACACATTGGATTACTTTTAAAGTTAGTCAGATACTTCTATTTTAAATTTATGCACTTGAGAGGTGGGGGGGGGGGGTAGGAGTGCAAATGTTCCAAAAATTGGGAGGGGGGGTGTCGTTGACCAAAACCGGTTGAGAGCCACTGATATAAAATATTTATAAATCCAGAATTCAAGTGAACGTAAATAGATACAAGTGTTACTAATATTAGTAAGTAAAACATACTAGCAACGAGACACAGCGACAGACGACGTTTCGATTAAAACATTTCATCAGGACGAACGAAAACGAGTTTTTGAGTAACACATTAAGTATGTGCCCTTTAAGTTTGAAGCCAAAAGGCTTTGGCATCCATAAAAAAAACACTATTACTCTGAAAGTTTAAACCCAATAACATTTGGCTTTCACACAAAAAAAGTATACGACTATATACTTTTTAAAAAGACGTCACGCCGTAGTGCCTGAAGTACAGGTTGGAACACCCGTTGATATTTAATATATGCCTCTCTGGAGTACAAACGCTGGCTACAGACTAATCATACTTTTAGAAATTATGTATGATTGCGCGTTTCTGAGAAATGCAAACTGAAAACTTCTGTATGTTGCATTTGTGCAAAAGCCATCAACTATTGTTTTGTTTTATTGAAGTAAGTTTACCAGACTCAAATATTATTAATTTATTCTGACAACTCATGTGTGTAATTTATCATAGAACAACGATGTGTTTAGAAATTGCAAAGACCAATTTTGCCTTTCGTCCTGATGAAATTAAAGAGTTTCGTAATAATAGAAATCAAAATTTTCAATCGTCCTAGTATGACAGATGTCCTTGGATAACTAGCCACGTGACAACTAAACCATGTTTTGCTATGTATGTCTATTGTTTGTGGCCAAAGACTATGAATGGTGCAAGGCAGGCATTTGTGATTTAAGCAACTTTATATTAGAAATGCAGTAAAACACCAGTCTTCAAAACATGATTTATTACACAATGAGGTATTTCATACGCTGGACAATACTCCAATCGAATATGTGCTACCGCTAGCTGCACGACTACAAGCAGTACAACATAATGAGATTATGTCTTCAAAAAGACAATACTTGAAGCGATTCATTCAGTCGGTACTATTTCTAAGTAAACAGGAACTAAGGTTCGGTGGACTATCTATCCATCTATTGTCATTTCCACTTGTTCCGTTAAGTGTCGTGGGGGGGGGGGGGGAGGTGAGGAATTTGGAGTTTTTTGTATTTGGCCTTTTGAGTTGCATTGGCCATAGTTGGCCCGTGTCTATTTAATGTTTCTCTGATTGTCTCTGCCCATCTAGTTCTTGGTCTTCCTCGTCCCTTGTATCCCGATCTTCTGCTGATGTATGCAAGAAGGGCTGGTATAGCAGGTTCCATTCTCATGATGTGACCAAGCCATCTAGTTTGCTGCCTCTCGATGTAGTCTTGACTTGAGATAGTTTTTACTTCTTTCCTAATATCTTCATTTCTCCGGCAGTCTCTTCTCGTGACATTTATAGCTTTCCACAAATATATCATTTCGTAAACTGTGATTGTTTTAGCTGGTGTCTTTATCAAGGGCGATGTTTCACATTGGTAACGCATAGTTGGTATACAAATACTGTTTATCACTTGTCGTTTTGTAGCCGTGCAGATTGATGGGTGATAAGTATTGGTGACAGCTGGTAAGTCATAGCATTGGTTTTTAGCACCTTGTTTGAATCTCTCTGTCGAGTTTTCCATCCTCCGTAAATACGCTTCCTAGATATTTCAACTCTGGGAATTGCTTTAGTTTTCTACCATCGACAGATACATTTAACCGGCCTGGTGTTCTGCTTATCTTCATAGTCTCTGTTTTAGATGTGTTTAGTTTGATTTTGTGTTTTCGCAGGTTGTATGGAGCAATTGTGTGTTCCGTGGGCACAGAAGTAAAGATATGTTATTGGTTTCTGATGTGACCAGAAAAGGGGGGGGGTGGGGAAATAGATACCTACCTATTAAAAAAGTCGGCGACCCCACTCTAAACAGTCACGCTACGCTACTGACAAATGATTATTCGAATGAAAGTGTTGAACAGCTTAACACTTCAAAGAAGCGTAGTCGTTTCCTCTCTCCCCTGTAAAGAAAGGTGAGGCTGTGTTCTAATAGATACCACTTACTCGGTGTCACTATTGTGATAGGAAATGAGACTTTGCTTTGTTTGTTTGTTTGTTGAGTAGTGGATTCGACTAGGCCATCTCGGGATGCCTAGTCACGTCACTTTCAACCTAGTCCTAAGAAGGACTTTTTGGTTATATCGCGACGCTGGGTGCGGATAGGGAACTGACGAAAAGTTCTTGAGCCTTGTCAAAAAGGCTGTCGAAAGTTTTGCTGAAGCTTGTCTACAATCTCGGGACGTACTGCGGATAAGAAGAGTCTTTTCTCTCTTGGAAGTTTCCAAGTCCACATCAGGTTCCCACTTCAGCTAGAGATCGTCCGATCCTTGCTACCTTGGCCAGTTTTCTCTGTTGCCCAGGGTGCTCCGCGGGGAGGCGTGGCAAGGTCTGGACCAGTATGAGTCCTGGTCCTGGCGAGCGAAGCGAGCACAGGTGCTCGCTCCAACGTCTCTGCACCCCTATGAGACTTTGCCCCGTCACCATTGACGTTTATAGAATAGTTTCTGATCACCTGATTGGTGCGCGTGGTATGTGTAACTTGGTAACGTGGTATGCATCTTCACCGTCCAAGAAAGTAGCCTATAACAAGATCCGTAACACTTGTCAAAAGAAGCTTAGAGAGATAAAGGATAAATGGCTAAGTCGAAAAGCTGAAGAAATTCAAATGTTTGCAGACAGAAAGGACTATAAGCGATTCTATGAGGCTTTAAGAACTATCTATGGCCCACACTCATCGGGATCACCACCTCTATTAAATACCGATTCGTCGAAGCTGCTCACTGATAAAAATGACATCTTAAATCGTTGGGCTGAACATTTTGAAGAAATCCTAAACAAACCATCAGTAATAAATGAAGAAGTCATAAACAGAATACCACAACTTAGGATAAGAGAAGAACTCGATAGACCTCCAAGCAGTCAAGAGGTTATGATAGCGATTAAACAAATGTCAAATGATAAAGCTCCAGGTTTGGATGCCTTACCTGCTGAAATTTATAAAAATGGCGGACCACTGCTGATTAAAAAACTAACTGACATTTTTGGTATTTTCTGGAACTCAGGTACATTGCATCAAGATCTGAAAGATGCTTCTATAGTGCACCTATATAAAGGCAAAGGTACCAAACAGTCTTGCGATAATCATAGGGGCATATCACTTTTGTCTATAGCTGGTAAAATTCTCGCTCGTGTCATACTCAACAGATTAAATAATTCACTACTAAACGAGCTACTCCCAGAGAGTCAGTGCGGTTTTCGTGCAGGTCGTGGTACAGTTGATATGATATTCTCTGCACGACAAATTCAGGAAAAGTCACAAGAGCAACATAGTGAACTCTTAGCAACATTTGTGGACTTAACTAAAGCATTCGATACCGTTAACAGAGAAGGACTGTGGAAGGTGCTTACAAAGTTCGGATGCCCCCCCCAAAACTTGTCACTGTGATACAATTTCATGACGGTATGATGGATAGTGTTATCTGCGACGGAGGAGTATCTCCTGCATTCCCTGTCACAAATGGTGTAAAGCAGGGATGTGTGCTGGCCCCTACTCTTTTCAGCCTGTTATTTACGGCCATGTTAACGGAGACACACCATAGTAATGAAACAGCAGGCATAATGATCAATTACAGAACGGATGGTGGTCTTTTCAATTTACGTCGTCTAAAAGCAAACACGAAAACTAAATCTAGTACTGTTAGAGAATTACTTTATGCTGATGACTGTGCATTGTATGCTGACTCTGTCGTAAACATGCAGAGTACCATAGACCGCTTCTCAAAGGCCTGCAACAACTTTGGTCTCACTATTAACACCCAAAAAACAGAAGTCATGCACCAAGCAACATCAAATAGCCAACATACTGCTACTTCCATCATCGTCAATCAGGAAAAACTGCAGGTAGTCGACAATTTTACTTACCTTGGAAGCACTCTCTCTCGCGATGTCAACATTGATGTGGAAATTAACAATAGACTGGCAAAAGTAGTGCTGTATTTGGCAGATTACGCAACAATGTATGGGACAGAAGAGGTATAAGAACAACCACCAAACTTCAAGTATATCATGCTGCTGTTATACCAACATTACTATACGCCTGCGAAACGTGGACAGTGTATGCTAGACATGCAAGAAAGTTAAATCATTTCCATCTTACCTGCCTACGTAAATTACTAAACATCCATTGGTGGGACAAAGTACCAGACTACGAGGTCTTGGAAAAATCAACCTCAATAAGCATCCACACAATACTTATGAAGGCGCATGCACGCTGGGCAGGCCATCTTGTGCGTATGGAGAACTCGCGTTTGCCAAAACAAATATATTATGGAGAACTCAAGGCAGGATTTCGAAAAGCTGGTGGACAGAAAAAGCGTTTAAAAGACACGCTCAAGTCATCCTTGAAACATTTTAACATTGACGTAGGCGCTTGGGAGAGCCTCGCTCAGGATAGAACAGCATGGCGTTACAGCATTAGAACGAGAGCACTAGCGGCGGAAGAATTCAGACAAGATACTGCAAGACAGAAGCGGACACGTAGAAAAGAAAAAACATCTCAACCTCACACATATACCTTCTATTGTTGTCAATTCTGTAAAAGAACATTTTGTGCGCGCATTGGACTTGCTAGTCATTTAAAAACGCACTATTAACTTTTATTATTTTGTGTAACTTGGTGGTGTAGCTAGTAGAAGCTCTATTGTGCTGGTATCAGAAATAAATCAATACACATCAATAGACGATCTGTTTGTGGCGCGAAAATGCAGTGTATCGAATTTCCGCACGGAACGTGAAAGAAGGTCCGCTGTTTACGATATGAGAACGATTAAAAAAAGTATCTAACACAATAAGAATGAAATATGTTAGAAAAAGAGCGACTACAAGAAATGTGGAAACAACGCACGTTGTTAAGAATATGAAAAAAAACCCCATTGAAATGGCTCTGTTACTTAATGAGAATAAATCGTGACTGGCCAGTAGCAAGAGTATAGACCATTATGATATAATCACTAAGAGGCTGGGGGAGACACAACCATGTCTTTGATACCACAAACCTTATACGAGTAAGGGTATCATCTGTTGTATACAACATGAGAATATAATCACTAAGAGGCTGGTGGAGACACAACCATGTCTTTGATACCACGAGCCTTATGCGAGTCACGGTATCATCTCTGTTACATCAACTGAGAAGGTTCTGTGCTTTTCTCTGAAATGCTACGGACTGCCAAGAGCTAGCTTACCTGATCACAGCTAAAGGGATTACTTCTTAATTAACAGCATCTACAAGATTGCATTTTATTTTATTTTCCCTGGTGTGCTGTTGTATTTTTTTTATTAATTTAAAGAAAACAAGAACAGAAAACGTTGATATATTTTCAAATTAATAAAATGACCATAACGTACATTGTTTAGCTAATGACATTCCTGTCCAAATAAATGCCCAGTATAGTAACTCTGTTAAGCAGCTGTACGTAGAATGGATAGACAAAAACGGACATATAAGTGTAGGCTCATAGTCATCTTAAAAATTGATTGAATCAAGTCAATCTCCAGAATAACCCTGCGCGCTGATACCAAATAGATATGAATGCACATCATGACTGATCATTGGTCCATTCGCATATACTCTGTCTCCGCAGCTAGTGAACATACACGGAGAATTCGACACAGCCAAGATGATGGTGAAGTAATCCCTTTAGCTGAGAGAACTATGTCTCGTACATTCCAGTCTGTCTGACAAAAGCACAGGTATCCCTCGAGATGACATCCGAACCTGTATATGTTTGCTGGCTTAAAGGTATGATTGTGTGGGGAGGAGGGCATGGATGCATATTTAACCCTCGAGGGGAGTTATGTGAGTGCATCAATGTCCTAGGATCAGCACATCCTACCGGAGGACAGTATACACCTCTGGGTCAGCTAGTTCATCATTCTTTTGTCATATTTGTTGACCCATCTGCAGTAGTGACATACCTATAATTCCCAGGCACCCGTAGGAGTCTACCACAAAAGGACAAAGGTGAAACGTCCGATGGCCTGCATCTCTGTGTCATCCATTGTGACCACTTGATAAAAGACCAAATTAAGAAATCAAGAGAAGGCATGCAGTGACGATGTTTTTTTTTCCACACAGGACAGGTCAGCCTATCCTCCAGTTTTCCTAATTCGTCTCAAACGACATGCCTGTCAGAAGATATTGTTTCTATTCTTTGTACCCTGAACGAGTAGTGCATTTTCACGATGTATGGTGTAATACGACTTTGAAATCGTTTTATTATGCGTAAGTATAATTAATTTAAAAAATTTCCTCTCAGTGGTTGACAATGGCAGCAATAACTAGTGCATAATTTATGACTATCTCGAATGTTCAGAGAGATTCATTACTCGGGGTAGCTTTTGATCTTTTAGTATGCCCTGGTACCAACTTGTGGTTAACGTCCCATAACCAGTATAATAACCACCTTCCAACTGGTAGTTAACGATTTTAACAATCATTTGACTATAAGTCTTATAATACCTTATAGTGTGAAAGAAGGTATAAAATGCGTCACTCATTCTCGTGTTCTATGACTTTTACCGTTCATTTTGTGTATACATTGTAACTTCAGTCAATACAAATCACAGATTTGTCGAAGTAACCAAGGGAATGACACTGTCGCAGGACAGGGTTCTCACCCTCCTGACTGAGCTGGAGACTGCAGTAAAACTGTATACAGTAAGTAAATATTGAAACAAATATATCAAGGGATAAAGATGGAGTTTTACGCTGAACAATACACAGGGTCGACGTTTTTACTAGAGGCTCTCTATCAAGTTCGCGACGAAGAAACATAGAATGGAACTACTAAATTATAGGAGAGTGGATGCAAGAAAATGTGGAAAATGACATTCTATGTTTTCTTGCATGATCCGTTCAAACGGAGCTGTTCCGTGCTGAATTTTTTCCCCAATCCTTCTGTGAATGCATATCATATCTAAACCAACAATGTATATGCATGGACGTTTGTAAATGTTATTACATTTATTCGCTTTTTATATATGTGTGTTATTTTTAAAAAAAATGATTCTCTTACTTGACATGATTAAGCATACTGGTGGTATTACACGCCCCTTAAAACGTAGAGAAGCGCCCTTGGTGATAAGACACGTAATGTCAACAGTGACACGAGTCTTTGGTGACAAGACAACCGTGGGTACTACGTGTAAATTTGTGTTGTCATTCAGCAACAATAATCCTCTCACAGACTGCCCATTTAATATATTTAAAATCAGTGCGATTTTCAAAAGAACGCGCATTCATATTCACGAAGAAATGATATATCACGTATAACGTACGAATATTTAACTGTGTTTCCTGTGCCGGACAGTACACAATATAAGACCTACTTGCTAATGAGAGAACACGCGTGACCATCGGCAGATATTGCAGAGGTTCACGCCTGTGCCAAGCAGTGGAATTTTAGTTTTAGCTTCCCTACCGGTGTTTCTCTTGTGTTGTTATGGAGATATTTTAAAAAAAGTTTTCGTAAGTTCTCACATTACTGTCACACTCAATACGACTGTACGATACAATGCCGAGACCAACACAGTATTATATTCTTTGTTTGACTTCCTTGCAATCTAGCTCTTTGGGATCAAAGTGCGTGAGTTGTATACTGTTGTTCCGTAATTTTTCTGTTTCTTTTGTTATATTGACTCTCCCGCCGAAGACGGATGAGTCGGGCCATTGGCGCAAATAAAACTGCGACACAACGATTTCCATTCTCTGGACTATATCCTGCTGGAAATCTAAAAGGGCCATTGTCCTACTGCAGTAAAGATCCAGCAGGAGTTTGAGAATGAACGCTGAAGAAGAAGAAGAAGAAGTTATATCGACATTTGGGTGTGTTTTGTGTATTTTCTGTTCGTGTAGTTTCACCTGAAACCTTCTAGTTTTTAATCTTCCATGTTATATCTATATTTAGCAATGTCATGCGGATATGAACCTCAGAAGTGTCGCTCTTGCTGGTCGTATTATGTTGTTAATGTGTTCCTGATAAAAGCTTTTTTTGACAAAACATTGATTTGCGTGTATTATATGCCGAGATTTGCGTATATATATATGATTGATCTTTACATTGTCGGTTCAATGGTAGTGTTTCGTAGACTTGCGTCACACACTGTCGAATCTATTCGTTATGTGAAGATACATCTTGGAAGAATCAATGGGAATATAATCCCCACTTGATATCAGTGTTGCTGATTTTCAAAATTCATCTAATATTCTACACTGTCCAACAGTCTGGACAATTATCGTACCAAATACGGCTTCCCGGTTAGATATTTAAATATAATCAAGGCTTTTTAAATTATAAGACAACTCAAGATGCTATATTAACACAAACGAGAGTGAAACTGAATGGTTTTATATAGAAACACGAGTAAAACTGAATGGTTTTATATAGAAACCGAAGTAAAACGGAATGGTTTTACCTACAAACAAGAGTAAAACTGAATTGTTTTACATAGAAACATGAGTAAAACTGAATGATTGTGCATAGAAACAGGAGTGAAACTGAATGGTTTTGCAGAGACACAGGAATGAAACTGAATGGTTTTGCAGAGAAACAGGAATGAAACTGAATGGTTTTATATAGAAACAAAATTAAAACAGAGTGGTTATATCTAGAAACAAGAGTAAAACCGAATGGTTATATATAGAAACATGAGTAAAACTGAATGATTATGCATAGAAACAAGAAAAAACAATAATGCATATGACTTTTGTTGAAAGAAAACTTGGTTATATATCGCGTTACAATAAAACTAACCTCGCCCGTGTGTTGCCGGGACCCGAAAGGGGAGCAAAGAATAGCAACACTGTTTACCTTCCACGCATGTCGTAAAATGCGACTAAGGAGGTTATGGGATGGAATTGGCTGTCCCATATAGGGTCAGTGTCCCAAAGCCATGCTGAAGTCGGATGTGTCAGACCGAAAGGCACATATATCGCAGCAATGTTGTAAACTATGATACGACGCATTCCGTTCTCCGGACTACATCCTGCTAATCTGCAGGAGTTTGAGAACGAACGAAGAAGAAGAAGAACAATAAAACTACACTCATGAACACTTTGGTATAAAATGGACAGATAATAGGATCTTGATGTTGCTGACAGTGGCGTTAAGTCCTACTCCTGATAAGACACAGAAAAGTTTCATCGACTATGTACCTTGTCAGAACAAATAGGACTTTAAGTTAACATTTCCAAGGCTAAGATCATGAATTTTACTGACTTGTTAGTTTTCATCATTGTTTCTTCTGTAAGTTATTAGGTTACATCGCTAATAGCGTCAATGAACTGTGTATACGCATCACGTCATCCATGGAGACCCTCAGGTTTGGATGCAGTTCTGCCTTAGTAGGCTATATGTTCTCTCTTCTTGATAGAGTTGACATGAAGAATGTGTTCTCTGGGCTCAATCCATGGTTACTCAAGTCGACCACTCCAATTTTGAGCTTAGTGGTCATGTGACGTCTCAGTCTGTTGTTAATCTGAAGATAATGGTTTGTTTCTTGTGTCATTTGATGGTCATTTTATTTTGCAGTTGGGTGCAATGCTTCCACATTTTCTTCAATTCTCCTTTTATTCGTATTCAATGTTATTTCTAATTGTTCCAGTAATTTCTCTTCCTTTACCAGCAGATCAGCTTTTTCATTTCCAAGTGTACCACAGTGATTGCGGCGCAGTGATGTTTCTTTGGTGATAATGCTAAATGTGTTGTAAACAGAACATGAATTCATTCTTGCTCGTATTCTTTGGATTTTTCAGTTCTGCAACGTTTTGCATCAGTTAGAAAGACTTCACATCTGTTATGACTCGAAAAAAATGTATAAGCAATTTGGCTGACTTTGTTATGGCTTCTTGTTCTGCTTTGAAGTGTGTGTAATATTTGCCTGTAAGTATGGATGTTTCAATTTATTTTCCATCTGGTGTTACTATGTATATCTGGTATTGCATATATATATATATTCCCGCTCCTCCATCCAATACTGCGTATTTTGCTGATGTATCTGTATATACTGGTCTCCATATTACACTTTATGGATGTAGTTCTTCGTTGTCTCTTTAAGTACTTGTGTTGGAGTTTCCGTTCTTGAAATGATGCCGGGTATTTTGTGCATAATTCTTGGGAAGTTTTTCCTGTCCCAGACTGGGTATATACGAGTTAAAGATGTTCAGTGGTTTTAGGTTTTGTATATTTTTTATTACTGAATGATTTCTGAAGATGTTCTCCGGAGTATGGGAAGCTAGAAACAGTTCAGACAGTTATGGTTATCTACCTGTACAGCAAAATGACACAAAATACAACACAAGAAATACTTTGGTACACAGTGCATTCAACCACCAAATAAACATCTGCACATAAAAAAAAAATATGCATGCAAAACTACGACCATTCAGCTCCAATGTAATATCCGTATTAACATATGGTTGCGAAAGTTGAAAATAAAAATAAAGCACTGGATAAAAAATTAAATTTATTTGAAAATAAATGTCTTAAATATTGATTGGAAATAGTTCAAGTCAAACACGAAAATGAAAAAGGAAGATATCAAACAGCAATATATCTAAGAACGGAAAGGCAGAGGAAGGAAAATAAAGACATGGACGACACCATCAATGAATGGACAGGACATGATTTTTCCTCACTCATTCGCGGCGTCGTTGAAGATTGAAATCGCTAGAGGGCTCTGTGTGCTGAAACATCCATTGTGGTACCCCTAAGAAATCGCTGAAGAGCTCTGTGTGCTGAAACATCCATTGTGGTACCCCTACGAGCCTGGTTACTGGTTTATAGTTAGATATATCTACAGCAGTAAGAATAAAAAGGTTGACTTATATCGGACAGATACTTAGAATGAAAGTGGTGCACTACTGGTTTATAGTTAGATATACCTACAGCAGTAAGAATAAAAAGGTTGACTTATATCGGACAGATACTTAGAATGAAAGTTATTGAATGAGTGCACTGCAAGCATTATAATTGCCACCAGATGTCAAACTAACCAGAGGAAGAACAAGACACATCATACACAAATGTGTATGGCGTCACAAAAACATGCAATAAACTACAAACATAGGCATCATACTGGTTTCTTTCATATGCCGAGGGCAGTAAAGAAAAAAGAATTCATTCGTTAGTTATTTTTATTATTGTCTTGTTTTTCATTGGGCACTATTTATATACTTGTGGTTGCATGCCGAAAAAGGCCAACCAACGAAATGCACGGAAATAATCAAAATTAGCCTTTCAGGTTATATTTTCTGTACACAGGACTTTATAAGAAGACTGGTCATGATTAAGCACGCTATTTGGCATAAGGGATCTCCTTAGGATGTGGTTAAGCCGTTAGGTGCATCTTTTCGGAAACAATGCGGTTTATCTTTTGAAGTTACGGAATTACACGTACATGTATGGAGTTATAGATTTACTCTTGGTAGTTGGCGCGGCGATTCGCTAATAGGGACCGAGTACATTTGTGGACACCGAAGTACAGTGAATTCACTACTTTGCTCCTTTATATTGAAGAGATACTGAATATGCTTGTATCAACCGAAACATTCTATAACGTGGTCATCCGTGACGTGTACCATGGTTACTACTACTGGTCCGATATGGTACTTTTCTAGAAGTCTTTGTAGATGTTTTAGAACATTGTGTCAAGACATGTCTCTCCCGCGGTTTGAAACCAAATCCCAAGTATCACCCTTTAGTGTGCTCAACCGTGTCCTGTGTTTCCAATAAATTGTGCAGACTTAATACAAGTCTGTGCGGATTTATAGAGCATGTTATTTCAGGTTTTATGTTGCTGGGTATGACTTGCTCAACGTGTTTTATTGTGTTAATGTTCTCTTCCTTTGAGTAAACAACTGTGGGTTAAAACTGTCGCTTTTAGATCTAGGTAAACGAGTTTGTCATTGCATATATATTTCTCCTCTCTTTCTCTCAACCTCGCCATGGGTCATAGATTATATTTCTCCTCTCTTTCTCTCAACCTCGCCATGGGTCTTATATTATATTTCTTGTAATGACTCTAAACCAGCATCTGAAAAGACGAAACGGCGCCTGCTACCTAAGATGTGTGATTTACGTAATCGTTACCAAGGACCGTAGATTATATTTCTTATAGCACAACAATAACATCTTCTTCTTCTTCTTCTTTCTGTCCTCATATACCTTTCGAAGTTGAGGGGAGAGTGAGTGTACGGTCTTTTGCCCTTCTATTTGCCTCCTTTGCTGTTATATTTCCGAGTGTCTCTAATACACTATATATCCACCTTTTACGAGGGCGTCCAATAGGTATCCTGTTTTCGTATCGTTTGTTAAGTTTTTTTTGTATAATACTTTGCTCTTTCTGTCTGGTTATGTGGCCGTACCATTTAACTTGTTGTTTCTGTATGTATTCTATTGTTGGCTTGATCCCTAATTGTTTCCTTAGTGCTTCATTCCTGATTTTGTCTCTCAAGCTAACTCCAATCATACGTCTCACACATTTCATTTCAGTGGTGTTAATCTTATGTATTGTTATAGAATCCAATGTCCAAGTTTGACACTGATAGCACAATGTTGGTAAGAAAATGGTGTTGAAAAGCGCTTTCTTTGTTTCTAGTGTAATATCTTTGTTTCTTGCTATAATTTCCTGCTATGTATCTATTGAGATAGAGATAATAGCAAGAGCGAGAGGAGCTATGTAAACGTTATGAGACCGTATTTGTACACCATATCATAGGCTCTCACTGTATTCTATGTAGGGCACTTCATCTTAAAGTATTAGAAGGCAGAGGCCTGTCTCGTAGTTTATCATTGTATGTCAAGAATATCCCGTTCAGTCTGGCATTGGGGTTAGTCTAAATACCGGAATCATTGAGCCGGACCGAATCTGCGAGATTTGAAACGAGTCGTGCATGTGTAGACTTCTGTTTAGTTCCAGACATGTTTACTTATGTCTATCTACCGAGCCAAGGTCTTACATATGAAAGCTTGCTGTGATAGGTTTTAACATATTGTAGGGGTCAGAGTGCGCAAGTAATTCAGCATATATGTTTTGTTAGTATTTAGTGCGGTGTAAGAACATATGATTTGCTTTATTTTCTACGTTGGATGCCCTTAGTGCGAGATCATTCTTATTAAATTTTGTATATTTATTGTACTTGTTTAATTTTAGTTGTAATAGTGAACGTGCAGTATATTTGTGTGCAGTATAGCGTCATGCTGACCACATCAACACGAGATGTGCCGGTGGTCAATGGAAGTAAAATCTGCGAGCGCCATGCTGACCACATCAACACGAGATATACCGGTGGTCAATGGAAGTAAAATCTGCGAGCGCCATGCTGACCACATCAACACGAGATATACCGGTGGTCAATGGAAGTAAAATCTGCGAGCGCCATGCTGACCACATCAACACGAGATATACCGGTGGTCAATGGAAGTAAAATCTGCGAGCGCCATGCTGACCACATCAACACGAGATATACCGGTGGTCAATGGAAGTAAAATCTGCGAGCGCCATGCTGACCACATCAACACGAGATGTGCCGGTGGTCAATGGAAGTAAAATCTGCGAGCGCCATGCTGACCACATCAACACGAGATGTGCCGGTGGTCAATGCCTAAAATCTGCGAGCGCCATGCTGACCACATCAACACGAGATGTGCCGGTGGTCAATGCCTAAAATCTGCGATCGTCATGCTGACCACATCAACACGAGATGTGCCGGTGGTCAATGCCTAAAATCTGCGATCGTCATGCTGACCACATCAACACGAGATGTGCCGGTGGTCAATGCCTAAAATCTGCGATCGTCATGCTGACCACATCAACACGAGATGTGCCGGTGGTCAATGCCTAAAATCTGCGATCGTCATGCTGACCACATCAACACGAGATGTGCCGGTGGTCAATGCCTAAAATCTGCGATCGTCATGCTGACCACATCAACACGAGATGTGCCGGTGGTCAATGCCTAAAATCTGCGATCGTCATGCTGACCACATCAACACGAGATGTGCCGGTGGTCAATGCCTAAAATCTGCGATCGTCATGCTGATCACATCAGCATACGATATGCCCGTGGTCAATGAAAAACAAGAGTCTAACACCGTATTCCCTAATAGGCCTGACAAGCAAGGAAGGAAATGTTACTTTTACTTGTATATATTCTGTAATATTGTATATGACTATTAGCTTATTAGTCTGATGGTTGGCAAATAGATAGCCGCTTTCTGACAGGAAAATTTGCAAGAATTCGCTCAAATTTGTTTGTTGTTCTAAATCTGATTGTTCACATAATGTCCCCGATACGATTTGATGTATCAGAGACGACTGAACATGCAACAATTGTTGAATAACAATCATGATCCTAGATAAGTTTTCAATAAACAGTGGCTTGGGGTTACCAACCGAAGAACCCACAGTTGTTTGCCTGTTTTCAATAAACAGTGGCTTGGGGTTTACCAACCGAAGAACCCACAGTTTTTTGCCTGTTTTCGTGTGTAATTTATAATTTTTGATGTGAAATGCGATGTTCTTTTTTGCGAGAGTTGGCATATCTGCGCATATCTACTTTACACTTGACTTCACATTTTTGTGTGTACCTGATACATAGGATAGGACAGCCAACCGCACCCCATATATCAGACAGGACAGCCAACTATACCCCATATCTCTTAGGTCACTCTTATACCGGACGGAACAGCCACCTACACCCCACATATCGGATGGGACAGCCAACTACATCCCACATGTCTGAAGTCGTCTTTTGCGACATGCATTGCAGTTTGCAGTTACTTTTTGTTTTGCTTGCCTTTCGTGGCTTGGTATCACGCGGAAATCAATAATACAGGTGCTAGTAGCTTTCTTATATTTTCTTGTGATTGTCTACTCTCCTTATTTTGTTATTTCTTGGGTTGCGTTTGTAGCCAGTCCTTCTCGAAGTATTGATGTGCGCATTTTCCGTCACCTCTCTTGTCTGTTCCGAAGATGTCTGTACTTTTCATTTTCTGGGCGACAAAAAATATATACAAAGTAACCAAACATCAGTCGTGTCATCCCAAATAGAAATAAGTAACAATGTTTGTAATCTGTTATATGCGTCTAAATCGTGACCATTGACAAAGATCAGTTGCTGGCTCATTGGAAAGAATCCTTCTAAAGTGACAGAATTTGACTTTTTTCCGTTGTTTTAATAGGCTATCGACACAAAGTATACACTCATTGAACAATGAAAATGACGAGAAATATCAAATGCTTCACTCTAGAAGGATGATTACTAAGGAACTAGCAGGTTGTATGTATCGTTGATGGTCACTTCTCGATACAAGCAAGGAATAGCACTGGCTTTGCTACACCACAGAAGCAGGCGATTGTAAACAACATCGTCGAAATTCCCCCCACTCTATTTGTAGTTGTATATACTTTTTTTGAGTGTTTCTGATGAAGACTGGTCAAACTAAGGTAATTCAACTCCGATGCCGGGAAACAATTCGTACTGGAAATGCAAGGGATGGAGTATCAAACTAGGTATCACAATCTTAAACTAATGTTCGCTAGTACATCTATCAAGATGTATCTAATGTAAGGGAATTCCCGACAATGTTTGTTGTCTACCTCCTATTACTGTGACGTTATAAACACCGTAGTTGGACCTTGCTTGTATCTAGATGTCCGTGGATCTGCACGCATGATATTTCCGGAAAAGAATTTGGCTTGTAGTTAGAGAGTTTACTTTCAACTGAATGTTTCCATGTTGATTAGAATATTGATCATATTATAATCATATCGCAATCCAGGAGTGAACTTCACGGAAACATGTGTACGGTTCACCATTGTGGTTTCAATTAGTTCAGGATTAAACAGTATCTATTGTATTCTAGTCATGGAATAAGTAAAATGGTTTTGTTAGCACCGATGCTGAAATAATGCGCTGGATTCTTACATCTTGATATAAATGGAAACCATATACTGCTCTTGACTTCATGGTTGTGATGGATGTTAGGTGAGTAACCGATTATGTCTGTGGCTGTTTCCACATTTGTACAGTTAATCATTTTGTGATGTCGGGAATACGTATTGTGAGCTTTTTGTTCTTTATGGGACAGTGCATAAGTCTGTTATGTCTGCATTCAACTGTCTGTACAGAAGTCTGTCATGTCTGCATTCAACTGTCTTTACATAAGACTTTCATGTCTGCATTCAACTGTCTGTTATGTCTGCATTCAACTGTCTGTCATGTCTGCATTCAACTGTCTACATGAGTATATCGTCTCGTACTATCTGAATCCAACTTTCTGTACAAATATTTTTTAAGTCGTAATGTCCGCATGTAACGGACTGTAGATACGTAATGTGGAGCATAATAGTACCAAATTTACAGACCCTCCACATACGGTATCCCATGTCATCTCATCTCTGAATTAGACACAGAACCAAGCTCTGGGACTAATTTGTAGAGGTTGCGAGCAAATCCCAGCATTTGTATTTGAGTTAGACGTTAGAGTCCCTGGATATCAGACGTAAAAGAGCACCGGTGGAAGCTATAGAGAGATACCAAGAGACAAAATAATGAACACCCACATAAAGTGCTTACCAAAAAAAAAAAAACCAAATCATTGGTGTCTCTTCCGCTTAGCCAAAGAATATAAACATCATTAAGCGTGAGAAGAAAAATCTGGAAATCAATATATCGGAAAACCTCCTTTTTGGAGAACTTTCACCAACCATCGAAACAAAATTGATTGATAAAACCCCACCGAAGATGGATGTGTCGGCCATTGGCGCAAATAAAACAGCAACACAACGCATTTCCATTCTCTAGATTAAATTATGCTGGCTGGAAATCTAGTAGAACCATTGCCCTGCTGAAAGAGAGAACCAGCGAAAGTTTGAGAATGAACGCTGAAGAAGAAGATTGATAAAACAACCAATAATAGACCACTCTCCATAACCTTGAAGATATACACCCTAGAGATCACAAATAGTTAACCATCAACAATTAAGGCTTACACCGATGGTTCTGCTGTTTAGTCCTCCATGACCACCTGTTTTGCCTTATATGACATCTATGTAAGTTATTGTTATGATCTAAATACGTGTGCTGTGACTTGTGTGAACATTATGTAAAACGGATACTGGAAAACTATCGAGAAGCCATTGTGATGATGATGTTCCCCCTTCGCAAGCGAAGATGAGCATGTCATGAAAAACAATAAATGTGATGAACAAGTAGAAAAACGACAAAACACTTGTGATTGTCTAATTTGGTTTGTGAGTTCGTAGATGAGCCAGATGATTCAGATCTGTGCCTGGAAAGTTCTATTGCAGTGCGTGCAAGATTTTAGAGGGTTTGGAGTAGGAGAGTTTTCGGATTTGTCCTTTTGCTTCCGTCGCTTGTAGATTGCCCGCAGTGTTCTTTCTTTTTCAAATTTAGTGATTGCCAGCAGTGATCTGGGTGTACCAAGCTGAGCGATCAAGGGCTGTAGTCTCCCAGGAGCTGAGATCGATGCTAAATTATATTTTAGCACTGAAAGCCATTGTAATAAAATAGCAACAGTTTGATCTCAAGGGATAAAAAAACAACCCACCATGCATTGTCCTTTTTACAAATCCTATATCTGTTTTGAGGCACGTAAACAGACCCCATATAAACATCACTACATCCTCTACACAGCAATAGCGGTGCAGTCTATCTCCGCATATTCCATCAGCGTAACCATGCATTGGATCACTGGACATAGCGATCTAGTAAAACATAAATAGCAGTGAAAGACATTGAATCTACTGTATGACAACAGTTAAACAAATTATCAGAAACAACACCTGGGCAGAGTAGAATTTGGTAGAGAGAGATAGTTGCAGCCATATGTACCACCTTTTGCATGAAAACGCAATATAGTAATAGAAAGTGTATAGTGAATGTCCCCCGTAATGTGCCGGAGTCTACCAGGAGAACAAATAATAGCAAGTCATGCCTAGCATGTCGTATGGGACAACTAAGGAGGGTTTTGGGATTTGGATTGTCTGTCTCATTCAATAGAGGGTCGAAGTGACATTAGAAGCCATGCCGAAGTCGGATATGGCGGACGAACAGGCGTAGCTATCGCAACTAATTTGTGCACCATGACACAAAGTATGCTGTTCTTTGTCTTACTTCCTGCTACCATGCAGCACTTTAAGAACGATTTAAAACAAAAGTCACTGATGATTCGCTTCTGATTATGTGCTAGCATCATCATGTTTCTAATTATACTAATGGATCGTGTTGTTGGGTTTCTACCATGCCATGATATTTAGTTGTCCAGACCTCATTTCACTTTTTGCCTCTTTTGCATCATGAACTTGCAGGTTACACTCGGGGCTACTTTTACTTGGATCGTTACGTTAGGTATGTTGATTGTCCTCTTAGCACACAGATTATTTCCATAGGCGTTCAGATCTCTGCTTCAGTAAATTTATCATGGTATGACGGCTGGTGGTTCCAGTTCTGTTTTGGTTTAGTGCTCTTTTTGAAATATTTGTTAGGTGTTCTCTGCGGGTCATGACGATGCTCACTCCCAAATCGCGCTTTCTTATGTATCTCAAAATCCTATGATCGTACGGGCTCATGAAGAGCACTGAGTATGTCGTTCAGTCCATCCGTTATGGTAGCTAGGCTAGCTAATTGGTTGGGTGGACAGTTCGTTTCCCACCACATCCGCTTGTCAGGGGACAGAGATAACCTTGATTTATTGCAGTGAAGCCCACATTTTAGCTCTCTCTAATGTTTCCACCCATCCACTACGTACATCTCTTGTTTTGACTTTCTGAATCATATTAATCGAGTCACTTAATATGTGCGCATGGGAATAGGCTTGCAATTCCAGCCAATTTATTGCATGCGTTGCGACAAACACTCCCATCGTTAGACTGATTGTAGTTGCAGTAAACATACCGCTGGCTTCGTATACTTTTTTTCCATATTAGTGAGAATGCAGATATTCTTCTGTACTTTTGTTTCCTGTGAAGAATATCGTTTAGGGCACATAACTCCGTAGCTCAAGAGATAAATCATATGAACATTTGAAAAAAAACCCACATGTAAACAACCTGGTGGCTTCATTTGTAAACCTGTGACCTCAACGTAAGGTGCATTGGTTTGTCCACTTCGCCAAACAGATCCCTTCGGTAACCATGCTGCCTTGTATAATTTAATTATATAACTCATTGCTAGAGCGTTATCATCTAAAATATAAATCGTGTGGACTAATTGGGATACACCCTTCAAAAATAACACATTAAATTTTTCCCGTGATTCTGTTGGTTGTCGAGAAAAATTATACACAGCACGACCAATTAAAATCACAGGGAAAGTCAAGTGAGTCTCTTTGAAGTATCCACAATGAGACATCAGGTCTGTATATAAACGAAAGGCCTGACCAGAGACAGTTTCTATAATATAGTATTATCGTTGTGTAGTTTATTCCTTGACGCACCAAAGTTCGAATCCCAGGATATATTACATTATTAGCGTATCCTATTCAGGACGTAGCCATCAACCCAGATGGAATTTTTGTGCTGTAGTGATTTTCTAGACAATATAAATACGTTCAGTAGTTTACCATTGATTTCTTAACGGTCCAGATGCACATTTGCCTGTGGCCGGGATCGAAGTCGGTACCTTAACCGTCACAGACGCGATCTGTTGCGCCACATCCTGACATTCCCTGACACAGTGTCCATCTTTATTTATCATATCTCTGTCGAAGACGGATGTGTCGGACCATTGGCGCAAATAAAACAGCGATCCAGCTCATACATCCTGCTGGAAATCCAGTTAGACCAGTGTCCTGCTATAAGAGAGACCCAGTGTGAGTTTGAGAATCAACGCTTAAGAAGAAGACTATTTATCATATCTAAATGATGTAATTCAGAAACAAATGCACACAGTGTTTAGATTCACACGAGTTACTAGCAATATAGTTATTGTATCCTTCGAGCTTGTCATTGAATAAAAACTTGAATTACTGCGTGTTTTACTGTTAAGACTTGCAGGAGGATTTTTACTGTGGAAATAAAAGTCGCTTGCCATAGCTGTCACTGCGACGTGTACAGGAAGAATTTTCATTTCACCCCCAGAACACAAATCCTTGTCCCAAACATAGATTAAATCCGGGACCTCAGAGTTCTAAAGCCATACATCCTTAGGTTGGCATGAACCATCAGCTTTTTGGTAAGCAGCCGAAATGTCAAAACAGCTGAAGTCAAATTTGTCTACATTTTAATCTCATTTTCCGATGTCAACAATTCATTCTGTTTACTTGTGTCTAAAAGTTGTGTCCCCTACCCCGCTAAAATAAATTTGCAGAAAATATACGTATATGCTTTCTGTGTCAACTCTTTATCATTAATTTTTTTTTAAAGTGCAAATAATTTAATTAGTGTTTGAAAACAAAAAAAAATTAGTGCTTTTGTATAGGCCCCTACGACATACACATTATCTTGTGTATGATAACCCAGTTGTATTTAATACCCAGAATACCCTATTTCATAACGATGTTTCCACAGTTGTATTTAATACCCAGAATACCCTATTCCATAACGATGTTTCCACAGAGCTGTATTTAATACCCAGAATACCCTATTTCACAGTGATCATACAATGCTTTGAGCGGAGTCATGGCTACTCAGCAGATAAGTGATGTGGGCCACAGCCGACTAAATATACAACCTCCCAACATGTCACTCGCGCAGTCTCTGAGCTTCACTGTTCCAACGATGTTTTTGGTCACTTTGCCTCGAGTCTGTTGACAATTATACATTATGTGAACACTTAGGAAATTCTTCACAAGTGATGTTATTTGATTTCGTCTCCCCCCCCTCCCCCCCCCATGATTTTCAGTAGTCGCTTGTGTATATGTTATGACGAAAACCAATGAATATATAGGAACGCGATAGCCTAGTTGATAGTGAGCTTACTTGCTATCACCAGGTTACAGCGTGCCAAGTTCGAAACCACGCCAGGACACACACAAAATCCGGATTGTGATTTCTCGCTTGCCAGGACCACTCCTCCAGTCAACTCAACTGTAGAATGAGTACCTGATGCATGGGAGGGGAGGTAACAACAGCAAGTAAAGGGAACTGGCCACCCAATTTAACAGTTGCTGCAGCTTAGACCGGAAGAGTTATCTTTACCTTAATGAATATCAAGGAAAAATATCAAATAGCTTCACTTTTGATGAACGAGCCAATGAATTCACAGGCATTACTGTAAAATTGAGGAGGGAATCCTTCCATATTTTGTATCACCAGTGAATGAAAAGTATGGATCAGCCAAAATCAGAAAAAAGAATTGACCAGCATGGTGCAAATTTGCTCTATGGTTTGAAAACCAATTTTCCACATTGTACTGTCACTATGATAGAATGTATTTTCCACATTGTACTGGCACTATGATAAAATGTATTTTCCACATTATGTTAGAATGTATTTTCCACATTGTACTGGCACTATGATAGAATGTATTTTCTAAAAAGAAGCCTGCATTGTTATTGTATCCTTTTCACAAAGTAACCACCAACCCAACATTTTTTGACTGTAGTGATTTTCTATGCAATATAAATATGTTCAGTAGTTTAGCATTGCTTCCTGAACAATTTCCTGTGGCGGGATACGAGCCTGGTTCCTTGTCCCTCATAGAGTAGGACCTTAAAAAATGGTGACTATAGTTGAATAACAATGTTCTATACAAGACATGCTTCAATTATTCTTATTTCTCAGGTAGATATGTCCCCAGTTGGGAGGGGTGAAGGGGCGTTTACCTCTTAAAAAATATAATTCATCTTTGTTTGTGTATAATTCCTTCTTTCTCATGAGAAATCTAATGACATTTGGGGAGACTTGTTATTAGGTACCTACCATTTGGCAAAATTTCTAGTACTAAAAATTGTGTTCTGGTTTCCACCTTATCTAAGCTTTGTTATATCTAATGTTATTTCTATGTGTAACCTCAGAATTAAAATGTAATATGAAAGATATATAAATAATATATATCATTAGAATATAAATACAGTTTAATAACCCTTCTGTGTATGTATTAATTTGTACTTCAATTTTCAATATCCACAGACAGAAGACCACCTGCATGTTGTGCCCGTGTCCTCAGTTGACTGCCTACTGGACTCCTCCCCCGTCCTGTCCCCGTAGAGTCTGCTGCTGTGAGACACCCTCTAAAATGCCCTTCTTTGGAATTGCTGTTTTCCGGGAAGCAAAAACAACATGCATTTTTGTAGGAATTATCCTTTTAATGTATTATTTGGTCATGGACATCATTCTATTTATGAGGTTCAAAACTATAAATATAATTGAAGACTCAAAACCAGGCCCACCTGAGGAGATGTACTCACCATTCACTCATTTATCAGTCAAGGCACTTATGAATGATCACACAAGCCAATATATCATCAGCCCTAGCGCGGAGTACTTCGACATGATCACCAAATTCTCCGTTGTCTTCAATTTTATCACACCCAGCATGATTTCTTTCACTCATCTAATTCTTGGCCTTGTCTCTGGAAAGTTTGTCGCATCTGAGAATTTGAATGACCGTAGAGTTGGTGTGGTCATTTTTGAAATCCGGACCTGGTTGGATGCATTGGATGGAGTCGTCTATCGGTCCCAATCAGGCACGCATCTACAGTTTCAATCAGTTCGAGCAACAACAGGATACTATGTTGATACAACGTGTGATGCTCTCGGAGGTGTCTTCCTTTGTTTTGGAATTTTCTTTTACTTGTGTAAGAGGTTTGACTCATACAAGCAAGAGCTACCCACATGGAACAAGAGCCAGGAAATAAATGTTAAATTAGGTTCTCCTACCAATGGTCAGAACATTGGTAATAGGGAGACATATAGTAAAAAGTGTCTATTTTGGAAAGTTTTCTGCTATGGCTTATGCCTCGCATGTGCTGGCAAGTTCTGGGATTTGGTTGTTGGAGATTTCAAGGATATATTCCAAGTACCCCTGAAGGACCAAAATCTTTCAGTAGGTTTTTGTGTTAGTGATGTGTTCTTTTGCATATTCGGTTCATTACGGGGAGATGTGTTGACATTTTTAATGGTACAAACCATACATTAGCGAAACAAACTTTTGATAAAGACAAATAAACTACAGCACCATTGATCTTCACGCAATGCACTGAGACCCCCTCTTCCCCTGGGGATTGTGGGAGCGCTCGCAGTGCGTTGTGTGCAGATCAATTCATAGGCAGCAGAAGTTGTGTCTTTTAAATCTCTGAATCACGAAAGCTGTATTAAAAAGTTGGAATGTTGACACATCTCCCCGTAATGAAGCACATATTCTTTAATTAATATCTGTGTCACTTTTTAGTTTCAATGTCCATTTTAGACTATCACTTTCTTAATAATTTAGCTGTTGCTTTCTGAATCATTCCAGTGTTACTTTCTGTCTTTTATTTCACTTTCTTAATCTCTGCTAAAACATCACTTTCTTTTTCTGATGCTACTTCCTTTATCTAATTTTAGTGTTATTTCTTCAAATGCCATTCATTTTATTAATCCTATTCTAGTATCACTTTCTTTCTCCATACCCTTTTTGGGCATACCAAATTTATTGGAGTGCTTACCCTGATATGCCTTACATTGCCAATGTGCTTGCCAACTTGGCTCACCATATGGAAACAAAAGCGAGTATGGCATCATACGGCCCATAACCAATTCATCGAATACAGTCGATAACCAATATTTTATTAATGAATAAATGCGAATGTCACGGTGAAAGAGGGGTTTCCCCATCTTATTAATGAAAACCATTGCAACTTCATTAGATGCTTGTTCATTATAGCGATGTTGATCAGATTTACAATCGTGCTTGAAGACCATGTTTACTATTAAGATTTCTCTTCCAGTTTGAGTAGCATTCTGAATCTCACTTGTTTCGATATCACACATTAACTAATACAACTGTGTTGACAAAGAAAAATTGATTGATTTTATCAAGAATTTTTCTTTTTGCATATAGCATTTGTTGCATGTGCTTGTCGAATGTCTGTTGCTTGCATACTGTCCAAAACATACAACTAAGCGAACTGTGGAACTTTGTTGGATGGCGGTTGTATATGAGAAGTTTGATGATAAGTTTGTCCATGAACTTTTAAAACATATGGACCTTGTCCTAGACAATTCATAATTTTTGCTCCAATTGGCGCGAAAGAGTGCTAGTATAAGAGCAAATTTTCTTTCTAAAATGTGTGTATTTAGGGTGTGTATTATCAGAGAGCATCAAGTGCAGGAATTCAGGATGCTCCAGCTTCTTAACATGGATCTATTGTGGCTTTGGGACCATGATATTTCCCTTTCGCCAACAACTTGTAAACTTGCCATCATTAGGATGTTTGCCCCAAAAAATTTTACCACCATAAAATTAACATACCGGTATAATATCGAAAATTCCACAGTTATGTGCAGCAACACGATCCTCAGCAAAATTTGCTGCTTAATTTGAAATTGCTTGACTTCGACGCATTTGTGACATTGAGTAGGCCTAGGCATCTGCAGTTCGACATCACAGTTACTTCCTTTCTGTGACAGCATTGGTATTCTCTATTCATTGCATGTCATTATCTTTTTTGCGCTGGTGATTCTAGCTTAACTCGATGCCGATGCAAATCAGCATCCTTAGCAAGTCATGTTCATCTTTGTTGAAGGGTTTCGTCATCAGTTCTTTGCATCTCTCTTTCTATTCTATGTCTGTGCTCTGCATAATTTGCGGCACGAATCTGAGAGAGTGACTAAATTTGACGACTCAATCATCCAGCTTTTCGCTCTTTTGTTTTTTGACGCTTTCTTGCGACTAGACATCTTCATCCATCATTTAAAGCAAATTATATGTACGTTTTAAATATAATGTATTTTAGCTAACTTTTAGCCACAAGCCAATACAGAAGTTTGCCTGTTGATGCAGACATTGAGTAAATAAATAATCATGTTGATTTTATTCTCTATTAGATACTGCAAAATGATCTATGCCACTCTACAACCACCATTGTGCTCTTCTGTTTGTGGCGAATCCTTGAGGGCCAAGCACTGTTGCAGTATATCCTAATACCTATCATCATTGATAGGATTATGGTAAGTTCTATAATCTGTATCAACAATACTTGAATATGAGAGATTGATGATTGTGGTGGCATCAAGCGGGATTGATGATTGTGGTGGCATCAAGCGGGATTGATGATTGTGGTGACACCAAGCAAGATTGATGAGTGTGGTGACACCAAGCAAGATTGATGAATGTGTTGACACTAATCAAGATTGATCAATGTGGTGACACTAAGTGAGATTGATGAATGTGGTGACACAAAGCGAGATTGATGAATGTGGTGACACCAAGCAAGATTGATGAATGTGGTGACACTAAGCGAGTTTGGTGAATGTGGTGATTCTGGACGAGATTGATGAATGTGGTGACACTAATCAAGATTGATGAATGTGGTGACACAAAACAAGATTGATCAATGTGGTGACACTAAGCGAAATTGATGAATGTGGTGACACCAAGCGAAATTGATTAATGTGGTGACACCAAACGAGATTGATGAATGTGGTGACACCAAGCAAGATTGAAAAAAAAGAGACAAGATGATATTTGAAGAAAATATTTGACAGTTCAGCTGGCAGTCAACATTGATCCTTGTTTTTCTTTATTTCATCTGGTATAGCAAAAGGTTGCCGACCCCTGGACTAGAGTACAAAATAATCACATGTTGACATACATAAACAAGAAAGGACATAATACAAATATACAGAAGTCATGCAAACACACAAATAATTACTAATGAACATGTACAAAGACAAAGTAGGTATAACATTTACAATAAATCTAACGCTAGTACATGTCCCACCACTTTGTGGTAAGGGAGACAAACAAGTGTGTTCTTGCTATGGTCATTTATTACTTCCCCTGACTTAAGTGGTACTCCAACACAAACACTTTTACCAGTGCAAAATTCTTTAAAACTGTGAACAGGAAGTAGTAGGGGGTATGCTCTGCGATTACTATTCCTTAGCAACTTGTATGACCTCTCTCTCTCTAGTTATCTTTTTCTATCAATATGTATGACCTCTCTCTCTAGTTATTTTTTTAATGAATTTGTATGACCCCCACTCTAATTATCAATATACATTTCACAATGAAGAGTTATTGTTCACTTAATTCTAATGTTATTTTGAGAGTCTGAACTTTCTCCAGACATTAAAACAATGATGGTACCTTTCTGCATAGTTGTGTGCATTATACATCTTACTTTTACTAGTAATAATAATGAAATGTTTATTTAAATTATTGTCTGTTCTCATTATTTGCTGTGTCAGGTATCACTATTATAATAAAGTTACCACATCCTGAGAAATGTATCAAATAGGCCTACCAGGTAGAAACATTCACTCTTCATTCTACATTTACATAAGTATAATAGACAGTGTTTATAAATTAGTTAGTATCCACACACAAAAAACCTGCCATACAAATTGAAGTCTAACTTCAACAAGAAATATGGGAAAGTAGGTATGTTTTCAAAAAAGGCCAAAATTACAAAAAATAAATTCATGGCAGTAGCCTGGCCAATATGGCAACCCTGGATCAGACAGTTTTTTTTAGATTGGAAGATTCTCATTAAAGATACTGCAGATAGAGAGTTGGCGATATCATGATCACACTTGATGATGATTTAATAATTTAGCGTAGATAAACACGACTTATTTAATGACACTCCAGACAGATGCTAAAGAGTTAAATGAGGATAGATTATGTGACTTTCTGATCCATTCTCTCAGTGACACCTATTTTGGGTACAATCTCTGTTTACTGAATGTCTTCTATTAGTAATACCACATCCAGCTACAACAGGCAGCCAATGCAAACAACAGATTACTCCCATTGGTTCCACCCATGTAGAGGAATCTGGTGCCTTCACTTATCCTTGTAAACATACAGACATACAGAGAATGCTGCCAGAAATGGAGTTTCTAGAGTATCTAGGGAATGGAAAAGTAATTTTTCTTTGGAAGGCCAATCAACACCTGACTGGGACTCTGAGTCTTCATACACTGGGATTGCTACTGAAACGGAGGGCGGAACACTTAGAAATGCCCCATTGCTGTAAAGATAGTTTCTAATCAAGAATCAAGGAACACAGAAAGAAGAAAGAAAATACAGCATTCAAAGATAATAGTGTGGGCAGCAAAGGTGATGGTGGTGGCAGAAATGGGCAGTAGTGGTAGCAGCAGCATGAGTAGTGGTGGTGGTGGTGATGGATGCAGATAATTATAATAAATAGATAGTGATGGTGTTTGTCATGGTGGGTGATGATGCTAACAATGGTGATCCTGCTAGTGCTCATGATGGTGGTGAGTGGGTGATGATGCTAACAATGGTGATCCTGCTAGTGCTCATGATGGTGGTGAGTGGGTGATGATGCTAACAATGGTGATCCTGCTAGTGCTCATGATGGTGGTGAGTGGGTGATGATGCTAACAATGGTGATCCTGCTAGTGCTCATGATGGTGGTGAGTGGGTGATGATGATGTTGCTAATTATCGGTGATGATAATTGTGATGGTAGTAGTGGTTGTGGTGGTAGGTGGGTGGTGATGATGCTTGTATTGGTGGGTAATGATGCTAATGCTAATAGTGATAGTAGTGGCAGCAATGATTGTGGTGATGGTAATTGTGGAGGACGATGACAACACTTGTGGTAGTGTTGATGATGCCTGTGCTAGTGGTTTGGTAATGAGCATGCTGAGTGATGGTAATTCTGCTGCTGAAGATGTTATTGCTATGGTGGTAGTAAATATGCTGAGTGCAATGTGCCCTTACTTATCTGTGATTCACATCAACTTTGCTACCACAGTCATATCCAATGATAGCAAATATGTCCATTGTTTTTGCTTAAGAGTCACTTATATCTTTTACCTTCTATTAATCATAGGACCAGGATTTGTTTACCTTAAGCTTGAACTGGTAAATTCATTGATTTATTATAATGTTCCAGCTTAAATCTGGCTGAATTCATTGATTTATTATAATGTTCCAGTTTAGATCTGGCTGAATTCATTGATTTATTATAATGTTCCAGCTTAGATCTGGCTGAATTCATTGATTTATTATAATGTTCCAGCTTAGATCTGGCTGAATTCATTGATTTATTATAATGTTCCAGCTTAGATCTGGGTGAATTAATTTTATATTATTTCCAAACTCTGGATGATTTCCTTTGTTTTGTTGTAACTTTATATTTCGTTCTAAAGTTACTTAATAAACCTTGGTGAATTTTAATGTTTTGTTTAAACTTGGAAAATCTGTATGTTTTGTTATTAAACTACTTTATAAACCTGAGTGAATTTTTGTTATTCCAAACTCTGTTCTAAAGAGTGAATCCCTTTGTTTTTTTAAAATATAATTTGTTCTGTTATTTCATAAACATGACTGCATTTTCGTATAAAGTTACTTTATAATCCTGGGTGAATTTGTATTGTTATAAAGTTACTTCATATACCATGGTAACTTTATGTTTAGCTATAAAAGTTGCTTAATAAACCTGTCCAAGTTCCTAGTTTTTTTTTATGGTTGCATATTATAGCAGATGAATTCCATAATGTAACATAATTTATTTATGTATTAAAAGCATTTAGAAAACATAATTCAGTATTGTATGCATATAAAATTATATCATGTTTCACTAGCTTTGCCCAACTTCAAAATAATGTATCTCAGCAAATATATAATGCAAATAATTGAAGTTTTGTGTGTGGATTTGAAATGGTATAGACCCAATGAATTAAATTTTTCGATTAGAATACAATCATTGATTTAAATTTGCACGTATTTGTGATATATATCAAAAGTCTACTTGTTGGCAAGCATATCACACATATTTTTAAGATGTGTACAATTATAAGACCTCATTTACATTTGATAGGTTTATCAAACAATTGGCATTGATTTAAGCATGAAATTGCACTATTTTATACTTCTAAACACAAGACAGGTGGTGTTTAAGGTTGTGTCTGGTGTAATGTCTGAAGTGATAAAATGTCTTTTATCTGTACACAATAATTAGTATGTCATCAAAGATCAAAGGTCTTAATTCGTTTATATAAACTGGACATGATGCACAAATATAAAGTATATATTTATTGGTTCTAATAAAATATAACATCACATGTGAAAAATGACATTAATATGTTAGACGGTTAATTATATAACATTTGTGTGAGGGCAAAGCTACGGTAATGGAATATGCTGTAGTTGTATATTTTCCAGATACATCCTCCAAACAACGTGATAGTGATTACATGCAAGATTATTGTTTGCCTTGAAAACCTCAGATTGAGTTTACAATCTATGATTGTATTTTCCTTATTAATTTATTGTTTACTTGAAAAAGTGTTACCTTTTCCTATTTGTTTGAATCTTTAAAAAAATGTTTGTTATTACATTTGTTATACCAATCAGTTATACTATTTGTTATATTTTTACATAATGATGATGGTGGCCGTTTTGCATCTTTACAGACAGTCAGAAATGTCGAGTGTCAGCTCACTGTCAAAATTATATATTGACTATGAAGCCCTCAAATTGCAGCCTCTCTTGTAACCAATTTTCAACCCACAGGGGGAGAGAACAGTATGTGTACGCAGGTCTTTGTTTAAGGATGCAGGTGTCTTTCAGCCTCATTACATAACTAGACTTCTCCTTCAGGGTCCTATCAGATGATTGGGTGACTTGAGGTAACGCTGTACTCCATGCCTTTATTCCGAAAAATGTGGATAAAATTCAAGTCTGTTTTGCAGCTGTCTTTATTTCTCAGTTTTGTCTGCCTCTTTGCCATTCACCAAATGAGAACTCTCCAAGAGAATGCCTTGAATCTACAAAGTAATATTGATGCATTGATGTAATATTGATCAAAAAGGAGATGATGTTTGTTCTTTATAATGCATAAAGTAAATTTGCAAATCTCCATGAGAGTAATCATTCTGTTTATTCAATCTTCAGCAGCAGATCATGGGTTGCCTCCATGAATTCAGTCTTCAGCAGCAGATCATGGGTTGCCTCCATGAATTCAGTCTTCAGCAGGAGGTCCTATTTTGCATCCATAAATCCAATCTTCAACAGGAGGTCCTGTGGTGCCTTCATAAATTCAATCTTCAGCAGAAGGTCATGTGGTGCCTCCATAAATTCACTTTTAAGCAAGAGGTCCTGTGTTGCCTCCATAAATTCAGTCTTAGCAGAAGGTCCTGTGTTGTGTCCATAAATTCAATCAACCAGGAGGTCCTGTGTTGCCTCCATAAATTCAGTCTTCAGCAGAAGGTCCTGTGTTGTGTCCATAAATTCAATCAACCAGGAGGTCCTGTGTTGCCTCCATATATTCAATCTTCAGCAGGGGGTCCTGTGTTACCTTCATGAATTCAGTCATTAGCAGGTCTTTATAGGTGCCCCACAGTTTCCCATGCTCTGTGGACTGTACAGATATGTGGGTTACCTCCATGAAATCAGTCATCAGCAGGAGGTCTTTGCTGGAAGACAACTTCATTTCCTGTTTTTCTTTTTGGGCCAGGTTTTAATCTTCAGTCACTAAATAATGGACATGTCAGTATGCTGTTTTCTGAATTGTGGGGACCTTGTTGACATTGTCATTGGTCAGCTTGGGCAACATTTGTTTTTTGAGACGTGCATGTAGTTTCCAGAGTCGTGTGCATAACTTGAAGATGGTAGTTTGCTGTGATCTGTCCAGCTTTAGAAAGGGATGTTGTGGAAAGTTGCTGCCTGTGTTCCGACTCAATGTTTGTATTTTTGTGAGGGGATGTGTGTTTATGTTTCCTTCTTCTATATTTTGTAACAGAATTGTTCTTTTCTGCACCTGATTTTGTCAGTCTATCAGATACAGATAAGAGATGAAAATTAAAGATAATTCATAACAAAAATAGATGACACTCATTACTTTAACCTCATGGCAGGAACAAAGGTCAACAACATAAGTGGGACAGAAAATGATGAAAGAAAGATATAAGTAGTAATATAGTTGATCTTGAGGTTAGTATGTAAAAAATGACACAATTTACGTTTATTTGAAATACTGTTTTAGACGGGTAAGCTTACAACATTATATATAATTTTGTGTGTTAGGTTTCCAGTGACCTTTTGGAAGCTGCATCAGATCCATTGCTGGAGAATTACAAATCATAGCAAGTGGTCTAGAAATAGATTAATAATGTATTGCACTTTATGTGTTTGTTAGATTGTACCTGAACACATCACTATGTTTGTATTGTTTTTTGTGTATTGTGTTTGTGCAATGTGTTTGTATTATTGTTTGTGTATTGTGTTTGTATTGTTAATGAGCTTATAACATTTGTTAGAGATAGAATTATATATGCATGGTTGAATGAGGCTTGCCTCACCATAAAGAGACTTTAAACCCCTCCTTACCAACCAGCCCTACAACACTACAAACGTAATCAGTAGCCAGTATTTTCTAACATGGATGGTTTAGTTCATTTGTATAATTTATTATGTTCCAATGAAAATTAAAAGGAAAATCATATATTCAATCTTCATACTGGAGTTGTGTTACCAGCGTCAGACTTGGACATTAACCAAAGTAAAAAGAAGGGATACTCACTTAGTGTAGAAGGAAATGTTTAAGAAAAGCAGAAAACAAAACATGAAGAGACCTTGTGAGAAATGAAGAGATTACAAGAACTGTTGGAACAATGCACTTTGTCAAAGATGTTGAAGAATAAGCAGAATAAAAATATTGAACAATAAATTGTTTAAGCCCTAATGAGAATGGAACCTAATTATCCATCAACAAGAACATTTAACATGGATTATAATCACCAAGAGGCAGGGGAAGACAAAGAAGAAGATGGATTAATTGTGTCACCAGCATCCTAACATAACATAGCTGCATATCAAGTGACAAAAAGTGTCATATATCGAAAGCAGATCATCACAAATAATAAAATCAATCATCACAAAATCAGATATGACAAAACCTTTATCACAACATCACAGATGACAAAACCGATACATTACAACATCACAGATGACAACTGATTCATCACATCACAGATGACAATACCGATTCATCACAACATCACAAATGACACAACCGATTCATCACATCACAGATGACAAAACCGATACATCACATCACAGATGACAAAACTGATTCATCACAACATCACAGATGACAAAACTGATTCATCACATCACAGATGACAAAACTGATTCATCACATCACAGATGACAATACCGATTCATCACAACATCACAGATGACAAAACTGATTCATCACATCACAGATGACAAAACTTATTCATCACAACATCACAGATGACAAAACTGATTCATCACATCACAGATGACAAAACTGATTCATCACATCACAAATGACAATACCGATTCATCACAACATCACAGATGACAAAACCGATACATCACAACATCACAGATGACAACTGATTCATCACATCACAGATGACAAAACTGATTCATCACATCACAGATGACAATACCGATTCATCACAACATCACAAATGACACAACCGATTCATCACATCACAGATGACAAAACCGATACATCACATCACAGATGACAAAACTGATTCATCACAACATCACAGATGACAAAACTGATTCATCACATCACAGATGACAAAACTGATTCATCACATCACAGATGACAATACCGATTCATCACAACATCACAGATGACAAAACTGATTCATCACATCACAGATGACAAAACTTATTCATCACAACATCACAGATGACAAAACTGATTCATCACATCACAGATGACAAAACTGATTCATCACATCACAAATGACAATACCGATTCATCACAACATCACAGATGACAAAACTAATTCATCACATCACAGATGACAAAACCGATTCATCACAATATCACAGATGACAAAACTGATTCATCACATCACAGATGACAAAACTGATTCATCACAAATGATAAAATAGCACGTCATTTTTAGAAGATGCATGAAACAGTAGATAATGTTTAGGTACTGCCATATTCACACTGGAGGTCTATCTAATTCAATATAGCCTGGATCACCTAATTGCAAAAGCAGAGACTGACATCAGTACATATGTTCTAATTCAATATAGCCTGGATCACATAATTGCAAAAGCAGAGACTGACAAAAGAATTATTACTACTCAGTACATATGTTCTATACATTGACTGCGTTCTTTATTTCCATTTCTGATTTGCTATATTTTTAGTTACTTGTTATTATTCCATATTACCTCACACCTGAAAGCTTGCAGTGATTGATTCTGCACATTTCATGGGCACAATTCTCTCTATGTCCTATAAATCTGCATTGACACTTAATCATAAATGAGGGTAGATATGAAACAGAAGTTGAAAGGTGAATAGGAATGGCTAAAAGTGCTTTCACCTGGCTCCGTCGCCCAGTGGTACAGAGCACATCTGGTGACAGCCGAGGTTCCAAGTTCGATATCCACCACAGGCAACTGTGCATCCAGACCATTCAGAAAGCAATGGCAAACTTTTGAATATATTTATGTTTTTTTTAAGAAAACTCACTACAGCCAAAAAAATAATTGATTGATGGCTACATCCGGAATAGGATACACTACCAAAATAAAGTATTTTCAATCACATGAGAAAAATATTAACATCTAAAGGAAGTGCAAACTAAAATTGTGAATTATCAAATGCTACATCTGTTCCATATTAATGTATGGCTCACAAACATTGACAATGAACAAATTATAGAAGCCAGAAATTATGCAGTTGAGATTTGGATATACAGAAGAATAGGAAGAATGTCATGGAAAGAGAAGAAAATATACAAAGAGATTTTGACAACACTGAATGAAAAAAGAACTATTGAAAGAAATAAAAATAAAATATTGTGGACATATTTAAAGACATGATACTTGTTGAAGATATTCTATCTATCTATCTATTCTCTGAAACCCTGTGTTGTCTTGTGACATCAGGGGTAGAAGAGTTTTCTGGAGGTGGCCCTCTTATGTGCTGAGCATATTGTGGAATTTATCACCTCTTTTATTTCAGTGGCCCATCGTTTTCGTGGTCGGCCTCTATGTCCGCCATCGCTGTATCTGAATATCATAGTTTGCTGTGGTATGCTGTCTGATGGTAGTCTACTGATGTGTGCAAACCATCTGATCTGTTGTCTCATCATGTGTTCTAAGATTGAGGTGGTGCCGGAATTTTGTCAGATGTCTTCATTCCTCACCCTGTCTCTTAGCGATATTCCTAGGATTCTGCGTAAGCATGCCATTTCAGCTGTCACAAGTTTGAGTTTGTCTTGTACTGTCGGTGTCCATGTTTGGCATTGGTAGCACAGCGTTGACATAATAATCATTTTGAATAGTGTTATTTTGGTGTTTAAATCTATGTATTTGTTTCTGAAGATTGGAGTCATTCACCCTAGGGCTTGGTATGCTTTTCTACATCTATTGTGTGAAGACATTCTTGAGGGTAAAGTTGAGGGGATACGAGCAAGAGATACAAGTGGAAGGTAAATGAGATGGAGCTAGACGCTAGACTGATGAACAGTCTAGCAGAGTGCACCATCAAAGCTAGAGAAATGGCATGTTGGAGATTTGTTGCAGCCAACCTTTGTTGTGGAGAAGGCATTTCATGATGATGATAATGATAAACATTTATCTTTTGTTTCATGTTTTTTGTAATATATTTTTGTTATTTTGACATTTATATATTTCAATAAGTTTGTACTTTTTATTTCAGATTGTAGTTTTCTCAAACCCTTATTTTAGCAAGCTTTATAGTTTTATGAATTCCATTTTTCTCAATATTTTTGTTGTTGTTAATTGCATATTTGAGAAGAATTTGTACAATTATCTGCATTCCATTTATGTATTAAACCTTTTTTATTTTATCAATTGCATTATAGTGTATTTAGTTTATATCATTTAATTTATAAGCAAATTTTATACTTCTTCTTCAGCTCTCATTCTCAAACTCCCGCTGGAATTCTCTTGTAGCAGGACAAAGGTCCTACTACATTTCCAACAGGATGTAGTCCAGAGAATGGAAATGTGTTCTGTCACCATTATATTTGCGCCAATGTCCCAACACATCCATCTTTGGTGGAATATTTTATACAATTTCCTGGTTTTAATATTTTGATAGATGGTCATTTCTTTACATTTTTCATTTTCAAATAAATTAGCAAGATTGTACAGTTTGCTTCGTAGCATATTTGAGTACAGAATACATAATTAGAAGCATTTCATATTTTAGTATAGATTTCAGAATTAACAACATTCCATATTTTAGTATATATTTCAGAATTAACAGCATGCCATATTTTAGTATAGATTTCAGAATTAACAGCATTCCATATTTTAGTATACATTTCAGAATTAACAACATGCCATATTTTAGTACAATTGTATATGCCGTACTTATCACTTCATATTTCAACTCAAGATCACACAATTATTTCGACTTATATATCAGGATATATCCTGAACTTATTTCCACAACTTGTTCTGTTAATGTGGCAACCGGAGCCTGGAAGTCTAGTTCAGGCTGCAAAAATTAGGCTACTGTCTTCTCAATATACTCCTTAGTAAGAGGTAGCTAAGTAAATTTGGAGGTTAGTCTAACGAATCGACTGTTAAGAGGCCATCATTGTCACATCTTGTCTCAATTTCTTACTTTTGTTTTGTATCAAATAATCCCAGTGAGCAATGATGAGATACAGGCCAGCAGACATTCCTCCATTGTCTTTTTGTGGCAGACTCCGTGGTGATTGGAAATGCTACATGTGCCATCATTGCAGATGGGTCAATACATCTGACTGAAGAATGAAGAGATAGTTTTCCTTGAAGTATGTGCAGTGCTCGTTGAAAGATGTGGTAATCCTGGTCTACTAGTGCACTTGAAATCCTCCCTTCAGGAAGAAGCATGCATTCATAAACCGGCCTTATGCAATCATGCATTTGAGACAATATTATATTAGTACAGGTGTAATGTAGCCTCAGTTAAAAATTGAAAAGAACCTATGCTTTTGTCTGAAAGACTATGACCTGTCAAGAGTTACCTGCTCACAGCTAAAGGGATTATATCATCATCATCGACATTATATTTCAGGTTAGATCAAAAAATGATTTACAATAACATTTCATAAAATTGTTCAACTGCCTACGTCAGCAAAGAATGAACTCTTATGGTCTGTGTTAAAATTGTTCAACTGCCTACGTCAGCAAAGAATGAACTCTTATGGTCTGTGTTAAAATTGTTCAACTGCCTACGTCAGCAAAGAATGAACTCTTATGGTCTGTGTTAAAATTGTTCAACTGCCTACGTCAGCACAGTATGAACTCTATGTTCTGTGCTAAATCTTTTAAATTTATTTTACAAAAACCAAAAAGCCACAGGAACAAGCTTACAAACAGCACACATGAAGACCATCTCCAGAGATCTCTTCTAATCTTGATTCCGCAAGGCAAATAAGGGCCACAGCATATATATAGATAGATAGATAAACAAAACATTCAGATTTACAACCATACTAAGATTTTTATGTTCTTTCTGAATACTTATTCCAGGAATTTTTGAACTGCACGCAGTATATTCTGTTGATTGTTATTGTGGGCCTCTATGTGGTCTGTCTGATATATATACATCATGTAAGTATTCACCAAGGTTTTGTGGGTCTTGTAACATTATTTACACCGTGATATGTCAGTGTTATAAAGTTTCTTATGTATGAGAATCACTGAAAGTTTGTAACCATTTCATCAAGCATCTCTATGATATTAACCATGGATTATGAATTCCTGGGAGCCGCGTTAGCACAGTGGTTAGCGCACTGGCTTCGCATATGAGTGGTCCTGGGTTCATTCCCCAGCTGAGGCGGAAATGTTTTCAGATCGCAACGGCTCCCAGGTCGACCCAGCCTTAAATGGGTACCGGATTAATCCGGGAAGTAAAGACTGCGAGGGAGAGGAGATGGCTACCGCCCTCATTTGCAGAGCCTGTGAAATGTGAGATCGCTAACATCTCACACCCCTACGGCATTAATAAATGCTATGGGTTACTTTACTTTTACTTACTATGAACTCCTGTTAATATGTATTTCAATGGCACTGACATTCCAGCCACTAAATAATTCTCTACTGATTATAGGCCTCAGTATGAGCTAGAAAATCATTATACATTGTAGTTTGGCATGTCAAAATCTCTTGCAAAAATTTTTAGATGTTGACACAGCAATAGATAATGCATCTAAGATGCAATTTGGAGAATTTGGTAATTATGTTGTGCCAAAATGTGCTGAGCTGGAAGATGGGAATAGCACATCTCTGCTGTTAAATTATCTGCATAGCATACTTCATGTGTTCTAGCTCAAATTACACAAATATGTGTGCTGATTGTTTGAGACGGAATTCAGAAAAAGAGGATATAATTAGGTGTGGCACGGGTAGAACAGGACATCTGAAGGTCAAAATAATGTAACAATTGAGCCACAGGAACCATTGACATGTATAGAATTTAACATTTGCTATAGGATACTGAGCACCTATAGTGTTTGCCTGGAGTGCAATGATGTGGGATACTGATCACCTACTGATGGATATGAAAAGATGCATTATTGCTAATATAAGAAAAAGACAGTCAACATTTATTGGACACATAATGAGAAAAGGAGACATTGAGAATATAGTGACAACAGGAAAGATAGAAGGGAAAAGATCAAGGGGAATCCCAGAGAAAAGATATTGGACAGTTTGACTAAATGGTTTTGATTGATGACATAAACAGAGATGATGGCATAAATGAGAGATCGATGTACATGGAGAAATATGATCGCTAATGCCATTCGACACGGCACATGATGATGATGATAGTGTTTGCCTGGAGTACAATGATATAAAATACTGATGGTCAAAAAGTAATGCCTCCTAATTTATAATTTAATTAAATAGGCATTAAAATGTAGTCTGAAGTTTGTACTTAACACATTTATTTCTCAATGTAGCCTCAGTTATCTGTTAAAGTTGTTGTCTATCTATGATATGCACTGCTATGATTCTCTAAATGTTGCGCCACACTGGGACCATGTTATTGTACAAATGAAATGCTATGGTACTCTAAATGTTGCGCCACACTGAGACCATGTTATTGTACAAATGAAATGCTATGGTACTCTAAATGTTGCGCCACACTGGGACCATGTTATTGTACAGATGAAATGCTATGGTTCTCTATATGTTGTGCCACACTGGGATCATGTTATCGTTCAAATCTTCTTCTTCTTCTTCTGTGTTTGTTCTCAAACTCCTACAGATTAACAGGATGTAATCCGGAGAACGGAATGTGTTGTGTCATGATTTACAACATTGCTGTTCGTACAAATGAAATGCTATGGGCTTCCACAAGAGAAAATCATCACTATATTGGCTTACCATCTGAGAATTTTATGAAAGAAACAAAAGAATGAACAAAGACCACCCAAATAAACAACTTATAGAAAACTTGCAACTAAGACAATAAATAAAAACAAAAGTCAATCCTCAGCTATGTCATTGGAAAAAAAATACAGCTATCATCTACCAGACAAGAGACAAGAACTGCAAAGAGTAGCACAATCTTTACCATCACACTCTATATCTGCTCTTCAAGGAAAAGACAAGAACAGCCATACACACAAACAACCACGCACACAGTTAAAAAGATGTTGAATTCTGTGAACAAAGAGTGGTGGCTGAACAGATGGGTCATGGAAAACACTGGGAGGGAAATCTATAAACATAAGAGCAGTCCAAATCCTAAAGACAACATCAACCTAATGGGAAAAAAACCGAGTATTGCCTTCTGACTTTGCATGCAACGTGTACAGATTAACACCTGAACAGAATACAACCACAACACACTCCAGGGTGTTTGCTGTGCACTCATCCCTACAAAACTGTTGACCACCACTTAAAAAAAATCTCTAGTACTGAATGACATCAAGAAAATGCTTCTTCCTCTAAGTCCAGATAAATGAAACACTGTATATGAAACAAAGCCACAGTTCACAAACACATGCATATATCATACAATGGTATTGGGTCAAAGGTCATGAACCCATGAAAAGCTGAATCAGCAACCTATCGAGAATGTAATGTTGCATGATGGTTATTCTGATATGCCAATAGTGAGATTTTCAGACTTTTCTCATGTCGGAGACTTATTAATAAGAGATAGAAAGAATGTTGATATTACAAAGAGACAGGGAAATTATTGAGAGGGTTATTTATGTATGGGAGATGTTCAATCTGTTAGATGAACTATCAATATATTGAATCTTTGTTATCTGCTTACAGAGATAGTACTATGGGGTTGCTCAAAGTACTCAGTCTATCGACATTGTTCAGAGATAGTACTATGGGGGTTGCTGACAGTACTCAGGTCTACCGACATTGTTCAGAGATAGTACTATGGGGTTGCTGAAAGTACTCAAGTCTACCGACATTGTTCAGAGATAGCACTATGAGGCTGCTCAGAGTACTCAAGTCTACTGACATTGTTCAAAGATAGTACTATGGGGTTGCTAAAAGTACTCAAGTCTACCGACATTGTACTAGCAAATCAATTATATATTACCAGACCAAGAGGCACACCAGCAACCATAATATCACACATGACTAGATAGCATGTCTTCACAACCAAATTTAACTTGATGTGTAGAAATGCTTATGACGACAAGACGAAGACTGATATATATATATATATATATATATATATATATATACCTTTCATAATAATGTACACACACACACAAATAAGGAGAATGTAAAAATTACTGTAATTTTTTTAATATTTATTTTTTCTCAACAGTTACGATCAGTACTAAACCTCTAGGATAAATTTGTTCAGCTTCTACAGTGTCTCACCAAGTCCAGGCCACATGTTACAGACAAGCAAACTATGCCTTCCTATTCTCCATTACTCTGACATATTTAACTGCTGTGACAACCCAAAGATCACTTGAGAATAGTTGTATGTGGACAACCGTTTTGAGTCTGTGGGCCATGTTGAGCTATTTCGCGTAGTATGATGCCAAAAAAAGCATGCTATTTAAAGTTCTTGAGAGCTCCACTTATTGTTTTAGCTTTGGAGCCCTTTAGTATTTGAAAATCAGCCTGGACAGGAACAAAAATGGCTTAATGAATGAGATTCTTACCACCGTTGATACATACAGTAGATATAAGACTAATCTAGTGAAAGTAATTTTTTTATAATATTATTTTTGAGTTTTAATTTATAACCATCATATTCATTATGCATTGAGGCACAATAAATTAAGCCATATTTACATTTAGTGAAGCATTTAGTATGTAAACACATATTAAGTTCAGCCATTGATATATTTAGCATTTGAACACAGAATTACATTAAACTATATGGGTATATATATTAAACAATATATTAAAATTTGTGCATATGGGTACATAATTAAATTATCAGTAGATGCATTGAGAATTTGAATATATAAATTAATTAAGCCATAAATACATAGAAAAAGTTCTCAATTTTGATCAATAACAGAGGACTAGAAAGAGTCACCAGATTTGAATACCATGGTTCTGATTATGAAGTCATACAAGAGGTTGACAATTTGCATCAAATAAACTGACATAAGTTAAAAGCTTATGGCTGGACTGCAACTAAATAACAAAACTAACTTTCCTTACAGTCTACATATTCCCGGTGGCAATATACGGATGTGAATCTTGGACAGTCACCAATAAAGTCAGAAACAAAAATTATGTTTATGTTTGTACAAAAATGACTTCACTGAAGGTAAATAGTCAAAGTCAATGCGGACATATTCAAATATACCTGATTATTTACCAGTGTGTTGCCAGGTCCTGAAGGGGGATCAATGAATAGCAACACTATTACCTGCAATGCAAGTCATAAAAAGCATTTATGGAGGTTTTGGGGGTGGATTTGGCTGTCACATCCCATACAGGGTCAAAGTGAGCCAGAATCATTGCATAGTCAGATGTGTCAGACAGAGGCGCAGATAATACAACCACTCTGTAAGCCATGACAGCACATTCCATTCTCTGGACTACATACTACTAATCTGCAGGAGTTTGAGAAAGTACTCAGAAGAGGAGAAAATCTGTGTATATTCCACAGAAATCCTTTACCAGTTGGAGGTTATTCTGTTCCCAATGCAAGAGATTTCAAGCCCTGATAGAACTTCTGAGCTATCTCCTGACTCAAATCATCAAACCTAATAGAGGTAAAACCCTGAAATCACAAAACCTAATAGAGATAAAGTCCTCAAATCATCAAACCTTATAGGGATAAAGCCATCCTCATCCTTGTGTACAAAATAAAGATCGCTAACATTGTAATGCAAGATAATATTTAATCAGATTATCTTTTAATCTGAACAACTTAAACTAATTAGTGCAGTTATTTTTTGTGTGTGTGTGGATAGTGTGAAGCCAAAAAGCTGTCTCATTCTGGGCATCTAGTGCAGCCTTGTTATGTAACAAAAACGATATTGATGAGTTACATGGCGAATTAAGCATACTGTATCACCGTAATCAGGTGTATCAGGCCATTGGTGTAAATGAAACGATGACACAATGCATTTCCATTCTCTGGACTACATCCTGCTGGAAATCTTGTAGGACCATTGCCCTGTCACAAGAGAGATCTAGTAGGACCATTGCCCCCCTGCTACAGGAGAGCAGGAGAGATCTAGTAGGATCAGTGTCCTGCTACAAGAGAGATCTTGTAGGACTATACTTCTGGTTCAGGAGAGGTCTAATAGGACCATTGCCCCTGCTACAGGGAAGATCTAGTAGGATTATTGCACTGTCACAAAAGAGATCTAGTAGAACCATTGCCCTGTTACAGGAGAGATCTGGTAAACAAGTGCAGCAAAGATCAAAACTATTCTGATTCGACAAAATCTAAATGTGATAAATGTTCTGTAAAACTATGCACAAAATTGATATTTTTTTTGCCCATCTAACGTATCATAATGTTATATTTTAATGTGATTACCTATCTCATTCTTTCCAAATCTCTGATTTTTCATTCTTTGACAGCCCATCTATGTATGTTCCTTCAGCACTGAATACAATACACAAGGCAGAAACCCATGATCTCCAGTTTGGACTAAAGTGATGCTACTGTGTGTAGTTCTAGACTGCTGTTGAGATCCATAGTATATCAACTCTTTGATGACTGTTCATTGAAGAGTTTATCTTGATCTTCCTGTCTTTTTTTTTATCATCTCCTACCAATTTTAATGCTTGTTTATATGTTCTCTGTTGTTGGACCAGATTTCCATGTAAAGGGTTTTGAGTTTGCCGAAGACGGAGTGTCAGATCATTGACGCAAATAAAATGGCGGCACAACACATATCCATTCTCTGGACTATATTTTGCTGGTAATCTATTTTGAATGACCATTGTTATTCTACAAGAGAGATCCAGCGGGATTTCGAGAATGAACACAAAGAAGAATAGATGAGTGTAGTAAAATTAATTCTTGTCTAACTTGATGCAGTCTTTTTATATTTGAATAAGACTTCTGTACTGTTATATTGAAATATGAATTCTGTACTGTTATATTGAAATAGAGATTTCTGTACTGTTATATTGAAATAGGAATTATTTACTGTTATATTGAAATAGGGATTATTTACTGTTATATTGAAATAGGGATTATTTACTGTTATATTGAAATAGGGATTATTTACTGTTATATTGAAATAGGGATTTCTGTACTGTTATATTGAAATAGGGACTACCTAACTAGCGTGATATCTGTATTAGTTGTGACATTTTCATCCCAAAGAAGTTATATGGCTTGGATTCTCTGCTTATCTATAGGCCGGTAATGAAGACATTTTTTCACAAAAAAAACCTCACATAGGTTATTTGGAAAATGCAATACTTTTTTTTGTTATTAGAGATATTACAATAATTTTTGCACATCAAAATAAAGATTTGAATATTGCATATATTGGTATAAATTGTGGCTGTATGATACAAGAGATGTGAGAAGGTTGTAAAACAGAAAAACATCCAATCACAAAAAATGTTTTCAGAAAATTGTGCAACGTTGTTTACTTTCCAAAACTGCAACCCTGAGAACATCGGTTTTACACACTGTAACACACCTCTTCTGTTTTTCTTTTCTTAAAAAAAAAATCCTAACCTACTGTAGAATATAACCCACATCTAAGATCCTTTTAACATTTTTCTTGTTTGAGCGGAATAATTGGCTGCTGTTCTCACAGTTACAAAATTTAATGTAAAAATCACTCTTGAGGCAATACTTGAGAACCTTTTTGTGGGCTGTTGTTCTATGTTTTACCAGATTAAGAATATAAAATGGTGATGAATTGTGTACATGCTCAGAAAGCCAATAAAATATATAGTTAGAAGACCAGCTACATGGAACCTACAGAGTAAAAGCATGGAAGACCTAAAACATGAATAAGACAGACCATGAAAGACTTGACAGAGATGGGAATCACATGGAATGAGGCTGAGAATATGTCCAGATGACAGAGATCAGAATCACATGAATTGAGGCTGAGACATGCCCAGAGACAGAAAGGAACCACATTGAATAAGGCTGAGTACATGTCCAGGGACAGAGAAAGGAATCACATTGAATAAGGCTGAGACCATGTACACGAACAGAGAAAGGAATCACATTGAATAAGGCTGAGATCATGTACACGAACAGAGACAGGAATCACATTGAATAAGGCTGAGACCATGTACACGAACAGAGAAAGGAATCACATTGAATAAGGCTGAGATCATGTACACGAACAGAGACAGGAATCACATTGAATAAGGCTGAGACCATGTACACGAACAGAGAAAGGAACCACATTGAATAAGGCTGAGATCATGTACACGAACAGAGACAGGAATCACATTGAATAAGGCTGAGACCATGTACAGGGACAGAGAAAGGAATCACATGAAATAAGGCTGAGACCATGTCCAGAGACAGAAACAAATGGACAATCCATGTGCTATTCACCCAAGAATGTGTAAACAATCTAATGGCTTGATAAGTTGATTATTCTAGACTGTATACACTCTCTGATATGTGTAACAACTCAACACAGCTTGTTGTTGTTTTTCCATCATAAGAAATAATGAGCATTTGCTACACTCACTTTAGGATATTCAGGAGTGAACGAAAGAAGAAGAAGGATATTCAGTTATAGTCATGTTCGTGTCTGTAATCTTAGTTAGCTAATCTTATGTTCTTGTCTGTAATCTTAGTTAGCTAATCGTATGTTCTTGTCTGTAATCTTAGTTAGCTAATCGTATGTTCTTGTCTGTAATCTTAGTTAGCTAATCTTATGTTCGTGTCTGTAATCTTAGTTAGCTAATCTTATGCTGACCCCATAGATCCTGAACAGGAAGGGATTAGTATGAGCACTTTAGATTGTGTTTAATCTGCCCATGTCTTATTAGTCAGTGTCTTTAATCTGCCTATTTCTTATTAGTCTGTCTCTGCTGTTGAGCTGTTGAATATCTCCATTCTGCTGTTGAGCTGTTGAATATCTCTTTTTTTCACAAGATATTGCACAGCTTAGAAGGAATGTTGCTCCCACTGTGTAATATGCTGTGAACTATATATTTTTATTCTGTACTTGTTAAAATATTTTATGAAAGAAATGACGACAAACATTCCTCTTAATGAATGAGATATATATATATATATATATATATGCTTCTGTAAAACTCAATCTTTATTTGTGGCAAATAAGTTACAGCATGCTGGATGTTGATGGTGAGACCATCGGGAACACATGTTGTCGATAGCTGTTTGTACTCTGTTCTCTACCATCTCAAACAGGAAGATCTCAGTGGCACTACATACTGCCAGCAAGTACCGCTGGTGTTTTTTTATTTTATTTTGTGTGCGTGATATTATATTTGTACAAATTTTGTTATTGCTAAATTTTAAATATTGCATTTTAAACATTTTGCAAAATGAAGAGCCTCATATGTAATATGTCTTTGTCAATTGCTAGAAGTAATATGGAAGTAGTAGTAGTGCATCTTCCAGAACCAGGTATGCTCATAGTGATGCTGCAGAGGATGCATAAACACTTAAGAGATGTCTATTTTCTCTTCTTGTCATCAATGCAATTAGGTGTCTAAGACTTACAGTCATATCCATTCCTTCATGTTGTCAATCTATGATATTCTTCATCCATCCCTGTTTCTTCCACCCTCTACTGTTCATGCGATATTGTTTTAGACACTGAAATGTGCCGGGCAACATTTGCTTTCTTTATTTAACTGTTAATATCAGTGATTCTTGGTATAATGCATACACGATTATTTTATTTCTAACATTTGTTTTTTTTATATGACCTCTATAGCAAATCCGTCTATAGCAATTATTTTCAAAATACTGCATCCGTCTAATCAGATGCTAAGCCAGAACAAATCAAATACAACTTAGTGCTGCTATTTTGTCTGTTTCTACAATGAATTGTCATAGGATTTTGTAATCCCCTCACTATGGCTCTTTTGCAATGGACAGTCTAAAAAATGCTTTTATTTTCTGACAAATTATTTGTGTCTATTGGTTCTATGTGAATTATTTATTTTAATGTGAAATTGTTGATGATTTTTAAAATTAGATGTGAATTGTTTACTAAAATTGTTCCTGTGAATTAGTTCTGTGTGAATTATCTATGTATTGTTCCATTTTTATATCAGTTACTAAAATAATACTATGAATGTATCTTTAAATTACTAATATTAACTTGATTGCCTTTATCATCATCATCAAGTGCTGACTGGTGTTGGCAATTACGATCTCCACAACTCTCAAGGATCGTTGTTGACTCTTTGCCATGTCTCAAAGTTAGATTATCTAATATTTTCTCACGTTTTAGACTCTTGCCATGTCACAAAGTTAGATTATCTAATATTTTCTCACGTTTTAGACTCTTTGCCATGTCTCAAAGTTAGATTATCTAATATTTTCTCACGTTTTAGACTCTTGCCATGTCACAAAGTTAGATTATCTAATATTTTCTCACGTTTTAGAATCTTTGCCATGTCTCAAAGTTAGATTATCTAATATTTTCTCCCATTTTAGACTCTGCCATGTCACAAAGTTAGATTATCTAATATTTTCCTACGCTGTCATCCTCATTCTATCTTGTCCTCAATTTTATTTATTATAACAATATTTTCTAGACCTCCCTGTCTCATAATGTGTCCAAAAAATAAATATTGTCTACTTCTGAGAGTATTAAATAACCCATGTCTCACATTTGACTCTTTCAGCACCTGCACACGGACATTATCATATACATTCCAAATGTTATCTTATATTTTGTATGCATTTAGTCTCTCTTAAAAGGTCCAGCTACTTCCATAGATCAGTTTGTAAAACTTTGCCAATAGGTATTTTTTTTTACAAACAAGTTTTAATGTTCACAGATTTATTTCACCCCCTCCCCCCCCCCCATCTTTCACATATTTATTGATGTGCTAGTTGTCTTTTTATTTCTCTCATATAGAGAAAGTTATGCAGAAGAGAAAAAGTGCATGATACAAAAGGAGTAGGACGCTTCTCAATAATGTCCTCTGTATCACATTAACCGGCTGTCCGGGCCACAAGAAGTGAATATCCGCTAACCCCATCACAGAACTGCACATAATAGCTTTGAACAGACAGAATTGGAGAGATCTGACCTCTGCCCAATGCGCTAACTTCAGCACATAAGGAAAATTAATGAATATATATATATATATATATATATATATATATATATATATATATATATATATATATATATATATATATATATATATATATATATATATAATTAGTGAGCTTTGTTGTAAGCTAGAACAACTCACTTAAAATTGCTTAATTCACAAAGGGATACCATAACACACAAAGGCAATTTTACAATATTTGTGAATTAGTAGCTTCTAAACTTGTAGTCAATATCTGTTAGATTTCATTTAACCATTTACCTTCTATGAACAAATTCACTCATTTCTCTATCTGACTGCTATGAGTGAGATGACTGTTTTAAAAAACAAAAATCTATCACCTCATTACTAAAATGTGTTTAACTCTGAAATCACCAAGTACAGAAGGAAATCACCAAGCACAGAAGGAAATCACCAAGCACAGAAGGAAATCACCAAGCACAGAAGGAAATCACCAAGCACAGAAGGAAATCACCAAGCACAGAAGGGAGTCAATCATCACATCTATCCATCCGATCACACCCATCCTCTAAAGTGTATGATCGCACATGTCACTAGAAAGTACCGCTCACAAAAAGCACCACCACGCATATACAATTCTAGCAAAAGACTCCTTTTGGATATACCTACATGGAAATGTCCTTGCTCAAACAACTTCAACTTTGCTCACAAGTGAAGAAAATTAGAGGGATTGTTGATCACATCTATGCATTATATATTTTCTGGTGTCCAACACATGGCTAGTACTATGAAAGTTCTCTTATTTTTGTGGTTCAAGAGAAAAAAAATCAGCACCTTGGGGCGAGAATTTAGCACTGCTGGGATCTGTTACTGAGAACAGTGTAGGAGCTAATGGGTAAAGATTGTATCAGATATATGTTATATATCATCTAAGATTGTACTAGATATCTGTTATATATCATCTAAGATTGTACTAGATATCTTTTATATATCATCAAAGATTGTACTAGATATCTGTTATATATTATTTAAGATTGTATCGGGTGTCTGTTATATGTCATTTAAGATGGCATCTTATATCTGTTATATGTCATTTAAGATGGCATCTTATATCTGTTATATGTTATTTAAGATGGCATCTTATATCTGTTATATGTCATTTAAGATTGTATCAGACATATGTTATATGGCATTTAAGGTGGTATCCGATATCTGTTATATCTCATTCAATATGGCACCAGATATCTGTTATATATCATCTAATATTGTATCAAATATGTGTTTTATAACATTTAAAATTGTATCAAATATAATATATCATTATTTAAGATTGTAATGGATATCTGTTACCAAATATCATTCTATATCGTTATTTAAGGTAATATCTTTTATATATTATTATTTTAAATTGTAGTTATCTTTTATGACGTCCGGACAAATAAAAAATCCTGGTTGTGATTTCTCGCTTGATATGACCACTCCTCCGGCCGACTCATCTGCATATGAGTACCTGACGCATGAGTTAGGGGAGGTAAAGGCAGCAACGAAGGCAATTGGTCACTCCACCTAATAGTTGCTACGGCTTAGTACATGAAGAGTAGTCTTCATTCCCCGACGGCAGGTTGCTGCCATGGGAAATACCTTTACTGTATCTTGTATATGTAATCCTTGTAGATTATAGTTATCTCATATATCAATATTTAAGATTGTAGAGCATTGTTCTCAAATGTTGAGTGTTCATAATTTGTGTGTAATATACGGATCTGATATACATTTCTTCAGGATATTTGACTATAGAGTACTAACATCACAAAACATAAACATGCAGAGCTGCAGAATTCACTTTGAGGTGTATGATGCAAAATTTACTGTGCAGTGTTTGATACACAATTTACTGTGAAGTGTTTGATACATAATTTACTGTAAGGTTTAACACCTTTAAAAACTGCAAAATTTACAGTGAATTGAAAATGCTGCAAAAATTACATTAGATGAAATAGCTTCTAAAATTAACTGTGAAATGTTAAAACTGCAAAATTTATGGCTCCATATCAGATATTTGTTCAAATAAGAGACTTTATTCTATGATTTTGGGTTCTTTAATTTTCTGTTTATGAGAAGAAAGAAGTATAAGTCAATTAGAGAAATCATAGTGAGAAAAGAAAAGGATGTCAATTAGAGAAATCATAGTGAGAAAAGAAAAGGATGTCAATTAGAGAAATCATAGTGAGAAAAGAAAAGGATGTCAATTAGAGAAATCATGATAAGAAAGAAGGATAAGTCAATTAGAGAAATCATAGTACAAAGAGAAAAGGATAAGTCAGTTAGAGAAATTATGATGAGAAAAGGATTAGTTAATTAGAGAAATCATAGTGAGAAAAGAAAAGGATGTCAATTAGAGAAATCATGATAAGAAAGAAGGATAAGTCAATTAGAGAAATCATAGTACAAAGAGAAAAGGATAAGTCAGTTAGAGAAATTATGATGAGAAGAGAAAAGGATAAGTTAATTAGAGAAATCATGGATGGAATACAAAATAATGAAGAGGATGTTTAATAAAGACACTATACATGTTCAGAGATTTATACACATAGGAGTGACCAGGGGAGAAAGTGCATTACTCTGTCAAGATCTGAATAACCCACAACAAACAACTAACTGGGATTCACAGCTGTAGACACTCTTCTGACATACTGATGAATTGATGACTTATGGAAATGTTCCCAGTACTGTGATGCAGGCTACTGATCTATAGTTTCAGACTGTCACAAATTGAAATATGCTACTATGATGTCAGATTCTCAAATGTGATAAATTGCTGTCGTAAATGATCTTTTAATGAACTGATTAAATTCTTGGTATGTAATCCAGTCCATGTATTGTACTGTCTAATACTTGGTGCTAGGATTTTATTTCAGCTGCTACAATTCCCTTCTATCTTAATTCTTATCTGAACACAGACCAGACATGATGATAAAGTAGTAATATCAGTTTTAATGTGTTTCAAATAATTAATACAAATTATGTTGTTCGTCTGACAAAGTCAACGTAAATCATTTGAACACAATTGGGATGAAAATGATGATAAAAATGTTGATAACTGCAGAGTTGAGTATTGACTAGTACTGAATATTTTATGTTGTTGATTCACGTGAGGAGGAGTTGCGGCATTTGTCAACTACACTTTCTCTTCCTGATCCAACTGTATTCCAGTGGCAATGTCAATCAAGATGACTAGTGGTTTGCCAGGATACAGTGGATGGCCAGAGTGTTCTATGTGTCTCACAAGACTGTTTCTATTCCACAACACTGTTGGCAATTGCCTTGGAGTCCATTGAGCATCAGATGTTTTGTCAGCTCTGTCCAACATGTCAGCTCTGTCCAGGCTTCACATGTTTGGACAGACAAAGCCTTATCTTCAGGCCGAAGCCCCTCAGTTGCCCTTGCATGATTTGGCTGGCTTGCCTAAGCCGTTACTGGAGTGTGACCACTGCTGTGCAAGCATCTGGTAGCCACAGGTGATAGTTAGTTCCAGGTGGTGACAAAGATCAATACTCCAAAGGAGTATTAATTTTAAAAAATTATAATATTCGAAGTGTATGAGTAATTACAGAAATAGAGACATTCATGTTTTTATTAAATGAAAATAGCTCCCGTTTATCAATATTATTTGTGTAATTTACTTTTATTTCTTCTTGTGTTCACTACTTGTTGTCTTGTCTACACCATCAGACAATCCTTATGGATAAAATCTACAGCTAACTAATTATTTACGCGATATTAGGCTATAGCTAAAGGCCTTTTGGTCGGAAATTCAATTGTTCTTTATTTTTCCTGGATGTTTCCAGCAATTATTTTTTATTCCGTTTTCCAAATTGTCCACTTGAAATCACATTTTCATCAAGTTATGGTTGTTGATCTTCTTTGAACAATGTGTAGATATGCTCTTGTTAAAGATGCACTGCACTGGTTCACTATTTCTATCTGTAAAGGTTTTCCTGTCCTGCCAGAATGTATTTAGAAATACAGCATAGCTGCCAACTACATTTTTCACAAATTCATATTTTTCAGAATGTATCTGTGTATTCTTATAAAAACGTCCATATTAGTAATAATTACTAAACCACATACACACACCCCCCCCCCTTACCTGTTTTATCCATCGGTACATGCCTGTGAGATACACATCTCTGTAAATCTGTACTAGTTGGCACCAATGCTATAAAAATGATGGTTTTAGTGGCTTATCGGCAGAAAACATCTTCTCTTGACACGTTCACTGAGTATTTTTTTAGTATGTTCACTCTACTGTCTTAATTTGTTCACCATTCTTTATTTTATTTGTTCACTTAACCTTACCTTAACTTGTTTACTAAACTCTATCTTACATTGTTCACTAAACCTTATCTAGTTCACTAAAACTTACCTTAACTTGTTCATTAATCTATACCTTGTCTGACGCTGTTCACTAAAACCTTATTGTATTCATAACACAAAATTTGTATCAATAGTTGTTTAAACATCTTACAAGAATAATAATGCATTCACTCAACTTTTATCCGAGCTCTTCTGAATGAAAATAATCTTTGCGCTCTGAACATTTTACAGATTAGTAAATTGTATGAAATGTTTACACTAGCAACAAATTTGTGACCTCATTATAATTGTAACAATGTATTTTATGACCTCATCAAATTTGAATATTATTAGATGTGTTTTATTATTGCATTTTATAAAACCATTACATTTCTAACATTGTATTTATAACACCATTACATTTCTAACAGTGTATTTGTAATAGTGCTTACACATTTAACTTTTATTGGTATATTATTGACTTTAGAAATGTTTCATACACAAATTATTTCAGTACTTGCTATCATATGACTTGTATTTCTATCTTATGGACTAGATCAAACCTTTTCAATATTTTATATTAAATGTGTGGAGCTGAGTTATTGCTGTAGAAAAATGAATGACCTGTGTTGATTATAATGGTGTGATGTTACTCCTTCGCAAGTGAAGATAAGCATCGCATTGGGAAAAGAGGTCTAGTTATATTTGATTGTTGTGTGTCCTCAGATATTTGTTGATGAGTTCATTGCAGGCTCTGAAAGATCTGTTTCAATGTGAGCAGGAATGTAGTAGGTCTTGAGATGAGGGGAAGTTGTCTCATCTCTCATTTTTGTCTTTTTTGAATCGCCCACAGTGTTCTACTCTGTTAAAAAAATTTTAATACCCTTGCTGACCATTCCAAGTTGGATGGTCAGGAACAGTGATTTTCCAGGAGCTTGGATCAATTTTGCAGTGCTTCAGAGATGTCTTAACAGCCAAACTGTCAGAGGATATCCGACAAGGGGCTGAGTGCCACAGTAACAAAACCAAGTAGCGATAATAACTATGATAATGTAATATTTTTACTGGTAACTAATATAACAAACAAATAGTAAAACTATTGTAAAAGAGAAATAACCAAAAAAAACAACAAAGGAACAAGGATTTTTTTCTACGTTACTATACAACTTTTACTGTTTCCTTTATCAAGAAACAAACGCAAATAAGAAGGAAAGACACATAATTTTTAAATTATAAATGCACAAAAATAATTTTGTAATTGTGCGTGTTCATTTCTTGTTTGTATTTGTTGCTTGATAAAAGTCCTCATTCAGAGATGTCTTCATTTAGTCAATTTTGTGGTCTCCATTTGAAAATTTGCCTATGCACAGTTTGCTATAGAACATTTACCTATGCACAGTTCTCCATAGAACATTTACCTGTGCACAGTTCACTATAGAACATTTGCCTGTGCACAGTTCTCCATAGAACATTTACCTGTGCACAGTTCTCCATAGAACATTTACCTGTGCACAGTTCTCCATAGAACATTTACCTGTGCACAGTTCTCCATAGAACATTTACCTGTGCACAGTTCACCATAGAACATTTACCTATGCACAGTTCTCCATAGAACATTTGCCTGTGCACAGTTCTCCATAGAACATTTACCTATGCACAGTTCTCCATAGAACATTTGCCTGTGCACAATACATGATAGAACATTCTCTTTTGAAAACACTCATTTTGCATGCGGATAACATGAACAGATTATGATCATTATGGATTCTCTGAACACTGCAATTCTGGGCAAGTTGACCTGCCCCAGCTAGAGACATTTAAACAATGATATATCACTGCACCATCACAGATGATGATTTTTATTAATAGAAACCTTGTCCTAAGAACACAATTTTTAATGGAGTTTAAGTGGGGGAACGCCGTGTACTAGTTGATAGTGAGCTTACATACTATCAGCTATTTACAGCATGACAGATTCGAAACCATATCTGGACAAAAATGTCTCGGTCATGATTTCTGACTTGACACAACCATTCTAACAGTCGGCCCACCTGTAAAAGGATACCTGATGCATGGGTAGGGAAGATAAACACAGCAAGGAAGGAAACTGGTCACCTCACCTTATAGTTGCTGTGACTTGGCTACATATAGAGTTATCTTCATTCTTGGTTGCTGCCAAGGGGCCCACTTTTGCCATAGAGCAAAGTTACTTACATGGAAGTATTGCAACACGCTAAGATACTATCCCTCTACTTGACTCTCAGAGAGAAAGATGTTTAAGATGACTTAACTTTTGTTACTGCATGTTTTCCTTTGAAGGAGTGCAGGGAGGCTTTCTATGGGCTGTGGAAATAAAGGCCGGAATAAAATGCCTGGACATGTACAGGAAAGATTTTAATTGTGCCTCCGACAGAAAAAATCCTGTCCCAACCGTGATTTGAACCCACCGCCTCAAGGGTTTAAGATGGCTTGGTCATGTGAAATGAATGTCATATGATTGCATTTCCAATTAAATTCTCCTTGGCAAGCTCTCATCTGGTAGATGGCAAAAGGGCAGAACAAAAATGAGATACAAGGACAATTTTATGATTAGCCCAAATTCTTGGGAAGATCTGGCCAATAAGCATACAGCGAGGCATCTAATTGTCGGAGAAAGCAGTTAGAAAACTTGCGATTTGTACGAAACACACCTGCATCCGAAAACACAGATTTGTTATGTGTATTCTGTTCTAGCCTCTGGTCTGAAAATCATCAAATTCAACCACAAGAGAGACAACCTTGAGGGCTTTATAGTCCATTTGTAATTTTCACTCTGGCCTGCTTCTAGTGTAATAAATAATACTAGTTTTGATACACAATCATAATTAATGAAAACTAAGAAGTTGATAACATATACTCAGTTGCTGTCAATACAACCTTCCACCTTCTCCACCTGCAGTTGTGTGTACAATAGGGAAGAATATCCCCTTGCTGGGCAGATTCACGTAGTTCAGCCCACTATGCCCGGGAGGGGGGGGGTGACAATGCTGTACACAAGCAGAAACGTGAAGCCATATATAAGCTAGACAGGAGTGGAGGAACCAAATAGGATCCTGGCCTTCTCGAGTGACAGTAGCTGCCACTCAACATCTTGGTGCAGACCGATGAAATATCTATGTAACAGAAATTCACTATATACACTACAAACAATAAAGTATAAATATTCGAATTTGTAAAATTGTTGTTAAATAGGGAAATTTGTTATAGAGGGATGCGCTATAGAGGGAGTGCATTGTCTAATACAAAATTGTCTTAGAGAAAAAAGTTAAAGGCATCAAACAAGAGGCAAAATATAAGCAGGATCGAACATCAAGAGATCACCTAAATTGCATCTTATTAGAGCATGCTACTAAGACAGAAGACAAACAGTATTGGAGATACACTGCAGCCAACATTTGTTGTGGAGATTGCTTGTGATCTGATGGGATAACAAACGGTATTGGAGATACACTGCAGCCATCATTTGTTGTGGAGATTGCTTGTGATCTGATGGGTTAACAAACAGTATTGGAGATACACTGCAGCCATCATTTGTTGTGGAGATTGCTTGTGATCTGATGGGATAACAAACAGTATTGGAGATACACTGCAGCCATCATTTGTTGTGGAGATTGCTTGTGATCTGATGGGATAACAAACAGTATTGGATATACACTGCAGCCAACATTTGTTGTGGAGATTGCTTGTAATCTGATGGAATACAATTGGACATGTCATGTTCTCTAGTTTGAGAAAATTCTGCTATGTAAGTGGATGTAAAAGGTAAAGGTAAAGGTAGGTCCCATGGCATCTGCCTTCGGGATAAAGATAACTCTTCATGTACTAAGCCGCAGCAACTATTAGGTGGGGTGGCCAGTTCCCTTCCTTGCTGTTTTTTACCTTCCCTAACTCATGCGTCAAGTACTCATTTACAGCTGAGTCGACTGGAGGAGTGGTCGTGTCAAGTGAGAAATCACAACCCGGATATTTTTTTTTAATGTCCGGACGTGGTTTCAAACCTGGCACGCTGTAACCAGATGATAGTAAGCAAGCTCACTATCCACTAGGCTACTGCGCTCCTCATGTGGATGTAGCATATCTAATTGTTTGTAAGTGGAAGATACTGCTCATTATGAATCATAGAAGGGAGTGTTCAAGTCAGAGGAAATTCTTTCTCTTTTTTTTTTGCTACTTGATGTCTAAATTGTCAGAAAAGTGTTAATGGAAGAAACTATGGCTGTCTCTGAGTCTTCTTATTCAGTAGGACTACCGTATGTCTCTATCAATTGTCCATGCTGGAGACAGTTCTGCAGGATTTGTTCAGAGATCTATTCCACAATTGTATGGTGTAGCAGACAGTCTCATCCTGTGTCCAGTATGTTTATTCAGACTGTTGTATCCTGTCTCGAGGCACAGTATGGTGACATGTAGCAGACAGTCTCATCCTGTGCCCGGTATGTTTAGTGAGACTGTTGTATCCTGTCTCGAGACAAAGTATGGTGACATTTCCCTGCTAGTTTAGGTAGTGGTAGGCACCTTTGTCATGTTATTGTCACTCCTGATGTTTTGTATAACTCTCTTATTTTCTTGATGTGATACTTCATTATCTTCATGCATAAACTCTGCACTATTTTTGACCAGCTTATCAGCCCATTCATGTCCTGGTACACCACTGTGAAAACATTCACTTAAGTGCAGTTCTTCTCCCTGCTGTAATGCTTAGAAAAGTGTTCCAAAGAAAATATAAATACAAAAGGAGGAAAACTATGTTCCTTGATTGCTAAACATCAACTTTTATTTGTTATTAATACAATATTTTTATAGAAATTTTTGTAACTTTATATCTAGTATAGTAAAACAAATTCGGTATGGATATCATGGGCACCCTCGTGCACCATATTGTACCGCTCTGTTGGAGATTCTAGTGCTATGAAACGTTCAGTAAAATGGACATAATGTGATGTATGAATGTACGGGTACATATCTCCATGGTGACATATTACTATATACATTTATTTGTGCTATCTGATGTATGCCTACCAAGTGTTATTGTATGTTTGACAAAATGTTTTTTATATATACTCATTCTTTGATTTATCAGAGACTTCTAGCAAGATCACCCCATGCTTCTTTTGGAGCCAGCGAGGAAGTGTGACATATCTGTACATATATAATATGTTATTGTCCTGTGGTATCATGAGTTCCTACTCTCATTCCTTTGTCAAGAAGTTCAATTTTTACTTGCTGTAGATGTTTCCTTCAATTTTTACTTGCTGTAGATGTTTCCTTCAATTTTTACTTGCTGTAGATGTTTCCTTCAATTTTTACTTTATATAGATGTTTTTGAAAATAAATGTCTTACAAAACTCTTAAATGTTGGTTGGAAAGAATTCAAGTCAAACAAGCATGCAGGTGAAGATAATAATATATTTCCACAACAGTAAGAAAGAAAATGATGGTCTTATATCAGACATTTACTTAGAATGAATGAAAACAGAAAACTGACTGCCACTACAAGCATTAAAATGGGTACCAGATGGCAAAAGAAAAAGAAAGACCAAGAGAGACTCTTCGCAGAACAATCATCAAAGAGGTTATGAGTAAGGTCTCAATAATTACACAGACTGAAGAACTCTGGCTTCTGCTCCTTGCATCGTATCTGGCGCTGAAGGAACATAGATATATTGTGTTTTTTCTTCTGACTTTTTTTCATAGTTTTTTAGAAATTTCTTTCACTATCCCAGTACACTTTTTAGCAGAATGTGTTCCTGGAGGGAACAACACAGGCTGGCCAGTTTTCTACTCCAGATCAAACTATTTAATTGTATATATTGTCCATTTCTGAACCATATTTATAAATAATCTTTTGTTAATAATAGTTTATAAATAGATGTGTTTAATCACATTATATTTCAGTAAATGTTTGCATTAACAGAAAGTGTTTCTCATAAATGACAATAACTTTTAGCTTTTGTCTTATAAATCATTTTTAGTTGTTTCTTTAAATAACTTTTATTTATTTCTATAAATTCTTATATGAATAATTGAACAATAAATTGTGTCCACTTTGAAAATACTTTGCGCTTCACCGCCTTGAAAGTACAATTATTCCAGCAGTTTGTGACTTCAAATCAAGATATGAAACAAACAATACAAATTAGAAATATATCTAATCTTCATAATTTTACCAGTTTTCTCCACCTCGATGAGTTATCTCTGTGATGTAGAGGAATGGAAGTCTTATAAATGTTGGCTAACTAGGAGAAGAGTTATTTAAATGTGATACAGTTACTGTGCATTGATGATATTAATGTAGGTTACCAGTTACATTTTTGAGTCGGTACTGTCTCTGTTGACAAGATATGATAACCTTATACTAGACCATGGTTACTCGGATGTGGCGTAGCAGACAGCTATGCATTCTCCACCATCCACAGCAGGCGCTCCAATTATGCTGGGTTAACATGTTTGCCTGATTCTGAGATCGTCCTGGGAATTTCATGTCTTGCGTATAATTGTTTTTCATTGCACCTCATGTGCCACTTGCTCATAGCCGTGGCACCACATACACGTTGATAACTAAGACCTTTGTTAGGGTTGGAGTTTATCTAGTTCCCACAGCATGATGTGCAATGATGAGTTCTCTGAATTTCACCACAGAGAAACATAATTGTACAGAGAAAGTGTTGTGGGGCTTTAGGATATCATCACTGCATTGACATGCAATTTACTGAGAGTTTACTAATGTATAATGGTTGGTCTGATAGGAAAACAGTAAGACATGTCACATGTCATCTATTGAAAGTTTACTATTGCATAATATATTGAATACATGTATGCAGGCATGATTCACTGTCAAAAACAATACTGTAGGGAACTGTCGAAGGGGGGAATAAGCAGAGGAAGGCAAATAAAGGCATGGACAGAACAAGTTTCTCCCTCACTCGTCCGCATCATTGAAAATACAAATTGCTGGAAGATTCTGTGTGCTAAAGCAGCCAATGTAGTACACCTGCAACATTGAAGGGTTATGGGTTTATTGATTAATTGATTGATTGCATACACATGCATATATCACACAATGGCATTGGGTCAAAGGGCATGAGCCCATGGACCGCTGGATCAGCAACCAACCAACGAACCAACCATTGATTGCATAATGGTTGGTCAAACAATAATTCAGTAAGACATCCCACATGTCATCTAGTGAGAGTTTACTATTGCATAATGGTTGGTCTGGTTAGCCACTAGACCTTCATGTCATCAAAGAAGAGCTTACCGGGTACTGTTAGATGATTGATCTGATAGACCAATAATTCTACTTGCAAGCAGATAACAAATGTATTATCGCGGATAGATATGAAAATCTTATCCATGCTAATTTTTACCACTTTTACTGTAAATGTCTTTCTTCACAACTATCAAATGAACACACTTGTCTGTACCGTTGATAAAATGGCATGTAAATTGTATGATGAATATATTTTTGCTACATCTTTTCTTCTGTTAAAACTGCTTCTATTATATTCGATGTCAACACATACTCCGCTGTGTGTATTTGATGTCAACATGTACTCCGCTGTGTGTATTTGATGGTCAACACATACTCCGCTGTGTGTATTTGATGGTCAACACATACTCCGCTGTGTGTGTTTCATGTCAATACATACTCTGCTGTGTTTATTTCTAGTGTGCTTATGGAAATCAGAGTCAATAAATTTATGCTAATATGCCGCTGTGTTCTATTCCTTGTATAACTCTTGTTTAATGTCAATGATGAAATGTTCATCTGTGTTGTTTTGATTCTTGATGAGACATGGTTCCATTTCCAGAACTGTTCTTTAGAAGATAATTGAGGAGGGAGAAGATGAGAACAAAGGAAAGTATGGATTGATAATATACTGCACTGTCGAAGATGGATGTGTCGGGCAATTTGCGCAAACCAACGGCGACATATTACTATTCTCTGGACTACATCCTGCTAGAAATCTAGTAGGACCATTGTTCTGTTACAAGAGATATCTAGAGGCAGTTGAATGAAGAAGATAATTTGCTGCACAGGATTAAGTTTTTTCACACTCTCAAACAGGATTAAGTTTCTTCACACTCTCAAACAGGATTAAGTTTCTTCACACTCTCAAACAGGATTAAGTTTCTTCACACTCTCAAACAGGATTAAGTTTTTTCACACTCTCAAACAGGATTAAGTTTCTTCACACTCTGAAACAGGATTAGGTTTCTCCACATTTTCAAACGGAACTGAAATAGAGACCGACACGTTGACAATTGTATTTGTTCTTTATTTTATTATTATTTTCTATATTTTATTATTTTATATTAACAGTTTTCTAGTAACCTATTTGTCTGGTTACTGCGGCATTTCCTTTTTGTCGGACATACTCCGATATTTGGGTTATTGATGAAATAGAGAGCCTTGATGAGATTTTGTGTGTTGTTTGTTTCCAAAATGACACACCTAGGACATTCCTTTACCAGGATTTTCCTTTACAGTTTTTAAACAGGAGGAAAGTAGGGATTGATAAATTTAAAGACAACACGATTAAGTCTTCATAATCTGAAAAAAGGACCGAGAACGAAGAGTTATTATGTTCGATGTTCAGATGTTTTGGGACATTTGTCACAAATGAAATTCGGAGACAACTGATCTCAATTCTATAGATTATATCTTGCTGGAAATCTAGTGGGGCCATTATCCTGCTACAGGAGAAATCCAAGGGGCGTTTGAGAACACGAGAAAAAAGGCACACCAACAGACATGAACCCTATTAATTCCTTTAAGCGGCTCAAGTCTTTGCTCACGTCTCTTTTAGGTAACATATACCAATTTCAACCGGATACGAACCCCTATTAGTTCATTCTTTGTTCAAGTCACTTAGGTAAGGCGCCCGTTTGTTGCCGGGGCCGATGTGGATCAAATAACTTCACTGTTTACCTTCCATGCATTTGGCAAGAGGTGAGTAATGAGTTTGGGGCGAATGTGATCTGTCATGGTTAAATGTCTGACATGAGCGTTAACACCAAGAAAACGGAGGTAATATGTCAACCATTTCCCAGTGAACAGTAACATGACCTAGTCACCAAAGTCAATAAATATTGTCTCTTACCAGTCAAAAGATTCACTTATCTCGGTAGTACTAACTCCAGAAAAGACGGCATTAGGCCAACGTCAAGGAGTCAACAACATAATCTCTACAGCAGCTGTTGCATATGGCAGACTATCCACAGATGTGTGGAAAAGAAATGGCATAAGCTTCGTCACAAAATTAAAAGTTTAATGCGCCATAGTGCTCACTACCATGCTATACGCTTGTGAGACTTGGACAGTATACAGCATACACTCCAGAATGACTTCCACACAGGCTGTATCCACAAACGTCTCAGGGTAAAGTGGCAGGATAATGTGCCTCGTACTGAAGACCTTACTAAAGCCAGTATCCCGACGTAGTCATACGAAAATGCTGAAGAACGTCCAAGATGGGCCGGACATGTTGTGAGCATGCCAGACACATGCATTCCAAAACAGCAAATATATGATTATATCCTTAAGGGAAAACAACCAATCGATGGATAGAGGAAATGCTTCAAATATTATCACAAAGTGTTCCTAAAGTGCTTCAATATCAACACCATATCATGTAAGTATGTGGCCCAGAATCCATTAGTATGGTACAGCACCACAGAAAAGATTCATCGCCGAGTGACATGAAATCTCGGAGATGCAGAGACAACATGCTGCCCAACAATACAGAAAAAAACAACACAGGCTCTCATTTCTGATCGTATGTGTTCCAAACGTGTTCAAGGGGATTCTATGCCAGAATTAGACGTTTTCGTCATTTTCAAACATACCCGAGACATGAAACAATACAAGTCTGAAACTGTTGTCATTATCGCCTACGAGGAAAAATTATCATAACTTGAATTGCATCATAATTTATTTGTTATTGTCTTGTGCCTTGATATAACTAAAATTCACTCACAGCCGTGGTTGTCAGGGTTGTACTTCACCATAAGATGCTTCACATTATGTTTGCAACTCTTCATTTTGCTTTCCCCAATCTCTTGTTATCATCATCATCAAGTGCCGTCTCCGCAACGAAGGTTGGCTGCAACGTATCTCCAACGTCTCTTGTCTTGGTGGTGCACTCTGCTAGACTGTAACCTGTCCATCGTGTAATGTTACTCTCCCACTTGTATCTCTGCCTACCTCTTGCTCGCTTCCCTTTGACTTTACCCTCAAGTAAGGTCTTCAATAGGGTGTCTCTTGTTATCACAGACATACAATTTCTTTGGCATACTCAAAACAACTCACAATTTAGGAAATTCAAGACCTCCGTTTATACATGTAGAAACATATCATATATTAGACACATACAAATTCATAGCACACATATAATAATTTAGAAGTTGTGAGGTCAAAGAGATTATTGTACGTTTCTGTGTAAGGGTCATACAAATTAAGAGATAACAAAATTGTAGGTTAGGTTAGGTATATTTGTCATCTTCGCAAACCGGACATGTCCATAAATGCTCAGATCTCCGCAGTAAATCTCTCAGGGTATAGCGGCTGATGGTTCCGGTTATATGTTGGATCAGAGCTATTTTTGAAATTTTTGTTAGGTGTTCTCTACGGGCCACGCCTATCCTCATTCTCAACTATTGCATTCTCGATGTGAAAAACAAAATTCATATAATTTATAACATAATACAAGAGTTTGAACAACTAGGAATAAACAAACACAAGAGTTGGAACTTCTAGGAATAAAGAAACAACACTAAAGTTGGAACAACTAGGCATAATCAAACACTATAGATGGAACAACTAGGAGTAAACAAACTCAAGAGTTGGAATAACTAGTAGTAAGAAATACAGGAATTGGAACAAGTAGGAGTAAACAAACACAAAAGTAGGAACAACTAGTAATAAACAAACATGAATAGGAACAATTAGGAGTAAACAAACACAAAAGTAGGAACAACTAAGAGTCAATAACAACAAAAATAGAACACTAGGAACAATCAGTTTTTGGTAAGGGTGGTATTACCTAACAAAAAGGTCATTTCTCATTTTCATAATTCCTTAATTATCGAAATGATTTCTCTCCGTCCCTTTTGTTTCTTGTTTCTCCTTTGGCGCTATCCCTTTTTTTGTGATTAAGTAAAAAAAAATCACCTCTAATGGTGTGCGGTAGATTTCTTGCAACCGCCGACGATAGTTGAATTTGGTCCAATCAAAGTCTTTATCGTCAAAAATTACAACAGGTCGATGTTCTGGGAATTCAGACGCCACGATCTCTGCATACCAAAGAAATCCTTTGGCACTAACCTACAATCACTACATTGTCTAATATATATATATAACGAATGCGCTCCCTAGAAAACATTTTGACATGCTCTATTGGCAGAAACGTCTATCTAAAAAATATGTGTCAACAAATAAACACAAAATGTATGACGACGAAATAGGAAAGCACCGAACTGAATTTCATAAGTTCTAGTACAATATAAAAGAAAATATTGAAGGCGATGAGACACATTATCACAACATTATCACAGCAGAGTACTAGGCAGGTGTTGTGACAATCTTCACAATATTTTCACAACCCTTTTCCAATTTTCTAGAATCAATTCCAGTAACACCCTAACAAGCACAACTAATTACATCGGAAGATTTGTTTATCAGAGTGCACTGTACCAGACACAGACATTGTCATCGTCAGTTAATCTTATGTTGCGGTGAAGACACCAGTGGTTTAGCTAAGGGTTGTCCGCATTAGGCGCTTCGCTTAGAATCCTTATTGAGCGGCACCAAATTCGTAAAATGCCCTTCATCTGCAGAGCAGGTAGCGCAAAATTGTTAGTTTCTCATTGCGCGCCATATACACTACCTAGGCTACTTGATGGCACCTGAACTGATGTGAAATATAATTATGAATATACTTATCCGACAGAATGTAAATATGATGATTAATTCAATAAATGTGTATTGTTAATACTGTAATATGACCGTACATTTCTGCGGTCAATGATATGTTAGGCTTGATGTGCTGATCATCACGCCGGCCGCCTTATTTATCTGATTTGAACTGACACCGATTTCCTGATCGTCGGCGTAATCCACGGCTACTTACAGGCCTAACTAATGAAGGGAAATTTTAAGCTCTCGAGGATGATTCGTCCTTCTCCACGACATCCGTGTGTGCTCATATCAAATAGCATCACCTGTCTTGGCTGATTATTAGTAATTTTGCATCACAGCAAAGAAAAGCTCGGAAATATTCGTATCAGCGAAGATAACTAATGTTGCTTCAGATAAGACAGCAGAAACTATTCTGGAGAAGGACTAGAATAATCTCACGCAAAAAATGATTTTCTGTTGAGCAGGTATGCCTGTAGGTTCCCGTGCGTTACGGATTTGGTCAGAGCAGTAACTGTGTTGTAAAATATAATTTACTCAGTAGTTGGAAATCGAACCATTCACCTACAGAAGTGAGGGTTGTCTATATATTCACCTCCAGTCTAGGACGTGGAGGCTGTCCATACATTACGCAATATGTTTTTGCAAATATTTGACCACTTTCAACAATAATCCCGAAATAAGATATTCCCTCATTCCCTCTGCTAAACTATGTCCAAATTAATTCGCTTACCCCTCCCCCCCCCCCCCGCTCAACCCCCGTCCCCAAATATTGCTTAAAGCGGTACGAACTAAGACAAATATTTCACATTGAAAAACATTAATTAGTTCATAAAAACAGTATTGTTGATGTCAACTTTTGTCAAACGCCCCTACCCTCTTGTCAATAACTGTCAAAATTGTTCAATACTCCCTCCTACCCAATAGTTGACGAAATTTGTGTACAGCTTCTGAGTGCACTAACCACTTGGCTACTGCAGCTTCCAATTGCTTTATTGAACATACAATAATAAAATCACACGTACATAAAAAGTAGTAAGGAATAAGCAAATGCCGTTTTTATGGATGAGAAAATTAAAAACTGGAGTATGTCCTGGAACATCATTTGAAGTTATACAAGACTAGCCCATGCCCACGAGTATTATTTATCATCTTCATTAAACAATGTATTGCGACTGAGCGCTCACGAGCTTCATATTCTAACTCAAAATAATGTAATTATAGTAAAAATAATAAAACATGTAGCCATTAAAGGTCATAAGGCTGCCACATTAGAGCCATCACAAACAGTCTTCCAAACATTCATATTCTCACCATGACCGTCTTCAAAACAGACCTTATAACAGAATTAATTAGGACCCTTTCCTTACGCCGTTTAATTATTGTTATACTCTCAGTCGGTCACCATTTACATACTTGGAATCGCATGGAAAGAATAGCCAAGGCGACTCTAAGTATTTAATTAGTGACCAACCGAAAGCCCAACAATAATCAAAAATATAACGAATGAGTCCAAATTAATTCTGTTGGAAGGTCTTCTATACCGCGGACGTTCTCGTCGCAACTGTACGGACGAGGGCGAAAATAATCATGAACTGACTATTCCTGTGCACTATCAAGGCAAGATCATAGGCCCCACTTCTCCTCCTACCCTCAACTGTTCCTTGAATTATATTCTTTAAAACTAGATGGTGTCTCGTTACACTCAAATATACGCTATTTCACCACGGTCAACAGTGATTCCTGTAGACTTGCAAGTTCCATTTTGTCTACACAAATACATTCCCTTTATTTTCTTTAACATAGAGTAGCCATCTCCGTAAACAAACAAACATCGGGAAAAGTCTCCAATTTTAATTACTTGGGTAGCCGAATATTTGTTGACGGAGACTCAATGAAAGAAAGAAATACACGCATATCAGTTGCAGTTAGCACATTCAATAAACGAACTAATATCTGAAAATCAAAAGATCTAGGAAGAAACACCAAGCTAAATCTATTAAACTCATGCATTGTCTCAGTATTAACGTATGGAAGTGAAAGCTAGAAATCAACTTAAGCAAAAGACAAAAAATTAAATAGCGTTGAAAACAAATGTCTCCAGAAACTGATGAACATAAAATGGAGCGATTACATCACAAATAGTAATTTAATAATAAAAAGCACACTTAGAATATGTTTCACTAAACTTCATAAGAAAACGTTGATGGAAATACCTGGGTCACGTTTTAACACTAGATGAAAACAGAATAAACCAACTAGTCCTTATATGGGCACCTGATGGTAAAGGAAAAAGAAGGAAGGCCTAAAGCAACTTTAAAAAACACCATATTTAACGAAGGGGAAATAACAGGCTGCAAAACCATACAAGAACTAAAACTGCAGGCAGAGGACCGCAACACATGGAGAATCAAAATCTCTGTTCAATGTGCCGCCTGCGGCATGAAAGCAACTAACTAATATGCCATTCGTGTAAGACAGGCATGTATCGCCTACATTCTAACGCACGAATCATTTTTTCTATATCTACAATGATTTTTTTCAGTTCTCGCATCCATATACAGTGGAATCCTCATATAGCGCATTCTTTTATAACACATTATCTTATATAACCACACTTTTCAAAATCCTCATTTATACTTATTATATACCTTTTTATACTCTATATTGCGAATTTATTTTCATACATAACCATTTTGTCGATAGGGCCAATTTGTTATAACGGGATTCCACTGTATGCGAATTAGTAGTACTCGTGATGTGTACAGATTTATCTTAATTATGCTAGTGTTTTTACTTTTCCATACCACATGCAACATTGTCATACTAGACATAACCAAATGTAATCCTTCCTTGGTTTTGATATAGAGGCAATGGTCGACCAAGACGATGATGGACACTGCTATGAAATATGTGCGTGAAAATGTGCATGGCTACTGCAGGACAATCGTCAAGAATGGTAAGGAGATCAGAGTCCATAAAGAAGCCTACGTTTCAGAATTAATGTCTTCATAACAGTAGTATATCACTGAGCTACGATATATTTCTGACCACATTTGAAACCCGCAAATAAACTATTGCCTCATACTAATGAGACGATCTGTCCTGTAACGAAATACTCTCCCACGAACAAAGACGTCAATATATTATAAATGTGAGGAACCTTTAGAAACGTTATGTGACTTTAAAACATCTTAACTTCGATACACCGCTAAAATAGCAACTTAAGAAAACCATTTACCCGGTACGCCGGTAAGCCGTTAAACTCTCAATTTATATCACATCAATCAATCAATCAATAAACCCATAACCCTTCAGGGTCGTAGGGGTACCGCATTGGATGCTTCAGCACACACAGTCCTCCAGTGAATTCTGTCATCAGCGATGTGGATGAGTGTGGAAATATCTAGCCCTGTCCATTCCTTGATGTTGTCTGTCCATGCCTTTATTTGTCCTCCTCTGCTTCTTCCACCCTAGACAGTTCCCTGCAGTATTGTTTTTGACAAGGAATCGTGCCTGCATACATGTCTGAACCATGCTAGTTTTCGTCGTTTCACTATTGAAAGCAATGGCTCCTGGACACCTGCACACATCTCTACTTTATCTCTTACGTACACATTGGTCTTATGTTCCCTATAGGAAATTCGTAGAATTCTTCTGTAGCATTTATACTCGAAAGCCTGTAATCTTCTCTCCATGTCCGCAGTGAGTGTCCAATTTATATAGTTACTTTTAAATACATTATGGCAGGGTATTAAAAACCTTATATGGGTAACATTCCATATTTAAAGAGTTAAAGTAGGAAGAACAGTGTGATGGAATAGAGGTGCATGCAAACCGCATTTCCTATATTAATATTAAGTGATAGTACAATATATCTAACAAGATTCGTTCGGATCCTGTCGGGACCTGTTGTCCCATCGGGACGAAATTTATTTGGTTGCTTACCCTGCCTCACATTGCCAATGTGCTTGCCAAGCCAGCTCACCGTATGGGAACAAAAGCGAGCATGACTTCATACAGTCCATAACCAATATTTTATGAATGAATAAATGCTAATGTCGCGGTGAAAGGTTGTTCTCCAACTTCGTTGACGAAAACCGTTGATGTTGGTTTATTATAGCGACGTTGATTAGATTGACGATCGCGCATCACAAAAACATTTGTATGCAACGATGGCGTCACTTTAAGTCATGCGGGGGGAAATTCCTTCTCACCAATCGTTTTAATTGGATGTCATACAGAATTCCGCAACATAAATGCGCTATTTATAGAGTTTTGCAGAGAGAATGACAGAACACGGTTATTACAGAATTACGGATTCTTGCAGGACTTGAAATATAACCCTTTTTTTTGAAAAAAACGACAGAGGCAATCAAGTACCAATTTTCCCCAACCTATAGCGATGACAGTGATTATGAAATTGCTGTCAGAAATCTAAACTAAACGACATATTCTTTTTTAAAAACAAAAATTCGTAACCCCCCAAAAATACAGTTTCTTGTCAGAAATCTATACTAAACAACATATGCTTTTTTAAAAACAAAAATTCGTAACCCCCAAAAAATACAGTTTCTTGTCAGAAATCTATACTAAACGACATATGCTTTTTAAAAAACACAAATTCGTAACCCCCAAAAAATACAGTTTCTTGTCAGAAATTTCGTAACAATGAATGAAGATTCTTTGTTTATAATCTGTTCAAGGTGTCTAAAAAGTATGGTTACTTGAAGGAAATGATACTTAAAACACAAAGTTTTCCAGGAATTGATACTCAAAACACAAAGTTGTCCAATCGGGTTTAAGTAGAATATGTTGACTAATTAATCTATGAAATATTCGGAATTAATGACGAGATCTTGCACATTTGTTTTCTTGTGTGTCAAAATGATTTAGTTGCTAAACGTCGCGTAAAATTTGTGATTATAGTTGTGATGGTGTATACTTGTCTACTTTTAATATGATGGTCTGTGTGCTCCCGTCTCTGGTCGTTGAAATGTAGTAAATGCTCATTTCATGTGTTCAACTTCATGTAGTCAGTCCTATGACGAGCAGTATAAAACACTGCGGTGTAAATGATTTTAGCGCATTTATGGAAACCTGGGTGGAATATTTTTTGTGTATTAATTCCTGCAAAATAGCCACATATCCATACAAAATCATTGAAGGTTTCTAGTATCCAATCCATGAAAAATAATTGAAGATTCATGATATCCAATCCATGCAATATGATTGAAGATTTATGTTTTACAATCCATACCAGACAATTGAAACATGTTTGTCTACAGTTCATTCTATACTATCAAATCTCTTGTCTACAATCCATAATACAATCCATAATATACTTTCAGATCTCTTGTCTACAATCAATACTATACTATCAAATCTCTTGTCTACAATCCATACTATACTTTCAGATCTCTTCTCTACAATCAATATTATACTATCAGATCTGTCTACAATTCATACTATGTTATAACATCTACACATGCAGTTGCGTCTGTGGGTCTCACCAATTGTCCACTAGACAAACCACCCATGCAGCAGAAAACCTTAGTAGACGACATGCCGCTATACTGAGGTTATCTTCTTATAGAAGCTTCATGGCACGTCATCTATACAATTATGCTTCTCATGTTTTTATTTTGTTGTTGCAATGTGTTTTATGCTTTGTTATTTGTATATATGTATGCATCCTCTGTGGTTAGGAGGGAGCCAGAGATGTACTGTGCAGCACTGGGGAGGAGGAAACTGACATCACTGTTGTTTCCTATGGCTGAGGACAATCATAGAGGCACAGTGGCTCAGGACGTGACAATCCTTCTGACTTGAACATTTGGTTGCATGTCTGGAGCAATAGAGAAGTTTGACATAACCAGTAGCCAATTGATTGCGGGGAAGGAGCACAGTGAACCCTATCTTGGCTGCAGTGGCTCGGAGCAGTGTATAGGTTGAAACCTGCGTGCCTCGTGGCGTAATAATTATTCTCTGGCTCTGGCCCATGGTGTGCCGAAAATCCACAACTTCCCAGCAATATAATGACATTTTAATGGCATTTAGGTCAAATAGCATGAGCCCATGAACCGCTGGATCAGCAACCATAACATCTCTTGTCTAAGGCCAATACCATACTATCAGATCTCTTGTCTGCAATCCATACTACACCATCAGATCTGTTGTCTAAAATCCATACTATACTATCACATATTTTGTCTATTATGAATACTTATATACAATCAATACTATACTATCATATATCTGTCTACAATCACGACCAGAATACTGAAGAATTTCTCTGTAAAACATATAACAAACAACTGAAGCTGGTCTTCAAACAATCACACAATACATATCAAATATCACAATTTTCTCTGCCTGTAACAGATGACTGAAAAACAGTAGGCATGGATCAAATTTGAAGCGGTAACATCGTACACAGCACAAACATAATCGCTTCAGCAAGCATAATCATAGTATCACAATCGTAGCTGCGAGTGTATCTGTGAAGAATAAAAACAATAAAACGGTGTTATTACTATAATTACAACGGTAAAGGTTGAGCCATTTAAAAGCAGCCCGGAATACTTTACAGACAGTTATATTTCAAATTTAAATATGTGTGTGTTTGTGTGTGTATGTGTGTGTCAAGCACTCACTTCTTTTTAGTTTTGTTATTATTCTTCGGCGTTCATTCTCAAACTCCCGCTAGTAATCTTTTGTTACAAGACCATGGTCCTACAAGATTTTAAGCAGCAGGTTGTAGTACAGAGAATGGAAATTCGTTGTGTTGCCGTTTTATTTGAACCAATGACCGGAAAACTGGTTCGCTTCAAGATATCAATTCATATTATTATTTGTATGACGGTTTTAGTTATTCTTCGTTGCATAGTGATTAAGCGCACGTGTTTACCTCACCAATGGCCCACTAGACAAACCAGCTATGCAGCAGATAACCTTAGTAGATGAAATGCAGTTATATTGAGGCTCTCTTATGGAAGTCTTGAAGCATGTCATCTATAGAATTATAGACCCCCTCTGAGTAGAAGACTCCTTCATTGGGCATTGCGCTAAGCCGAAAGCTGAAGTCTCCCGGGAATGAAAGAAAGCTCAAAGAAAAAAAAACTACTCCACTGCATAGGAAGTAAGATTAAATGCTCATAATTCCTGGGTTCTCAAACAAAAATATCCATGAGGTTGTAGGTTCGATATCGGGTCGCAACAACTTATTTAAAAGTGCATTTTTAACGAAGATCTGTGAGGGATTATTGTTTCTTCTTCTTCATCGTTCATTCTCAAACTCCTGCTGGATCTCCCTTGTAGCAAGACCATTGTCCTACTAGATTTCTAGCAGGATGTAGTCCAGAGAATGAAAATACGTTGTGTCGCCGTTTTATTTGCGCCAATGGCCCGACACATCCGTCTTCGGCGGTGGATTATTGTTTAGAGCAACGGAGTTACGTGCTATGGGTGGTACTATTGGCAAGAAGTTTACTGCGCTGCTGAAAGGAGCGGTGCACATAAGGAAGCAGAGAGGATCGGGGTGCTAGTGAGATGAAATATATTCTACGCCGTTTGAGCTCTAACTTCCTTTTATTGGGGAAAGGGGGAGGAAAGAGTTACAACACTGTTACCTGCAATTATTACCTGCAATTATTACCTGCAATTGCTTTCTGTAATTTACATAGTAAGAAGCAGCTAAAGAGGGTTTTTTTGGTGGTGTCGTCTGTCTCGTCTTATAGTGGATCAAAATGATGGAGAAACCTTGCTGAAATCGGATGTGATAACCCGAAAGGAGCTGCTATCGTATCAAGCTATCAAAAATGATACAACGCATTACTTTCATAGACTAAGTCTTCTCGTAGCCACGCTTTCAGCAATGATACAACACACTACGTTCCCAGATCTCACGTAGCCACGCTGTCAGCAATGATACAACACACTACGTTCCCAGATCTCACGTAGCCACGCTGTCAGCAATGATACAACACACTACGTTCCCAGATCTCACGTAGCTACGCTGTCAACAATAATACAACACACTACGTTCCCAGATCTCACGTAGCCACGCTGTCAGCGATGATACAACACACTACGTTCCCAGATCTTCACGTAGTCACGCTGTCAACAATAATACAACACACTACGTTCCCAGATCTCACGTAGCTACGCTGTCAGCGATGATACAACACACTACGTTCCCAGATCTTCACGTAGCCACGCTGTCAACAATAATACAACACACTACGTTCCCAGATCTTCACGTAGCCACGCTGTCAACAATAATACAACACACTACGTTCCCAGATCTCACGTAGTCACGCTGTCAGAGATGATACAACACACTACATTACCAGATCTTCACGTAGCCACGCTGTCAACAATAATACAACACACTACGTTCCCAGATCTTCACGTAGCCACGCTGTCAGCAATGATACAATACACTACGTTCTCAGACTACGTCAGTTAATCTGCAGGAGTTTGAGAAAGACATAGAAATATATTGAATACGCCCTTTTTATTTGTTCTCAACCTCCCACTGGATCTCTTTTATAGCTGGACAATGGTCCTACTAGGTTTTCAACATGATGTTGTCCGGATCTCTTTTACAGTAGGAAATTGTCCTGATAGGTTTGCAACATGATGTTGTCCGGATATAGGCTTTGAAAAGGACGATGGGAATCTTCATAGAGATGTATTAAACTCAACCACCTCCTGGCATAGGAATTAAGAGTGGCAGAATCTTAATTACTCAATCATCATCCTAGTGCTTGTATCCCAGTGTCGTTATACGATGGTGAAACATGGACTGTGCATGGACGACATTATGAGGAAACTCAATCACTTTCGCACAACTTGTCTCAGAAAAGTTATGAACATCAGATGACAAGACAAGGTTTAGGATACCACTGTCCTTGGCAGATCTGGTATCCCTAGTATTGACACTATTTTGACGAAAACACAGATTCGACTCAATGGGCATGCCATCTGCTACGTATGCAATGGTATAATCAAGGATATAATTCTAATTGAATTTCATCAGTGGATGTAACACATGGCCATCATCATGATGTGATGGACGACCACCATTGACTGTAATTTTTGCCGCCGTACACTGCATGCCGTGTCAATCATCTTATGTAACAGTAAGAACATATGTCAGGCCCAGCGTCTTACAAAAATAATATTCCATGGTGGACTGTGTAGGTAAAGTGGAGCCAGGGAAATGGGTTTCAATGACAGCTTGAAGAATTCGGTTCTTGTTTGGAACACGTAACTCCCGATGTGATTATTAATTTGATTATTTCCCCTGGCATTGTTTGCCAATTGATATTTATCAATTACTAATGTAGATATTAATTTGTTTTTGGGTTAGGGTTTGGATTAGGAGAGATTTTGTTATACATAACTAACATTAACCCTAAATAAATTTATATAAAATTTAATAAAGGATAAACATAAAGTGACAAACATTGACAAGGAAAATTAACAATGGGAGGGGGAAGGGATTATACGTTCTAAACAAGAATCAAGACATCTCTTAAACACTATATTTGACCCAAGATCTTGAAAAACAACAGATCTAAACAACCTAGTCTGGAAAGATAAAATCAGTATAAGTATTAAAGGTTGTGAAAGGGGCAGAGCACTGAAGGCGATTCAACAGAAACAAAAACTAAAGGAAACATCAGACTGTGCTCATCTCAATATCTTCTACATTCCTGCACACGGACAACAGATCTGTCAGATGTTATATTAGACTCATCAGCCATCTAAGGACAGACAAACAGATCTGTCAGATGTTAGATTAGAGTCATCAGCCATCTGAGGACAGACAAACAGATCTGTCAGATGTTAGATTAGCGTCATCAGCCATCTGAGGACAGACAAACAGATCTGTCAGATGTTAGATTAGAGTCATCAGCCATCTGAGGACAGACAAACAGATCTGTCAGATGTTAGATTAGAGTCATCAGCCATCTGAGGACAGACAAACAGATCTGTCAGATGTTAGATTAGAGTCATCAGCCATCTGAGGACAGACAAACAGATCTGTCAGATGTTAGATTAGAGTCATCAGCCATCTGAGGACAGACAAACAGATCTGTCAGATGTTAGATTAGAGTCATCAGCCATCTGAGGACAGACAAACAGATCTGCCAGATGTTAGATTAGAGTCATCAGCCATCCGAGGACAGACAAACAGATCTGTCAGATGTTAGATTAGAGTCATCAGCCATCTGAGGACAGACAAACAGATCTGTCAGATGTTAGATTAGAGTCATCAGCCATCTGAGGACAGACAAACAGATCTTTCAGATGTTAGATTAGAGTCATCAGCCATCCGAGGACAGACAAACAGATCTGTCAGATGTTAGATTAGAGTCATCAGCCATCTGAGGACAGACAAACAGATCTGTCAGCTGTTAGATTAGAGTCATCAGCCACCCGAGGACAGACAAACAGATCTGTCAGATGTTAGATTAGAGTCATCAGCCATCTGAGGACAGACAAACAAAAAACCACACGTGATCTTTTTTTAATGTCACGCCCATCTTCGCTTGCATAGGAGAACACCTTCATCACCATTATTATCACCATCATTATCATCATCATCATCACCATCTTATATTGAAATGGATTTCTAAAGTATACAAATAACATGTATACGAATGAAACGACAACAGTAAAGACAAGAATAATAAATCTCCAACTTGTGAACAAAAATGCACATCAGTAGCACACGGTACCACAAATTATCAATCCTTTGAGGACAGAACAGATGCTGCAGTATTTGGCTAATAATACAAAAAATACATACCACATGCAAATATTGGACAAGTAATCGATCAGAGAACGCAGTAAACACCCCCTCCCCCACTATGTTCTGTCTGATAATGTTTGCTGTCCTCTCATATCGGCTTGTTTGAAATCGTTACTGCACATTGACAGCAGTCTCGTCGTCCAAGTTCTGTTTACTAAAACCTGTTCCAAACCTACTCAAACTGGACACATTTATTATTCCATATTTCTGCCATATTTTTTTTTCCTATTTCAAACAAATCTTTCTTCCTAACAACATTATAAACACAAAAGAAACGTCTTGTCGATTATTCAATCGCGTTTTTTTTTTATAGAACTGACACAATTGTCTTGTCTGCAAGTTGATCCTTCATGTTCTGCGCATGACAGGATGTGTTTACTTACATTTCTTAGGTAAATAGCTGTGACTGTGTACAGAGGGAGTGTGATTAGGAGCACAATCCACTGGGCATACTTGAGAAATTCCTGGAGATTTGTCAGATATAATTATGGTAGTTAGTGAAGATGGAAAAACAACTTAAATAATTTACTTTAAAAAAGTTTTAACTGAAAAAGAAACATTTTTTTGCTAAACAATACGCTTTGTTTACTTTCTGTAACTGTATACTGGCTATAACAGCACAGTAAACTGCAGCAACTATCTCGTCTTTATAACAAATCATCGATTCACATGCAATGATAATCATATCAGTTTACCATTATACAATCATGCAAGTTTACCATTATACAATCATGCAAGTTTACCATTATACAATCATGCAAGTTTACCATTATACAATCATGCAAGTTTACCATTATACAATCATGCAAGTTTACCATTATACAATCATGCAAGTTTACCATTATACAATCATGCAAGTTTACCATTATACAATCATGCAAGTTTACCATTATACAATCATGCAAGTTTACCATTATACAATCATGCAAGTTTACCATTATACAATCATGCAAGTTTACCATTATACAATCATGCAAGTTTACCATTATACAATCATGCAAGTTTACCATTATACAATCATGGTATTCTATCATTATACAGCGATTTAGTTATGGTAATGTTTCTCGTACAATCCTTATTGTGATATTCCACTCTGTAGTCTATGTCGCCAGTGTGGCAACAGGCGCCTGGATTTCTATTGTCTATTGTCTTTCCCAGGTGAATTATATTGTTGATCGTATTGACACTTGCCGTTAAGCGTTCGGGTGGGAGCTAACCTGTCGTTCCAAGGCCAGATGTGTCGCCGATGTTGCATTTAGTCCATGTTTGTTCAAGGCTATCTTGATGTTTTCTATCCACTGTTTTCTTGGTCTACCTTTGGCTATACGCCCGGATATTTTTGTATTATGTTGCTCTTATTGGTATTTGGTTTGGCTTCATTTTCATAAGGTGACTGAACCATTATACTTGCTGTCTCTCAATGATTTCTATTTCATGGTGCAAAAAATAAGGCCACTGTCTTCTTTCCATACATGTCGTTGAAGACAACTAACAAAAGTTAACAGCGCAGAGAACATTGAAGCGCAGAGAACATTGAAGCGCAGAGAACATTGCAGCGCAGAGAACATTGCAGGGCAGAGAACATTGCAGGGCAGAGAACATTGCAGCGCAGAGAACATTGCAGCGCAGAGAACATTGCAGGGCAGAGAACATTGCAGCGCAGAGAACATTGGTAGAGCAGATAACATTGCAGCGCAGAGAACATTGCAGGGCAGAGAACATTGCAGGGCAGATAACATTTCAGGGCAGAGAACATTTCAGGGCAGAGAACATTGCAGGGCAGAGAACATTGCAGGGCAGAGAACACTGCAGCGCAGAAAATATTGCACATTTGTACTTTTGCGGCAGACGTCTAGATGGCAGAGAATACTAAGGTTTTACCATCATTGTAGATGGATCAACGAATCTGACATACAAATGAAAAGTTTTAGCCCCTGATGTATACGCCGGTCTCCTGACTACGATACCATGACGAGCATAGCCATAGTTTCACATAGTACATCAATGGATCGATCTAACATAGTCAATGCTTTCAGAGACCTTGTCTGCTCAAATGGTTCTCAAACTTGTGAATTATGGTCTATCTCACGATTGCGGGACATTGGTGTAATAATTGGAAAGGCTCGTAGAGAAAAACATACCAGATTTAGGAAGGGACTGATAAATCAATACCGAACTGGAACCGTCAGCCGCTACAATATGATGGATTTATTGTGATGGGGATACGAGCACCCATGCACTTGTCCGGTGTGTGGTTAAACTAGATTAACATAATTTTGTCCAGAAAACAAAATGCGTTTTGTCATGGTTTATTACTTGACTGCGTTATCTACGTCTCTCTAGCTGAAACATTCGATTTCAGCATGACTAAGGAGGTCTCCGTGATGTAGTGGTTTAGCAATTTGCTTTATGCTAATTGGGTCACCGGTCAGATCCCGGATATCGTGAATTCTTACTTATAAGTGCACTTTTACGGAAATCCCTGGCGATTATGGCCTGAAGTTACGGAGTTACGTGCTATAAGTGATACTTTTGGTAGACGGCATGCCGATTCTTTGAAATGGACGGAAACATATCGGAGTACAATTATATCATTTTTTAAAGTCAGTATGGGTCACTTTGACCCTCTATGTAATGAGACAATAAATCTTACAACCGAATCCACATTAGTCGCCTCTTACGACAATCATGGCAGGTAACAGACAATCATGGCAGGTAACAGTCGTTATTCTTTGTTTCTTTTTGAGAACTCTGAAATGCGCTTGTGCTGCTGAGGCTTGACAGGGGATTAAAGAATAAGAACAGCTAGCTGCGATGCATGTTGTAGAAGCGACTAAGTAGGTTATGGGTCGGAGTTGAATGTCTATTCCAATAGAAAGTCAAAGTGATCCAGAAGCTATGATGAAGTCTGATGTGTCAGGCTGAAAGGGCAGATATCAAAGTTAAACTGTAAACAACGGTACAAAACATTCCGTTCTCTAGAATACATCCTATAGGAGTTTGAGAATGGACGCAGAATAAGAAGCAGGCCGGTTCAAAACTTCAGAGTACTTACCCAAATCTTGTCCATGTAGATGGCAAGTAGCATGTAGTTAAGGACCGTCTGACCACTAATGAATCTCCAGAGAAAGAAAATGACCAGTGTGAAATATGAGTGGCTAAGCTCCGCTTGTAACACCTGCCAATAAATTTCAATTGACAAACTAAATGCATAAAGTACACTATTTCCATAATATTTACAGTAGAGTCCCTTTATAGCGCATTATGTTACAACAAATATTCCTACATAATAGTAATATTAAATTTCCCTAATTATATTTATTCTATATTGTTTGTACTGTATATAGCGAATTTCTGTTATTACATATATATTTTGTCGGTCTGGGCCACGTTGTTATAACAGGTTTTCACTGTTAATAGCACAGGCGTGTGAAAACTTAAATGATTTGTAGGACATGTGTTTGTGAAGACCTAGATTTAAGTTTATTGCGGTTGTAGTAATTTTTACAGTCTCTATTCAGTGCTGTTGATACGAATATGCTAATGTAAAGAAACATTTCTTAACCATTCCTTGCGGAGATCGTTCAGAAAATGTAAGCTTAGGTATATAGATTATTCTCTCCGCAGATCGGACATATCCATTGACGTTCATATCTCTGCTTCAGTAAATCACTGAGTGTGTTGTGGCAGATGGTATCTATTCAGTGTATATTTAGTGGGGGTTTTTTTTGTTGAACATTTTGGGGAGGTGTTATACCCTCGCTACAATTATCCTCACTCCCATTACGCGCACTCTCAATACTTACTTATGCTGATTGAACATAAAGTGAACAGCATCTTGCAAAGTATTGAGCATTTCTGCTCTGACCATTGGCTGACCAACTGTTATAGAATCTTTAACATTTTCTGTAACATGTTTTATCGTTAGTAAGACAACCTTTTCAAATATATATCAAAATATATTAAAACCTTCGTTACTTAAAATTTTTAATGCGAAATTTGAAAAAAAACGGTCGTTCTCAAAGTCCCACCGTATATATCTCTTATAACAGGACAATGTCCCGACATATTCGACTTTGGATCTCTCGTATAGCATGTTCTTACAAGATCTACAGTAGGATGGAAGTTTCCGAGAGCTGTAGGGCTAGCGATGAATCGTCGTTTTATTTGCGCCAATCGTTCGACACATCTGTTTTCGTCGGTGGTAACTAATTTAGTGTTTTTATCACATTCACTGAACGATGGGCGTTTTTAACCATATTGCTAGTAGGCTAGTCGTACGAGGAAATTGGTTCTCGTGTTTACACGGTTGTTCTCATGAAAATTAGTCCTCGTGCTTACACGTTTGTTCTCATGAAAATTAGTCCTCGTGCTTACACGTTTGTTCTCATGAAAATTAGTTCTCGTGCTTACACTTTTGTTCTCATGAAAATTAGTTCTCGTGCTTACACGTTTACTCTCATGAAAATTATTTCTCGTGCTTACACGTTTGTTCTCATGAAAATTAGTTCTCGTGCTTACACGTTTGTTCTCATGAAAATTAGTTCTCGTGCTTACACGTTTGTTCTCATGAAAATTAGTTCTCGTGCTTACACGTTTGTTCTCATGAAAATTATTTCTCGTGCTTACACGTTTGTTCTCATGAAAATTAGTTCTCGTGCTTACACGTTTGTTCTCATGAAAATTAGTTCTCGTGCTTACACGTTTGTTCTCATGAAAATTAGTTCTCGTGCTTACACGTTTGCTCTCATGAAAATTAGTCCTCGTGCTTACACGTTTGTTCTCATGAAAATTAGCCCTCGTGCTTACACGTATGTTATCATGAAAATTAGTTCTCGTGCTTACACGTTTGTTCTCATGAAAATTAGTTCTCGTGCTTACACGTTTGTTCTCATGAAAATTAGTTCTCGTGCTTACACGTTTGCTCTCATGAAAATTAGTTCTCGTGCTTACACGTTTGTTCTCATGAAAATTAGTTCTCGTGTTTACACGTTTGCTCTCATGAAAATTAGTTCTCGTGCTTACACGTTTGTTCTCATGAAAATTAGTTCTCGTGTTTACACATTGGTCACCAAGTTAAATTGCGTAATGAATTTCTTGATGCCTATGAAATTTTTGATATATATAAGAATAGGAACAACTTCATAAAAATATTAGAAAACAAACAGATGTTCTCACAATGAAAAAAAATATTAAAGGAAATAAAAATCAAACTAATAGAATAATGTGGATAGGGACCAAATCCGACATAAAGGAATGACGAAAACGGATGTGCTGGACTTCGGACGTCCTGACCAAAAGTGGACAACCGGGGTGTAAATAATCACAATTCTACTGTGGAACGTGCAGCACATGGTACTTCACGCTCCTCGGTGGAAATCACACGAAATATTTGTTGTGGTTAATTGAGAGCGAACGCTGAAGAAGAAGAAGAATAGTTTGGATATATTAAAAGACATGACACATGACACCTTACTTGAGTGTAGAGATGAGGGGAAGCGAGCAACAGAGGTTGATACAAGTTGGAGGGAAATTATATAGTCAAATTCAATGCACAAAAAGCACATGAGTGAAAGGTAGTTAAACTTGCACTGAAATATAATAATAATAATACAAACCGTAACACGTTAGAGATTTATGGGTGCCACATGTGAGCCATCAGCACAAATAAACCGTCAAATGTTCCTATACTCAGCAAAATAACGTTCTTATACTCAGTCAAAGGTTCCAATACTCAGCAAAAAGTTCCTATACTCAGCCAAAGGTTCATATACTCAGCCAAAGGTTCATATACTTAGCCAAAGGTTCATATACTCAGCCAAAGGTTCATATACTCAGCCAAACGCCCCTATACTCAGCCAAACGTTATTATACTCATAAATACCAAACTGGTACGAGATAATTGCACCCTACTATTATTGGGACTTTTTTGTAGAGTCCTTAGGAGATACGTCCCCAATAAAGTCAGAACTTTCTTCCACCTCTCCTCCTTCAACCCTCAAACTTCACCTGAAGAATAATATATGAAAGTGAATGGTGGCCTGCTATATTGCACATATTTACGCTTTTTCAAACATATTCAGTTTTACTATGTATGCAGACACATAGAACTCTGTTCTTTTGGAAAATGTTTGGGTGATCATTTGAATAGCTGAACAAGTATATGTCAGTTCATTTAATCGTATCAAATTACACAAGCAGAATAGTGGAAAGTAGGTGCATCGAATCACATAAATATTATTACATATTGAATACACAATTCATCATTATCTGCAGACTTTGAACAGTACACAACAGAGAATATGCATGCATAGAACACTTTAAATTGGTCAAGTGTTACACGTAGGAAGAAAACGTGCCAGGTTGTCAAACTGTCTAATATTTTCTCACGTTGTCGGCCTCTTGTCTCTGTTGCCTTCAATCTTGTTTGTTGTGACTAAGTTCTCCAAACCTACCTGTCTCACGAAGTGGCCAAAACACGAAGACTATATTTTTATTATATTATTGCTTAAGGTCCGTTTCACTTTTGACTCTTTCAACACTTCCACAATAATTTCTTTCTGGTAGTCTGTGGTATTCTCAGCATTCTTTTCTAGAACCACATCTCTGTTGCTTCTAGTTTCCCACTTTCCAATTTGTTTATTGTCCACGACTCGCATCCATATGTTAGTATAAGGGTTATATAGCCCTGCAGAACTCTCTTTCTTTCAGAACTCTCACCATATTACGATGTTAATATATTTTGGTTGAATACAGTACGAAGGGCAATCAGACCCACCATCATCAAACAGTACCACCCTGGTAGAAAGGTCAACGAGGTATGTGTGGTATGAGACCAACAATGTTTGTGTGTGTGTGTGTGTGTGTGTGTATGATGTGTGTGCTGTTGTGTATTCGTGTGTGCTGGTCTGTGCTAGTTAGTTAGTCGTCGCATCATCATCACTGCAAACTGGACACATCCATAGTTGGTTGCTCCGATCTCTCCTTAAGTGTATCTGCCATCACACTTCTGCTGACAGTACCGGTCCTATGCTGGTTGACCCTCATTCTTCTGCGCCCTCCAAAATGTTCACCTCTAGCAACACCACATTTCAATCCCTGATCTTTAATCCTAGCCATTGAAAAGGAATCATCATCCACATTAGTCTCACTCTCGCGTGTTATATCTCTTAAGGAGTTCAAAACGTCAGCGAGATCCATTGCCCCATCGCCCTGTGCCACAATCGCACACGATGCCAGTTGATCCGCTCTTTCATTGCCTCGAACGCCCACATGTCCCGGCACGAAAATAAATGTAACCGCTTTCAAGCTCGCATTTCTCAAGGCCTCAATCCACTGTTCGCGAACGATACCCACTTGTACCTTCTTAATCATACTCATAGAGTCACTCAAGATGCAGACCTGCGTTACCTTCTGTGTGCGTAGCCACTCAAACGCCTTGGTCACCGCCATAGTCTCCATGGTCATACTACTCGTAGTGACCGCAAAGGCACCACTTTCCTCCTTGATCGTTTTACCTGCGCACTGAGCTGTAAAGGCCCAAGCGATCAAACATGCCTAATTACAGATCCATCAGTGTATATAATCACATCCCCCTCTTTGGTATTCTCACTGATTAAAGTCTGCACTTCTTTCTCCACAGCTGTGGAACACCATTCTCTGCATTCCCTGCTAAGTGATATTACTACTCTCAAACAAGTTTCGAAATCTGTGGGTAGACCTATCCATTCCGCACCTGCTGCCACATCCTGTAATCTGCACACGCTTTGTATTACATCCTCAGCAAGTCCCATCCACGACCTTCCTCTCTTGAGTCTGCTGCCTTTAACTTTCTGTATTTCGGAATGCAACGGGTGTTCCTTATCTGCATGTATTTGAAGGTACGCCCGTGCACGGCAATACTGTAATTTATGCTCAGCTGTTGGGCAGTCAAGTAGGTATCGCATAGCTCTTGTCGATGTGTCTCTTGTGCATCCCATAATGATACGCATTGCTGCATTCTGGACTCTATCAAGTCTTTCGATCTGAGTTTGGCTAAGAGTCATATTTGCCAGTGCATATTCCACCACAGCCACAACCAAACCCTGGTACAAAAGAAATAACAATCTTTGCTCACATTGCGCAGCAGCCATAACCTTCATTGCTGCTAAGCCTTTGCCTGCCCTTATGATAATGTGGTCAACATGTTCCCTGAAACGCAGGCTTCTGTCAAAAAACACACCCAGATATCTCATTGTGCTAGTTCTTTCTAAACTTTTCCCGGACAACGAAACTTGTGGCATGGGTGTCTTTACCATGTGATTGTTCAAGGAAAACCACGTCACGAATACCTTAGACGGATTAACCACTGCTCCCGTATCTCGACACCAATTTGTCAGTCTGTCCAGCTCCTTCTGTAGTTCCACGACGCACTCTTCTCGATTTCTGCCCTGTCTATACACCAGGACATCATCGGCATATGACATCGTTCTGCCAACACCTGTGATTTGATTGCCAGCGATATGTACTGTGTATACATTGAAAAGTACAGGAGATAGAGGCGATCCCTGTGGCAGGCCAGGGCTAATAACCGTTGGTGTAGATATCCAGTTACCACACTTAAGAACTACAACCCTGTGTATCAGGGCGGCGCCAACCCAACGCACGACAAAAGGATTAACTGCAAGATTTAACAGCTGGTGCATCAAGATATCCTATGGTCTGTGCTGTTCTGTGCTAGTGTGTGCATTTGTATCTGTATGTGTACTGGTGTGTGCTGTTATTGCGTGCTGGTGTGTGATTTTTCGTGCGGTTTTATGCGGCTGTGTGCTGGTGCGTGCAATTGTGTGATTCTGTGCGTTGTTACGTGTGCAATTCTTGCAGAAACAAAATACACGTACTAATGAACATACAAATTACTTACCGCTAAAGAAGGATCATGTATATCGACTTGAAAGACCTCCGTGAATCCCTTAACAGCTCTATCCCAACAAATACCAGCTACCGACAACGACACGCCGTAGCTTAGCGTCTTAAGAAACAGGTACCAATAGCTATATGCCTCTCGCCTACTTGACACCGCATGACCGTTACTCAAAGATGGAGTATCAGATGAAATATCATTACCTTTCAGCCACACAGGAAGACTGGGAATTGTGTCCGAGCCGAAACGCTTGAATAAGTAAAATAAAACACCGAATGATAAAAAGAACCCTCCAAGTGTATCAAATAAGGCATCGACTATGTATCCTAGGCTGGAATATACTGAGTTATACTGAAGGTAGTGGCCCGCCTGAGCGCGATATACGATTCCGTCTAAGGAGTCAAGCCACGTTCTGAAAACATATAATGCTACGCCGATTCTTCGATCCTGAAGATTTTCAGACGCTATAAATTTCCCAGAGATAAATGCGCATATAAGATGACAAAAAGACACCATATTTGGAGTAATGAAACTAAATAATATTGTGAAACCAGTGAATGTATTAAAATACTCCGCGCTAGGGGTGAAAATGTAATGTCTCACGTGATCGCTAATAATAGCTTTGACGGACAGATGAGTAAATGGGCTGTATATTTCATTTGGCTCCCCGGCCTTTGCTTCGTTGACCAGATTTATGGTACGGTATCTACAAAATAAGAAAATGTCCATGATGAAGAAGTAGGTCAGGAAGATGGCGGCTGCAGCGAGACAGTAGGTTCTACTCATTGTGAATGAGAGATGTTTGTTGTCGCACAGACGTCGTGGCCATGCTGGTGGTGGCGTCCAGTACGCTGTTAATACTGGGAAGGGACAGTTGGATCCGATCTTGTCGATTCTGAAAGTAAAGGGAAATAATCACCGTTAATAAGTATCAAAAAGAAACTGCGCAGAATCAAGTCACATTCATATATACACACACACATATATATATATATATAAAACCATACTCACATATACATACGCACACGTTGTTCGTTCGCCGTAATCGGCGATGACCATTTATCTTAACTGGCATGATGATGATGTCTGAAGTGTGCCCGACTGTGACTAAAACGGTATATGCGTCAGTCAGTCAGTTCCTCTTCTGCCAAGTTTGGCATATAGGGCACATGTCATAGTTCTCCATGCCTGTCGGTCAGTTGCCTAGGATTGCAGGTCTTATGCATATATGTCTGTTGATTTTAATCCATTCAGTTATATGCGTGACTGGGATTATCTACCACTCTATGAGCATGTGTGGGGCATTGAGCAGCTCTTGCTTTTCTTGTAGGGATTTTTGTTGTGCAACATGATGCCTGAGGTTCTCTACAGCTGCTGCACCACTATTGATTCTGTGACTCCAGTCAGATCTGCCTTGAACAAGAGTTTTCATAAATTTGTGTCTTCTTATAAGTGAGTCACAGTGGCAGCTAGCACATTTGCTAAATTAATTAATATCTGGAAATCAAAAGATCTAGGGACAAACACCAAACTATATCTATTTAACTCATGTATTGTCTCAGTGTTAACGTATGGTAGTGAAAGCTGCAAATCAACTCAAACAACAGACAACAAACTAAACATCTTCAAAAACAAATGTCTTCGCAAACTGATGAACATAAAATGGAGTGACTTCGTCACAAATAGTGATCGAAGAGACAAAACACATCAAGAGTAGGTTTCAAACATCATAAGAAAACGAAGATGGAAATATCGTGGTCACGTTTTAAGATTAGATGTAAACAGAATAAATCAACAAGCCCTTATGTGGTCACCTGAGGGTAAAAGAAATAGAGGAAAACCTAAAACAACCCTTAAAAACACCATTCTTAAAGAAGGGAAATTAATAGGCTTTAAGACCATCCAGGAACTAAAGATGCAGGCAGCGGATCGCATCATATGGAGAACCAAAACCTCTGCCCTATGTGTCGCTTGCGGCACGAAAGGAACAAACTAACTACAAGTGAGTCAGTGATGTCTTAAGAATGTCTTTAAAACGCATTTTCTGTTCTCCGGCCGTGGGGAACATACATACACACGTACGTTACATTGCATAGCACTGCATAACACAGCACAACAATACAATACAATACAACAACATAACATAACGAAAATAACATAACATCAACTCACCAAACAAAATACTACACTATAAAACACCACACAACACCACAACATAACATTACATACATGCATTACTATCATGAAACCCGTAACTTTTCAGTGTCATAGGGGTTGCCGCTATGGAAAAATTAACACAAATTTTTCGCTATGCCTCTCTATTATCAGTTCTTTGTTTAGGTGTGAAGATTCTTAATCCTATTCAGTCTTTATTATTACCAATCCATAATTTCATCTAACCTGCTTTTCTTCTTCCACCCTCAACTGTAGCCTTCAAGCTATATTTCGAATAAGAATCGTACCTCATCACATGACAAAATCAAACAAGTTCACGACTCCGCACAACTTCCATGAGATGTTCTTGTTGTCCTGCAAGAGTATTTATGCTTATTCTCACTCATATGTTAGTTTTATGCTCTGTGTAATAGATGGTCAATAGTTGTCTGCAACATTGCTTTCAAAAACCTGTATTCTCTTCTACATTTCTGCTGTAATCGTCCAACTCTCACTTCCGTACAAACGTATAGATATCATTAAAGATTTATATCGTCTTGGATATTTGTGGCACGCGATTCAAAGTATATAAATATAGTGACCAATAAGAATCACGAGAGAAATAAAAATACTTAACGAAGTCTTGTATACTATATGTACACAGGTCTTTTATACACAGACGATCATGCTATATCCAATGACATCTAAATGTATAGAAATATATCTTTATATATCTACAACTTTCTGTTTTATATCACTGTGTTAATGTGACTTACAATATACATATGTTTCACACATTCTATTTAGACTATCTCCCAAACAAATTACAGAACAAAATCACCCCTAATCGGTGTTGAACTTTGAACCGTACAGTTGGAAGACTTGTTAATTATCCTTGCCGCCAATTATGCTAATGTCAAATGTTACAATTTAATGGATGAGTTACATCAATGCATCTGTTAAAGTGTTTCATGTTAAGAGTAGCATGTCCTTACTTTCTTAAGCTATAAGATCATTGCTTAATTTCAAATATAATTCATAGTGTTTACTCGTTTTTTCTCCTTCGAATGAATCTCACTGATGTTATTTGTGTCTGTGGAGAGGTATAGAACGGCTCTCAAACTGCAAGGAACCATGTTGAAATCTTGCCGCAAGAAGCTATGTACCCGCAGCATTAAGTAAGCAAAGGCAACATACTGAAAATATTGTCTATAAAATCACTACAGTAAACAATACATTGTTCATCGCTGCATCATGAATAAGAAGCGCTAGCTACAACAAAAATATCACGGTGTTATACTATCTCAAAATTCTATATTAACTTTTTTTAATGCCGACGTATGATGTTTCGGACCATTAACTATAACCACGACACAGTGCATCTGTGTTATCTGGATTACATCCTGCTTGAAATGTCGTAAGGAAATTTTCCTGCAACAATAGAGATCCAGTAGGAAGTTGAGAGCACACGATAAAAAATATATTTATCATCACTTATCGTGATTAGACGATATTTTACGTTATCCGGATTAAACCCTGCTAATCTGCAGGAGTTTCACAACGGTATGTAGAAACAGATAAACATTAGAGAACATTAAGTAATAATGATTATGTCTTGAACAGAAAATAAATCGGATTCATAATGGCACCAACTACAGCTACACAGTGGCCACACGTTTAAATTTAGCTCAAGAGGCGACACGGAGGGAAACCGAATTGAGAACCTATGTCAAACTTGAAGTAATTTGAACGGATTATTTACTAACAATATTTATACATAAATAGACAGGGCGAGTTAGAGAAACATATAAACATACTTTTACAGTTGTATCCCATATTTATTTATTTTATTTTGCAACAACGTCATTTGTCGGTGATAATATTTACATGTTTTATACAAATACTCTGCTACTAATGTCAAACGTGGTCTTTAACAGCCTCACAACAGATACAAATCGTTACATGTGAAATGAATTGTCCGAGAAAAACTGCAATGGTTACTAAACTAGACAGAATAAGAAATGAAGAAGTTAGGAAAAGAGTTGGTATAATATCATGTATTGAACATATTGAAAGACAAATAGTTAAAATGGTTCGGTCACCTTAAACGAATGAACACAAACCAAATACCGATAAGAACATATAACAAAGGAATATCCGGACATAAGGCCAAAGGTAGACAAAGAATGCATAGAAAACATCAAGATAGCCGTGAACAAATATGGATTTCATGCAACCAAAGCGATTCATCTGGCCTTGGAACAACAGCTTAAGCTCCCACCCTTATGTTTACCGGCAAGTGTCAATACGATCAACCATCATTTACCTGGGGAGAGACAATAAACAATAGGTGATCATTATTTAGTTTCCATAATTTCTTTAGTATCATCGAGGCCAATGCCTTGCAGTGGAGATGGGGCATAGCTCAGCCAACAGAGGCTGAAAACTAAGATCCCTGACATCGAGCTGGACCACAGTCCTGTCCAAGAAATCACTGGTGATACCAGGCCGAGAGATACACCAATAACCATGACATCACGCAACATGCTGCTGTTACGTCGGAGATACCAGGCCGGCACGCGTACCAGCAACAATGGTATCACAAAACATGCTGGTGCTGATGTCGGAGATACCAGGCCGTGAGGCGCTCCAGCAACAATGATATCACAAAACATGCTGGTGCTGATGTCGGAGATACCAGGCCGTGAGGCGCTCCAGCAACAATGATATAACAAAACATGATGGTGCTGATGTCGGAGATACCAGGCCGTGAGACGCTCCAGCAACAATGGTATCACGTAACATGACTAGACTAGTATCATCGTGACAATCATTCTATGCTCAAGCTGGGGTCATCAGATCTATGATTGTCGTTATCTCATAGTTATCTGTCTGAATTCTGAAATATGAACAGTGAAGGTGTAGTTTCCTATATACAGTGTGGGAGCGAGAGAGAGCTCTCTAGATAACTCTTTCTGTCACACCCATCATTCTTCAACTCTGAGAAGTTTGCATTGCTTTAAGCATCATACTCTTACTGTTTGTATATAGATGGTATGTAGATGGTTTGTATATTGTATATAGATGGTATGTATATTGTATATAGATGGTATGTAGATGGTATGTATATTGTATATAGATGGTATGTATATTGTATATAGATGGTATGTATACTGTATATAGATGTTATGTAGATGGTATGTATATTGTATATAGATGTTATGTAGATGGTATGTATATTGTATATAGATGGTATGTAGATGGTATGTATATTGTATGTATGTGAATGTAGATGGTATGCATATTGTATATAGATGGTATGTAGATGGTATGTTCCATTATTATTTAAATCAGAAATCTAGTCATACGAATACCAGTAACCAGTTTGTGTTATGAATTTTGGCCACTTTTCACCACAATGTGCATATAACTGCATGAATATAATGCGAGCAAAACCTGCAACTATTTTGTGACATCAATGTTGACCACACTGTCTATATACATGCAGAACTTTAATACGTCTACCGTCTCATACCTGGACACTACAGGTATGCTAACGGAATTTGATGATTTCTATCTCTTTTACGTCGGTATGGTATAAGCGGATGATATGGAATTTATAAGAGAACCAGACATAGCAGAACCTGTTTAAGGATAATGTCAAATGCCGGAGAAGGTTAGATGCTTGGTACCAAGAGCAGGTAAAGTGAAACACACGGCGAAGAAAGACAAGATCAGCTCAAGTCAGACCTCTAGTCTTCGCTGTTCTGTTGGCAGACATCTTTGATATTCTACCACTTCATGTTTCTATATTGGGTTTCTGTTGTTCCTCGGAATGTCATATTTATGAGGAAGAAATGGAAAAAAACGGAAAGTAAAAGTATATAGCACCTGGGTGTTGTTGGGACCGCAAAGGGGAGCAAAAGAAATGGTTGCTGATCCAGCGGTCCATGGGCTCATGCCCTTTGACCCAAAAAAGAAATAGAAACACTGTTACTTGTGAAATGGGCCGAAGTAAAGTAAAAAGTAACGTTAACCCATGATATTTATTAACGCGTAGGGACTGGAGACGTTAGCGATCTTATATTTCAGTAGCTCTGATATATGAGGGCGGTAGCCATCTCCTCTCTCTCGCAGTTTTAATTTTCTGAATTTATCCAACCGAATTAAGGCTGGGTCAACCCTGAAGCCGTTGCGATATGAAAAACATGCGGAATGGACCCAGGAACAGATTTATGCTAACGCAGTGCACTAACCAATGTGCTACGAGGCATCCAAAAATAACGTATCAGACGAGTAATATGGTTTCGGGGGTGGAATTTGCTGTCTAACTCCACAACCAGTTAAAGTGACGCAAGAACCATGATACAGTCGGATGTGTCAGGCTGAAATTTGTAGATATTTCTTCCACGCTGTACATTATGATAAAAGCATTTCATTCTACGAACTTCGTTATGTTAATATGCAAGTATTTGATAATTAACACAGAAGAAGAGCATAATATAGCATACATTTTTGAATTTGATGATGTTCATTAGTACGAGTACGATTACGTACTCGAATCCGACTCATGTAAAGAAATCACTTGTTTAAAGGTGGAATTTTTCGGAGATCCCTGTGGATTATCACTTGAAGCTACGGAGTTACGTGCTCGGCAGGCGACGATGTACTCGGAAGGAGTACATATGGGAAACAGAGTACAGTGAAGTCAATCTTCTACGGCTTTTAAACCTTTTTTAAACGATTACGTAAACAGGTGAAAGAATTTACTTATCTTGGAAGCATCATATCAACAAATGGGAAAAAACCAAAAAGAAATCCAACACAGACTGATATCTGTAGTGTTACACCCATAAGACCCAGACCGATTATGTGTCTTATTATTATTAATTATTATATATGCTTTCGTGGACCCTGGCGCAGAAAGGTAACAAAGGGTTCCAGCGAATATATAGATATATAGATTATATATGCTAACAAAAAGTGAAAACTGGCAACACTGGAAAGAAGAAGACTAAGATGAACATAGAGAGACTCCTTCCTGCTCGTTGTCGACCAGTGGCAATGACATTTGTTCACAGGTGACAGGTTGTCAGCATGTCCTCCAATTTTCCTTAGTCGCCTCCTACGACATGCATTGGAAGTAGACTGGCTCTATTCTGTGTACGTTGAACTAAAATTCCTGCCCACATAGGCCGTTCTGTAGGTAAGGAGGTAATATTTGGAGAGATTCAACTCCACTCCTTACAACACCTCAAGAAAGTACAATAGAACATGCAATTCAAGACTATTATGTAAGCCTAAAAACTAATACTCCCCCCCCCCCATCCCCTTTCCATGTTTTGATATAAAGAAATTACTTTACCAAGAATGACCATCAAAAAACACATTAAAACGAGGCTTGTTTTTGTTTTAGGTAAACCATGGGCGTTACCACAGACTTATCTATGACCCTGTTCTCTCTCTCTCTCTCTCTCTCCATTATTTGCAAATGAATGTGTCAGAAATTGCAATTCGTTATCATAAAACCCTATTCTATTGTTACACCTCTTTCCATTTTTGTTTTAGATGAAATTGTTTACATTTCCAAGGAAATGTCAGAAGGTCAGGTAAAGACACTAACAGGTAGATAAAGGTATCGGAACACGAACAGTGAATGTAGAACATATGGTGCAGGAATCACATTTCTCATGGCATCTTATCTTGTGACTATTGACAAATATATGACACGTCGGCTCATTGGGAATATTCCTAAATGTGACGCATTTGGGTTTTACCATTGTTTTCATTTGTCACTTTGTATATATTGTGTTTATTTTGTGTAGACAGCCAATACACAAAACGGTAATATACAAATGTGTCACTGTTATCTATGGTTTCCATGACGGAACTGGTGGCATAATACTTAATGGTCACGATATTATCGGTGATTGGAGAAACATGCGCTTAAAACCGCGTGACTAAACAATGAAGAAACCCATGCTATCGTCACATGACCTCAGTTATATCAAAGACCCACAGCATATGGAGAAATCTATGATTAGCTTTGATAAAAATTAATACAGTCGTTCCCAGGAAGAGACAAGAACGTTTACTTCCTAGGGATTATATATATATATATATATATATATATATATATATATATATATATATATATATATATATATATATATATATATATATATATATATATATATATATACATACATAGGCCTACAGTCAAGGCAGACATTGAAACCTGACCACGAAAATGATGGTTCAACCAGACAAAAGCAACAGATTTCACAAATATACTCAGCATACGCGAGGACCATCTCAAGAAAACTCTTCTACCCCTGACGCTGAAAGACAATGAAAGGTTTAGCAAATATATATATAGTGACACTAGTTTTCTTTTAGATTGGATTCAGGGTTGCCATTCTGGCTTAATTTATTGTACATTCTAGAAATATTTTTTTTAAAAAAAACGTTTTGTCCATGCAAAAGTCAGATAAGTGAGGAAGAACTGTGTATATATTGCAACAAAACTGTAAATCATGAGAAAACTGATTTCGTTTTTCTGTTACACAGCAGAGGTTTGATAAAAATAGCAGAATAATAATACAAGTTTAGTTTCCTTAAGCTGCGCTAATAAGAATAATCGCGTCTGCGAATGAAACTTGATACTCTACGCACAAAATTTAAAACTGTTGATCTAAGAAAACGTTCTAAGAGCGAAATCAAGAGTAATTTCTTCACGATCTTTGCGTTTGCCACAGCTACAATCTAAACATGGCGGCACGCATGATTGTTTGTAATGGGAATAAAATAAAATGGCTTTGCGTATTTGGCTTTTAAAAAATTATTTGCATAAAAGAATCTTATTAACCATTATTTGTTCAAGTGTAAATGAGATTCCTGCTTAAACCTTATAAAAATCAGTTTCATAAAAGAATCTTACTAACCTCTTTATTTTTTTCACGGGTAAATGAGTTTCCTATATACACAAAAACGCTTATGTAGTAATGTGACATTATTTAGTAAGCTAGTACACTGTAATCAAAACCAGAGTAAAATTCCCCTAACAGCAATAAACTTAGTATAGAGTTTGAAAACAAGAATATCACTCACAATCGCTAATTCAGACACATAGAACTATGAATCTATCACCAATAAAAATACAAAACGAAATGTTCCTTGAAAAGAGATACTATAACATAATAATTTTTAAAAACCTAAACAAGGAAATAAGCAAGTCAAATTCGCTAGTATAGCTGTAAGCATGAACTGGATTTATAGATTTTCAATTTCACGTGGCTATGGAAAATGTTTGTTTTTGTTTGACTTTTCTGCGGACATTTTTTAGTATTACTCTCCTTCACTCACTGCCCTGGCAACCTTGGTTGGATAACTGAATTCTGGTTTAATATTGTTGCCAGAATACTTTGATGTGTTCTTTATTCATGCCACGTGCATTGAGCTAGATCTATGAAAAGCTACTTCAAGGTCATTGTGTTTTCTAAACGTAATTACTATTATGTAAATGGTCTTCTTCAACTGAGATCAAATGGGCCCACTTGTTATCAAGCAAACTGACACCATTTTTAGTTATGTCGCTGGACACGTGTATTTACAACCCCACCTGAATGCTGGCCATCTCCATATAGAAGATGTGCACAAAAAACGTAAACATGACCTGAAAGGCACATTTTGACTATTTCTGTACATTTCGTGGTTTTTTTTAGTGTGCGACTTTAAGTATATGGATTGTGACCAACGAAAACTATGAATGTAATTACAAACGTAACGAAAGAAGTCCTAATTAATTCTGTAAAAAGGTCTTATAGTAACTCCGTATGTCACGCCCAGAATAATATCAGCGTGGCATAATTTGTTTGAAATGTATTACAAATACTTTATAAATATAATTTGTTTGAAATGTATTATAAATACTTTATAAATATAATTTGTTTGAACTGTAAAAAAAATCTTTATAAATATAATTTGTTTGAACTGTAAAAAAACACTTTATAAATATAATTTGTTTGAACTGTAATAAAAACACTTTATAAACATAATTTGTTTGAAATATATTACAAATACTTCATAAATATAATTTATTTGAAATATATTACAAATACTTTATAAATATAATTTGTTTGAACTGTAATAAAAACACTTTATAAATATAATTTGTTTGAAATATATTACAAATACTTTATAAATATAATTTGTTTGAACTGTAATAAAACACTTTATAATTTGCTTAAAATGTATTACAAATACTTTATAAATATAGTTTGTTTGAAATGTACCACAAATACTCTATGAATATATAAATATATATATATATACCATATTGATGTTACTCAATTAATGCTTAAAGTTGAGTAAGCAAATGCCATAAGGACGTTAATCTCCCTGCCTGTTTAATGATATATTAATTTATTGACTGGCTGTCATTATAGGATTTTAATATAAGTACTATTATTGAATTGGAGAATCAGATTAGCTCAGCGGATAACGCGTTTAATCGTGGTCCAAAGGTCTTCTGTGTAAGTCCTATGATAGACACTCTTCAGTCGATACAGCTGTATACATGGATACTAAATCACGCAGTTAGGACAACACAATATAGAGAATAGGAGCCCTGACAAGATAAAACCTAAGACATGGTGTCTCCCAAATTCGATGTATACTCACTTATGTTCTTGTGACACTACATCGCATGAATCGTGTGGTTTTAGTGTAGATCTTTGTGACCTTATTCACACTACAACAGTTACGAAAAAAGTTTCTGTTCATGTCCTTCGCGTATTGTTTAAAGGATCCCTAGTAGTATTATTTATTGGTTAACTAATAGAGGTTGAAAGGTGTCAGGAGACAAACAAGAAACATGTAAGAGCTGGTGCAACAAATTGTAAAAATGCTTTCAAAAATCGTTTATTACTGCGTGTTTTCCTGTTAGGAATGCAGAAATGCATTTGGCTGTGGAAATAATGGCCTCTTTGCCATAGCTGTCGCCGCGACGTGTACAGGAAGAATTTTTTATTGCATCTCCTTCTTTATTTTAAAATACCATTTTTATTATTACAAGTAATCTATTGTTTCAGGATCGGCAACACATGAGGGGCAGGGGCAAATCAATACAGTATATACAGAATACAGAATTCGAAATAGGCCTATCTTTCGTAGTATCTTTTCGTATGTTTTTATTTTAAAAAATATCTAAAACATCGTATAATTTATATTTAACATACAATTGCTAAACTAAAATTTACTAATTGTTTTTCTGTAAATAAATATGGCATTGTAACTATCAATTTGTTGCAAAATAATTTGATAAATATTTGCACAGCAGTTGCTCTTACCTGGCCATGCGGCTGTCTCCGTACACATGAGCCTTCTTCTCGTCCACGGTCGCCATACTCTGACAACAAACTCATCCGGGAAATTGGGCTGATTTTCTTGTCACATGCTGAAAATTGTGGTCAGTCAAGATTAACTAGTTGTCGTGAATTGAATAAGTGATTATATAACTCAGATCAATGTCTCAGACTGATGGAAGTAATTCGAAGCGGTGTCTGACCATGGGTGTAGTGATATTAATGAGCTTTTATCCGTTTTTTGGACAGTTACTTAGCAGGTACGTGTGTTAGGAGGTACAGTTTGTTGTAGAATGGGTCATTTACTACAAAGCTGGCGTGGCCTCTAAATTGGATGTGTATTATTTGTCTTCCAGTCTGTACCTCTGAAGTGTTTTCAAAAGTTTATGCCGAAATTCTGCTCCTTTAAGCAATGCCAATTTCCATGCACCTAGGTCCTTCACTCTTAATCCACATGTTCTCATCTATTACTGGGATAATGTACTATTGTCACCGGTACAACTAATGTAAAAGAGAAATAACGAAAAAAAGGAACAATTACTTTGACCACGTTTCGGTCCAACAGGGACCTTTTTCAAGAAACTTCAAACAAAATAGACACACGCAAAATCAAATTAAAATACAGAGAGATGGTTTCACCAACTCAATTTCCCTGTATTAGAAACGGCAACAATTATAGAAGGATATTCAGACATGTTTAGTGGCTGGCAATAACAGTGCGTGCCACTAATTACTTTTTATATTGTTTTATTCTTTGTTACAATCAGTAACAACAGTTTTACTCACAATTATCACATTTTGGTTTTGCTACTGTGGCACTCTCCACTTTACGGATAGCATCTGACAGTTTGTTACTGTGGCACTCTCCACTTTGTCGGATACCATCTGACAATTTTGTTATGGATTATTGATACTCTTTCCCAGCTACTGCGGTGAATCGAAATGTTTTTACTTAAGGTCTTGCAAATATACAGGACCGTAGATATGTCCGTAATAAAGAGGATTTACTTTAACAAATGTCATTTTCCTACCCTGGTATATTATTGCCATTTTCATTAGAAAATTGATGACCTTTTCTGGGGGAAAAAATTTGTAAGTGTGTTTGGGGATGGGGGGTTTGATTAACAAATTGTTAGCTACATGAATAGTAGTGAAAGAAATGTCATATTCTGAATTTCTAAGGGGGTATAATTTAATCATCCCAAACTCACACCTTATCAAAGGACTTCTGCATATATTTTTGTAAATCAGGAATTCTCTGTGTCTGCTTCTAACTCACCTCAATTACACAGAACTGCCTCAAACTCATCTCCGTTACACATGTCTGCCTCTAATTTTCTACCTCTGTTACGCAATTTTAAAAAAGAGCTTTTATTTGAAATGCTATGGCTATCAAGAGCTATCTTCTCACAGATAAAGGGATTTTATCATCATCTGCCCCTCTCGGCCTCATAAATCCGACTTCAGCATGGCCAATCGCACATTTTGACTCTCTGTGGGATAGAAAAACAAACTGTATCCCACAAATCTTCTTAGTTGTCTCATATCTTTATATGTCTGGGCAGATATTGTCGCTATTCTTTCCAACCCTTTCAGGCACGGGATACACACAAGTGCCTCCATTTGGCTTTTACATTATTAATTGTTTCATGTTCTGTGTCACTTTGCATTGTCTAGGGGTATTCAATTTCTTGAGATAATTCTTCTTTAGAGATCATTCTCAAACTCAAGCTGTATCCCTTTCTCGCAGGAGGGCAATAGAATCCAACTAGATTTCCAGAGAAATCTAGTCCAGAGAATGGAAATGCACTATGTCGCTGTGTTTTTTTTTTGCGACAATAGACCGACATATCCGTTTTCGGTCGGCTTTCTTGAAATAATTTTGATAAGTAGCCAAATCTCTTCAACGTTTAATGTTCATATCACTATACTTGAGTCGTTTTATTTCGCTGTCCGACGTATTCTCAAAATCTTTCCGTATCATCACAATGTGAACGCAGCAAATCTCTTCCAATTGACTGGATCTTTGACAGCCGTAAAACGATGTATTTTAGCTTTCATCTGTTGATTTACCAAAGATGCTCCACTTGCGATAATTTTGTGGACAATATTGCACCTCTTCTCTTTCTTTCCTCTGCACAATTCCAAGAACTATGTTTGTGTCTATTGTCTTTCCCCAGGTGGTTTGTGATCCACTCTTGCCGTTAAGCGTAGGGGTGATTCGAGCTCGAGCTTGCGTTCTAAAGCCAGATGTGTGGCCTCGGCTGTGCTATGGCCGTGTCTGTTCAGGATGTCCCTGACGTTTTCTATCCATCTTTTCCGTGGTCTTCCTCTGGCCTTGTACCTTGATCTCATTTGGTTATATGCCTGTACGGGCAAGTTTTCGTGATGCATTCTCATAATGTGGCCAAACCACTTGATCTGTTCTCTCTCTATGTAATCTGTACAAGATATTATACCTATTCTGTCCCTGATATGTTCATTTCGTAATCTATCAAGCCTGGTGACCCCGGCAGCTTTCCTCAAGCATTTCATCTCACATGTGACTATCTTTTTGTAATGTGAAGATGAGAGAGACCAGGTTTGGCACTGGTAACACAGTGTTGGTAGGAATATACTGTAGATCATTTGTCTCTTAACTTCCATCTCGAACTTGGGGTGAAGAAGTACTAAATTTCTAAAGTTCTGAATTTCTAAGGGGGTATAATTTACTCTATGTTTGTGTACACCCAAATATTCAATATTAATTAAATATTCTTGTTGATGATTTATTGTGCTTTTTTGTTCGGTGTTTGACGTCATATGATTTATTGTGCTTTTTTGTTCGGTGTTTGACGTTATATGATTTATTGTGCTTTTGGTTCGGTGTTTGACGTTATATGATTTATTGTGCTTTTTGTTCGATATTTGACGTTATATGATTTATTGTGCTTTTGGTTCGGTGTTTGGCGTTATATGATTTATTGTGCTTTTGGTTCGGTGTTTGACGTTATATGATTTATTGTGCTTTTGGTTCGGTGTTTGGCGTTATATGATTTATTGTGCTTTTGGTTCGGTGTTTGACGTTATATGATTTATTGTGCTTTTGGTTCGGTGTTTGACGTTATATGATTTATTGTGCTTTTGGTTCGGTGTTTGACGTTATATGATTTATTGTGCTTTTGGTTCGGTGTTTGACGTTATATGATTTATTGTGCTTTTTGTTCGGTGTTTGACGTTATATGATTTATTGTGTTTTTTGTTCGGTGTTTGACGTTATATGATTTATTGTGCTTTTGGTTCGGTGTTTGACGTTATATGATTTATTGTGTTTTTTGTTTGGTGTTTGACGTTATATGATTTATTGTGCTTTTGGTTCGGTGTTTGATGTTATATGATTTTATGTGCTTTTTTGTTCGGTGTTTGACGTTATATGATTTATTGTGCTTTTGGTTCGGTGTTTGACGTTATATGATTTATTGTGCTTTTGGTTCGGTGTTTGACGTTATATGATTTATTGTGCTTTTGGTTCGGTGTTTGACGTTATATGATTTTTTTTTCTTCTTCTTCTTTAGCGATTATTCTCAAACCCCCCCCCCCCTGATTTCTCTTGTAACAGAACAATGGTTTTACTACATTTCCAGCAGGATGTAGTCTAGAGAATGGACATATGTTGTGTCACCGTTTTATTTGAGCACATTGTCCGACACATCCGTTTCCAGTGGAATTCTTTGTATTTAAGCACAGGCTGTGTATTTTAATATTTTATTCTTGGTAGAATCAATTGTTTCAGATATATTTCGCTGATGTTCAAACACATTTCTGGGATCTATTTTTAACTATGATTGTGTAGAAAATTATTTTTAAAAGTTGCCAGAAAATCACATACGATACACAGATGAAGTGTGGGACATAATAACACAAATACGGATGTTCCTCTCACCCCATGCCCTAAAACCTTGACCGTCTTTATTTTTTTGCTATAATTTGTCTTTTTTACTTCAGCATCTTGGAGGAAGTATACACTAGCTTTTGTTTGTCCTTGGTATATTTATCATTCGTTTCAAAGTGTGTATATTTTTGGAGAGAAATTAACGAAAGTAGTTTCAACATCTCGTGGATATGAAACTCAACACCGAAGCTAGAACGATACAATATCTGCTTACTTCTATAGCACAAGAGATACAAACATGTCGTTAGGGGCTATAAGTGGTACTCTCGACAGACAGCATGCCTCTCTTCGTTCAGAGGGACGAAGTACATATGGGGTAACCTGAGTACAGAATGGTCAGTTATCTGCCCCTTTTCAGCTATTTAAATAGTAAATCGAGGAAAACCTGCATGGCTTAGACATTTACATCTAGATAACTACTTCTCTCAAACGATACTGCAGGGTATGGTAGAGGATTGAAGAAGCAAAGGAAAACAAAGAAAATCATGAACAGAAACAACAAAGAGTTGACAGGTCAAGAATTTCCTTCACACGTGACCAGGCTCAATTAAAACCCTTTTACCATAGTTGCCAAGCGATTCAGTGCTTTTAGAACGGACTGGTTCAATTCACATTGGTCTCCAGAATTTTTCATTTGTCTTCTTGCTTCCTACTTGAATTTATTTGTATTTGCGATAATTTTAAGCAAAATTGTACCGTCTTTTTGCTATTTATGTTTACAAGAAGACATATTGGCTATTGTAGAGCGAATCCGGATATTATGTTTGTGTTACTGAGGATACTTCAATACTTGTACGGGATGTTCGTTGATGTTGTAATAGTTATTGTCTTGATTGGTCCGTTCTCAGTGACTTGAGCACACAGTTTGAATGCCTTGACAGAATCGCATATTTATTTTGGAGATGCGGTTAGTGAAGTATGGAAAAAGCGTTTACTTTAGTTGTCATGCGATTCGGTGCCGTTAGAACAGATTGCTTTAATTCCAATTTTTCTCAAGAATTTTTAATGTCCGTTTGCTTCCAACTTGAAGTTACTCTAGTAAAGACCCGTGTACAGAAAGTAGACATGACCTGAAAAGCTAATATTTTATTACTCTCGTGAATTAAGTTGGTTGGTCGTGGGTTTTTGATAATAAAATAAAACGTAGTAAATGAATTCCTGTTTACTTATTGCATAGAGGACTTTATTGCCGAAGTCCACTTGACGTATCAGCATTTGCAAGAATATAAATCGCTGGAGGACTCTTCGGCGATACATCCAATGTGGTACACATACTATCCTAACAGGTTATGTCATTATACATGAATATCTCAAGTAACACTAAGAAGTAAGTCAGAAATCAATATCGCATCAAGGATTTAACAGAACAGGCGCATACCATCAAGTTGAAGTGGAAGTCTTCCGTCGTCGATGACTGGGTTATTGTCAAAATCTATGACCAGATAGTTACCTTTACATTTGTGCCAGGACATGCGGGTGTTGGGGATAACGAACAAGCCGATACAATGGTGAACGTGACGAAAGTGCCAATAAGAACATCAATGGATCGATCTGACAAAGTTAATCCGCGGAGATACCTCGTCTGCTTTTCAAAAGCGTGAATCGTGGGTACTCTCAAGACTGCGCGCGATTGGTGTAAAATCGAAATAGCCAGTAACGAGAAATAGAGTTGATCTACAAGGTAAAGATATGTCCCGTGGCATCAACCTGCTGCCGGGGATGAAGATAACTCTTCATGTACTAAGCTACATCTACTATTAGGTGGGGTGGCCAGTGTCTTTCCTTGCTGTCTTTACTTCCCCTAACTCATGCGTCAGGTACTCATTTACAGCTGAGTCGACTGGAGAAATGATTGTGTCAAGCAAGAAATCACAACCCGGATATTTTGTTTGTTCTGATGTAGTTTTGAACCTAGCACGTTTTAACCCGATGATAGCAAGAAAACTCACAATCAATTTGATTACCATTCTAAGAGACTGATAAATCCGCATACAACTGGATACACTCTGTGGATATATTGAGACGAGGATACAACTGGGACTGTTGGATGCTACACTGTGGATATATTGAGATGGGAATACAACTGGAACTGTTGGATGCTACACTGTGGATATATTGAGACGGGGATACAACGCTAACTGTTGCACGATACACTTTGGTAGATATATTGAGACAAGGGATACGAGCGCATGAAGACGTGTCCGGAACGTGTTGATGTAGGACGGTCTTCAATAAATACCTTCTAACAAAATTAACTAGGATATTATTTGTTATGTTTTTTATCATTGATTGAATTACGGTTAGTCACTATTTATATATGTGGAATAGATGTCAAAAATAGCCAAGACGATTCCAAGTATATAAATAGTGACCAACCGAAAGCCAACAATAATCAAAAACATAACGAATGAGGTCCTAATTAATTCTTTTGAAAATGTCCATACAGGCGACGGTCTCGGCTAATTATAACCAGCAGCCATAACGCATCCAAACTGTATCAGAAGTCAATAACATCCTCTGATCCTACACATCACAACAATATTCAACATCAAAATTATGTTGTAAAACAAGAAACAAAGAACTGTAGCATGACTTACCAGATCATATATGTTCGAATCTCATGAATTAGATTCACAATTTTCTAATAATTTATATATCTAAATATTCAATATAAATTCCGTATTCCACGACACGTTTGTTTAATTTATATTTAAAATTCATTAACTAAAGAAATAAATAGCCTAATGTCCATCTTTATGCGCAATATAGTTATATATATAGATATAAGTGTATTATATAGATTATATTGTATATAGTTCACAATCTTCTCATTTTATACTCGCAAGTGCGATCGGGTTATCATTAAAATGTTTCCTGACACAGAATCTCGAGTGTGTGAATTCTACAAATCTATTTCAAATTAAATATGTTTAGATATGTCTCACAACAAGTACCGAGATACCAAGATACGTGGCCCAACATTGAATATTGGAATTGCCGTCTGTTCAAGTGTTTAAGTGGTGAGTTATGACCCTTATGTTACTTCCGACAGCGCCACCATGTTTGGGAGATTACTCGTATGCAAAAATGGATCCAGCTTTTGTAGATAAGGATTGGCTATTGTTAGGTTGTGATGTCACCAAAACATTGTGAGACAACACGTGCTGGGTGTTACAATGTAGAACAATCATGTAACAGGTGTAGCCAGTAAGAAGGTCATGGTCTTTGGTAGCCAGGAAAAAGACGTTCTGTAGAATAATGTAAGAGATGGTTAGAGAGCCTTCTGTAGAATAATGTAAGAGATGGCTGGACAACCTCTTGTAGAATAATGTAAAAGATGGTTAGAGAGCCTTCTGTAGAATAATGTAAGAGATGGTTAGAGAGCCTTCTGTAGAATAATGTAAGAGAAGGCTAGAGAACGATCTGTAGAATAATGTAAGAGATGGCTGGACAACGTTCTCTAGAATCACGTAAGATATGGTTGTAGAACGTTATGTAGAATAATGTAACAGTTTGTTAGAACCGCCTGTAGAATAATGTAAGAGATGGTTAGAGAGCCTTCTATAGAATAATGTAATGATACTAACCTTTCATCTCATAACATAAACAATTGTGTTCGTTTTTTATATAGGCCTATGTCAATCAATATGTTAGCTATGTTATTAATATGTCAGCTATGTCTATCAATATGTCAGCTATGTCTATCAATATGTCAGCTGTGTCGATCAATATGTCAGCTATGTAAATCAATATGTCAGCTATGTCAATCAATATGTCAGCTATGTAAATCAATATGTCAGCTATGTCGATTAATACGTCAGCTATGTAAATCAATATGTCAGCTATGTAAATCAATATGTCAGCTATGTCTATCAATATGTCAGCTATGTCTATCAATATGTCAGCTATGTCTATCAATATGTCAGATATGTCCATCAATATGTCAGCTATGTAAATCATTATGTCAGCTATGTCGATTAATACGTCAGCTATGTAAATCAATATGTCAGCTATGTCTATCAATATGTCAGATATGTCAATGAATATGTCAGCTATGTCGATTAATATGTCAGGTAAAATACCTCTCTCAATTGTTCCAATGACAAGTCATAACTTCTGAATGAACTCACCTGGCATTGTTCTTTGATTTCTTTCACGTATATTTGGTTTCATGTATATTTGGTTTCTTGTATATTATCTTCATGAATCTACGGTTTCATTTATTGTTGGTGTCATGTATATTGTTTTGGTTTTCACGTACCTTTGGTTTTATATATATATTTGGTTGCATGCATGTTTGGTTCACATCGTTCGTTATTGGGTTGAGCTATTGGGTCATTACTTCTCTCTAAATTATTCATCCAGAGTCAGATCTACGGTATACGTGTTCCGAGATGTGTTCATCTGTTCTACAGAGCACAGGTTGTAGAACAGAGCACAGGTTGTAGAACAGAGCACAGGTTGCAGAACAGAGCACAGGTTGTAGAACAGAGCACAGGTTGTAGAACAGAGCACAGGTTGTAGAACAGAGCACAGGTTGTAGAACAGAGCACAGGTTGTAGAACAGAGCACAGGTTGTAGAACAGAGCACATGTTGTAGAACAGAGCACAGGTTGTAGAAGACAGTTTCATTCTGTAAATGAAATATATGCAATCTGTTGCGTCTTGTCTTGTCGAAATATCGTGATTTACCGTATAAGAATAGACAGAGTAAGAAACGCGGATATCAGAAAAAATAGTAGGAATAATACATTGTATCGAATATATAGAATGTCAGCAGATAAAGTGGTTTGGTCACCTTGTGAGAATGGACTGAAACCAGTAACCACTGAGAGCTTATAATAAACAATTATCTGGATACAAAACCATGGGAAGAACGAGAAAGAGTTGGATCAATAACATCACAACCGCCCTCCACACACACAGACTCAGTGCGACTCAGGAGTCACATCTGGCCATGAAATGACATGTACAGCTCTCACCCCTATACTTACCTGCAAGTGTGGATGCTATAAACTAGCATCCACCTGGGGATAGACAATCGACAATAAGGGCGAATCTCATAGTCACAGACAGAAGGAATATTGAGTTTAGAACTGTGTAAGTAAAAGTATCCGCCAGCTGGCCTTCAATTGCCCTGATATTCGTGACGGATGTCAGGGTTCACAACATTGCTTTGCGTTGATTTATGTCACCCTGATAATGGGTTTGTTGAATATATCTATCAAAGAAAGCTCTGCCTTTTATCTCATCTGATGTCAGTGTCTGCCCTGAGTCGTCCCTCATGCTTGTACTGGGTTTAGTTTCTGTTCTCCGCTTCATTGTCCTATGTAGATTACAAAAATTGTGCAATGCTTTGTCCTGCCGTGACTTCCTCAGTAATTTTTTTTCCAACACATCTTTGTTTCTTCAGCAACTTGTTTAAAAGTCTCGATTGTCTTCTGCATTGCACTCTGTGTCTCCCGTCTATCACTGAGTGTGATGTGTGACTGTTTTCTCTTGCGTTGCCAATCCTTGCAATCCTTGACCGCTTGTTTTTTGAGTACCCACGTTTCTTCTGTCTCTTTGGTCCACCATGGGAGGGGGGTGTTGAATCTTTGGTCTTACCCACTTACGGTCCTAAGTATTTTTCCTCAAGTTGCTAAGCACCGATTCTTTTGTGCAAAAAGGATGAAAAAGGATGGTGAATCTTGTTCAACCTGACTTGAAGACCAGCTTGCAGTGGTTTAAGAAGTACAATTCGCTAATAAAAATACATCTGATGGCACTCCAGGCCCGGATGGAATCAAGTATAACTTACTTAAGGACGTTGGAGAGAATATGCTAGCTAAGATGGCAGATTATTATAATGTGAGTCTGAAAACAGGAGTGGTATCAGAGGAGGGGGCTACACAGCTATCTCATACCTGTGCCAAAATAAGGCAAAGATGCTGCTGACATAAAAGGTTATCGCATCATCACACTGCAGAATGTGTACGGTAAGATTCTGGAAAAATATGTTATAGACGTATAACCAGGGAACTATAGATAAAAAGTGTTCTCCCAAATAACAAAGGTGCATAAAAATCTAGAAGAGACACAGTCACGAGTGCAGCAATTCTTGCGTATTCAATTCGTATGAAGTTTATGAAGGTTTTCAGAATAAAGAGGAATCTCTAGTTGCAGCGATATACCTAGAAAATGTGTACAATAGAGTTAGTTACACCCATCTTATCGACATGCTAAGGGAATACGATATCCATACCTGGATCATACGTTGGATATTAAATGTGCTAATCTGTAGAAAAGTTTATCTGAGGTGCTGATCCTGGACGTCTGAGATCAGAACAATAGCACATGGTCTGCCACAAGGATCTCATTTATCCCTGGTGCTGTTTAATGTTTATCCCTTAAACATTGCTCAATTGCAAACCTCAAGCAATTGCAGAGTTCAGAAATATTGCATCGTCACTTGAAACTGCTACATAACGTTATCGATTCCATATAAAAGCAGGTATTAAGAAGAAGGAGATTGTGGGGTTTTATTACCCCTCCCCCTTCCACAATAGGAAATAAGAACACAATAGGAAATAAGAACACAATAGGAAATAAGAACACAATAGGAAATAAGAACACAATAGGAAATAAGAACACAATAGGAAATAAGAACACAATAGGAAATGAATTTAGTGTTAAGATTTTAACCGAAATGTTGGTATTTCCCCTCTTCTAACAATTTTCCTTATAAAGATCTTCAACCTTCTTATGAGAAAGAGGGAATTACACTAAAAGATGGGCACATCAATTTACTTTTGTAGGTAACCCCCCCCCCCCCCTCCACCCTTCCATCTCCACACTAAAGACATATCTACGGTCCTGTATACAAAACTAACGAAGAAGGAGGTGTCAGAGACATCTGGTGTAAGAGACCCCACATCTGTTACTCTATCAAGAGTACATTCATATATACATATATATATACATATATATTCCGTGAATATATAATGAAAGCAATAATGATGTCCTCGTGTATACTTGACACTAACGTCATCTCGCGGTGAGGGCTGGTCATTAAACAAGGCGTGTAGATTTTTCCACACATTTTGTTGCGGAAATCAATTATTGATATTAAATGGTTCACAAATCGCATTAGACCGGTAAGAAACAACGCACAAAGTTATTGAATATTCAATGTAGTAACAATCCGCATAATGAAAGAATACGTTGAAATAAAGTTATTCGCGTTTACTAAACAAGATGCAGTGATCACACCATTATATTTTAGCTGCGGTTATTAGGTATACAGGAAGCAGTAATCAAGCTATCATGTTTTAGCTGTAGTTATGTATACAGGAAGCAGTAATCAAGCTATCATGTATTAGCTGCAGTTACTCGTATTATGTATACAGGACGCAGTGATCAAGCTATGTGGTTTTAGCTGCAGTTATTATGTATACAGGACGGAGTGATCAAGCTATCCTGCTTTAGCTGCAGTTATTATGTATACAGGGAGCCGCGTAGCGCAGTGGTTAGCTTACTGGCTTAGCATATGAATGGTCCTGGGTTCATTCCCCAGTTGAGGCGGAAATGTTGTTCAGATCACAACGACTCCCGGGTCGACCCAGCCTTAAATGGGTACCGGATTAATCCGGGAAGTAAAGACTTCGAGGGAGAAGAGATGACTACCGACCTCATTTGCAGAGCCTCTGAAATGTGAGGTCGCTAACATCTCACACCCCTACGGCATTAATAAATGCTATGGGTTACTTTACTTCTTTTTTATTATGTGTACAGGATGTAGTGATCAAGTTATCCTGTTTTAGCTGCAGTTATTACGTATAAAGGACGCATTGATCAAGTTATCCTGTTTTAGCTGCAGTTATTGTGTATATAGGACGCAGTGATCAAGTTATCCTGTTTTAGCTGCAGTCATTGTGTATATAGGACGCATTGATCAAGTTATCATGCTTTAGCTGCAGTTACTGAGTATGTACTATTTACATATATGTTCTTGTTCTTGTATATTTGTGCGCAGTCTCAAGTGCCGGCAGATTAGCAGGAAGTATTCCAGAGAATGGAATGCGTTGTGTCGTGGTTTACAGATTGATTGCTGAAGCTGCTCCATTCGGTCTGACAAACTGTGATCTAGTACGTGGGTGGAGGGGGAGGAGAGCGTAGCGCAATGGTAGCGCATATGAGTGGTCTTGGTTTCATTCCTCAGTTGTGGCGAAATGTTTTCTTTTTAAATTGCAATGTATCCCAGCCTTAATTGGGTACTCAATTAATCTAGGTAGTAAAGACTGCGAAGGAGAGGAAATGGTTACCACCCTCATATTGCAGAGCTTCTAAAATGTGATATCTCACACTCTTACGGTATTAATAAATAACGCTATGGGTTAGCTTTACATTTACTTCAGCACGGTTTCTGAATCACCTTTACTCTCTATGAGATGGTACAGTCCACAACACTTTTACTCTCTATGAGATGGTACAGTCCACAACACTTTTACTCTCTATGAAATGGTACAGCGAACATAACACTTTTACTTTCTATGAAATGGTACAGCCAACATAACACTTTTACTTTCTATGAAATGGTACAGCGAACATAACACTTTTACTTTCTATGAAATGGTACAGCCAACATAACACTTTTACTTTCTATGAAATGGTACAGCCAACATAACACTTTTACTCTCTATGAAATGGTACAGCGAATATAACACTTTTACTTTCTATGAAATGGTACAGCCAACATAACACTTTTACTCTCTATGAAATGGTACAGCCCACACAACACTTTTACTCTCTATGAAATTGGACAGCCAACATAACACTTTTACCTTCTACGAAATGGGACCTTCTAACATAACGCTCAAAATCTCTATTGTTGCTATTTTACGACACGTTTAGCAAATAACAAAGTTGATCAACATAGCTAAATAGAAGCAGCATCTTGTGAAATGAAGTGAAACGCAGCAGCTCAACAGCAGAAAATAGCTTGAAAGTCACGGATAGACCAAAAGCGATATACATTGCTCACCCATGACTGCGTCCGTAAAAACCTTTCAACAGAATTAAATAGGCCCCCATTCTTTAGGTTTTTTTAAATTATTGTTGTAACTGTGGTTGACCACTATTTATATACCTGGAGTTTCAAGCTAAAAGTAGCCAAGGCGACTTGGCGATATACACGCTCCTAGTCAAGGACGTAACTCTAGCCGAATTTCAAAGCGTGCATGTAACAAATGGTCACCAGCACCTGTGATAGGCCAGCAAAATCAGCAGGTAACAAACAGTTCGACCATTCTTTGCCCCACCCCCTCTCCCCTTTGGGATCGGACAAGACACAGTGAGTTATCATTTTCTAATTTCGTATAAGGTAGAAGGTGTCATGTGACGTATTCCTTCCAGAACGTTGTCTTCCCAATGAACTCTCTGAACCTCTCTCTGCCTTGGGCGATGTGGCTTGCATTTTCTAGCGATGTATTCATATTATCTTTAATGTCGTCAGTCCATCGTCTTCTTGGTCTGCCCCTTCTCCTCTCCCCAGGTACTCTTCCCTCCATTATTTGTCTTTCTAAACAGTTATGTCTCTTTATATGACCAAACAGGCGTAGTTTTCTTTTTGTTATTGTGTTTAGCAACCAACACTCTGGAATATTCAGTGTGTTTATAATATCTGAGTTTCTGATTTTATCCTTCCATGATATTCTAAGTATCTTTCTGTAGCATTTCAGCTCGAAGGCGTTGATCTTCTTTGCCGCTGTTTTACTTAGAGTCCATGTTTCACAGCCGTATGTTGCAACCGGAAAAATAAAAGTTCGTAACATCAGCACTTTCGTTTCTATTTTGTTGTTTTTCCATATGTTTTTCAGCCGTGCTATTTTGCAATATGCCATTGCCAAATTTACGCCTTTAGTGACAATCCAGTTACATATATATATATGAACACTTATACCTTAACACTTTGTATATATATATATATATATATAGCTTGCTTTATATAAATATTACACATAAATCTGGTACAAGACTGAAGCTGTTGCCATCACCATCTGTCATGGATGTTTATCATATATGAGTTGTAATCATTTTGTATAGTTCAATGGACATGATCACATGATTGCTACTGAAAAAATAATATACAAATCATATCACTGGAATCAATATGTACGTAGTCAGAACTATATAATCTTTGATATATCGGGTCATTTGGATTTTCTCATTGTTTTTATTATTGTATTGTTGTTATGAGTTCGATGTTATATTGTTGTCACTAGTTCTTATTGTATTTTTGTAACCAGTTCATCGTTGTATTGTTGTCATTAGTTCATCTTTTCATTGCTGTCACTAGTTCATCTTTGTATTGTTGTCATTAGTTCATCTTTTCATTGTTGTCACTGGTTCATCGTTGTTTTGGTGTAATTAGTTCATCACTGTATTGTTGGTACTAATGCATCTTTGCATTTCTGTGACCAGTTCATCTTTGTAGTGTTGTCACTAATTCATCGTAGTTCTTCTTCTGTGTTAGTAAACTCCTGTTGCTTGTTATGATATAGTTTGAGGATCTCCCTCACGCAGTTACGTTATGCTGAAGAAGTCATGGGTTCAAATCCATATTGTGACGTCATGTTTACAAAGTATTTTACTGAAAATCTACGGATTATAGCATGAAGCTACGGAGGTACGTGCTATGAGCGGTATTTTACACAGGAGGTGTGCAGCTCTGTTGATATGGAGAGAGTACTTATATGGAATCCCCATTTCAGTAAGGCCCAAGACGACGAGTATAAAGAAAGATAAGTATTACTTTGTAGTCAGTAGTTTGATCACTCTATCTTCACCAATTACCACTTAATTCTGGCATTATGTCAGCCTCTACAGGATGTGGCAGACACAGATCCATGCCTAATCACTCTTAGCCGTCACTTGCAACAGCAGAATGTGATTTTTATGCTTCTCTTTTGGATACTGGCAACACTTGTCAAAATTATTGTTTTATATTAGTAGAGATTTCCACACAAATATGTACAGAATCAAATAATAGGATAATCATATAGGCAGACACACAAATGGATCAGATATTTATACAAGTATATACCAATAATTCCAGTTCTGTGACGGTGTTGTACAGAACGCGAGTTGGACAGCAAATGTATCGGGTTGGAATCCCGCCACATGCATTTGTGCATCCGGACATTTCAGAAAACAATGACAAACTACTGAACGTATTTATATTGCCTAAAATTCACTACAGCGAAACAATTCTGGGTTGAAGGCTACGTCCTGATTAGAATATGCTAATTAATGAATATAATCCTATAAATATTGTTTTCCTAGAAACCTGGAATAATTACTCGAAGCTACGGAGTTTTGTTCTATGGGTGGTACTTTCAGCAGGAGTCTTGCTGCTTCGTTGAGAGGAATGTAGTACATATTGAGAACCAGAGTACAGAGAAGTCAATCATCAACACTTTAAAACCCTTCCAACATATATGTGAACATATAAACATACATTCAGACACATGGGATCAGATAAAGATAGATGTACATAGGGTGTAAGACATACACAAATCAAGTACTACGCTTAGGTAGACTACATCACACTGAAGAACAAGTGGTTCTAGGATTTCTTCTTTACACTATGGAAGACTATGTGAATCAGTAATACTTAAATTTTACATTCTCCATTTTCACGAGTTGTAGTTGAAGCATGAAAAAGAACACGTTTCAATATACGGCTTCACTCAAGAACATCTTTATCCAAATATGTCAGATATGTCCCACAGTGCCTGTCGCTCATTTGTATCCAAATATATCAGATATGTCCCACAGTGCCTGTCATTCATTCTTATCCTAATATATCAGATATTTCCCACAGTGCCTGTCGCTCATTTTTATCCAAATATGTCAGATATGTCCCACAGTGCCTGTCGCTCATTTTTATCCAAATATATCGGATATGTCCCACAGTGCCTGTCATTCATTCTTATCCTAATATATCAGATATGTCCCACAGTGCCTGTCGCTCATTTTTATCCAAATATGTCAGATATGTCCCACAGTGCCTGTCATTCATTCTTATCCTAATATATCAGATATGTCTCACAGTGCCTGTCGCTCATTTTTATCCAAATATGTCAGATATGTCCCACAGTGCCTGTCACTCATTTTTATCCAAATATATCGGATATGTCCCACAGTGCCTGTCATTCATTCTTATCCTAATATATCAGATATGTCCCACAGTGCCTGTCGCTCATTTTTATCCAAATATGTCAGATATGTCCCACAGTGCCTGTCATTCATTCTTATCCTAATATATCAGATATGTCTCACAGTGCCTGTCGCTCATTTTTATCCAAATATGTCAGATATGTCCCACAGTGCCTGTCACTCATTTTTATCCAAATATATCGGATATGTCCCACAGTGCCTGTCACTCATTCTTATCCATATATGTCAGATATGTTCCACAGTATATGTCACTCATTCTTATCCATACATGTCAGATATGTCCCACAGTACCTGTCATTCATTCATATCCATATATGTCCCACAGTATCTGTCATTAATTCTTATCCATATTTGTCCCACAGTGCCTGTCACTCATTCTTATCCATATATGTCAGATATGTCCCACAGTAGCTGTCAATCATTCTTATCCATATGTGTCCCACAGTACCTGTCATTAATTCGTATCCATATATGTCCCACACTATCTGACACTCATTCTTATCCATATATGTCCCAAAGTACATGTCATTCATTCTTATATGTCCTAGAGTGCTTGTCATTCATTCTTATTCATATATGTCCCAGAGTACTTGTCATTCATTGTTGCTGATTCGATGAATCTATAATTTTTATTTTCTGGCGACATAGAGTGTACAGAGTATACGAAAAGTGGCCAATGGAAAATCGCAGCAGCTATATCTTTCTTCAGCTTATTAGGAACTTATCAACAGATCTCCTAAACACTGCAGGAATGACCCAAGTTCTTGTGGAAAACGCATTTCTTGACCATCCAGTCTGGAATGGTCAGATCAGTAAGGGCATTAAATGTTTTGAACAGAGTAAACACTGCAGGCGATTCCAAATAAACAATAACGAAATGAGAGAGCAGACTGGTTTCCTTCATCTCAAAAATTACTATATTCTTGATCCCACACCAACATGCCTTTCAGAGCTCGAATGTGACTACTCGACCACTGGAGGACTGACAAACAATCAGACCTAAATTCAGACTTTTCAATGCCGTGCTTCGTTTGAGACGGAGGGACACCAGCAGGGACGTATGAATGGTCATAACTAATAATATTTAATTGATCTGTGCTTTCTTCTTGATTCTTGATTAGAAACTGGCTTCACAGCACGCGGGACATTCCCATAAGTGCTCCGCCCTCCGCTCCAGCAGCCATCCCAGTGAATGTAGACTCAGAGTTCCGGTCAGGTGTTGATTGTGTGATCTTCTGGACTTTCCAAACAATTTACTTTTCCTCCCCTCATCTCTGAATACTCCCATTTCTAACATTCTATGTATGTGTACGTTCTCAACCTCATTGACATTATCTGCATCTCGAAATGAATTTATTACTGCCTTTATTAAATCTGCGTTATCTCTTCTCAGCAGTTTGCCGTCTATCGCCGCACTGCCTGCCAGTAAGTCGGCTCTCTCGTTTCCTCTGACCCCAGCATGACCAGGGCAGAATATCCATGTAATGCTTTGGACAACTGAGTTGTTCAATAAGTCCCACCATTCTTTTCTTAGCATGAACTTTTCTATCTTGCTCAACATGCTTTGAGAGTCTGTGAGTATTACCGTGTGTGTTGCTTTATCAGTTATCAACCAATTAAGAGCTGCTGTAACTCCCTCTATCTCCATCCTCATGCTCGATGTGACAGTAGAATATGCTGCAGATTTCTCAACCAACTTCACGCCGTTTCTGTAGGCAACAAAACCCCAACCGCTTTTATTTGTGTTTCTGCTAACAGATCCATCTGTGTATATAATTGTGTCTTGTGGTTTCGAGTGTAGCTGGGCGAGTTCTTGTACTGTATCCTGAGCCCTGACTGCCGTCCATTTTCGACACGCTTTATCTAGTTGTATTATTACTTTAGTCAGTGATTTCTTCTCAGTGTCTACCTCCACCCATTCACTGCCCTTTCCTATTTCTTCCAATTCACATACTATTCGCAGTGTGTTTTCAGCCTCTGCCATCCATGATCTGCCACGCTTAATACGTTTTCCCTTTGACTCATCTAGACGATGGTGTAATGGGTGGTGGTTGTATTCTGTCACTTTAAGGTACGACTTAACTTGTGCTACTTAATGTCGCACTCTAATGCTGGGGAGATCAAGCAGAAATCTCATAGCAGAGATGGGTGTATCTCTAGTACACCCCAGTACCGCTCTCATTGCCTCATTTTGAACTTTTTCCAATCTATCGACTTGTGTCTGTGACAAAGTTAGTAGGCCGAGGCCATAATCTATTACAGATAGCACCACCACTTGCAGGAGCAGAAAAAGTACCCATTGCTGCATGTCGAAGGTCGCCATAACTTTGATAACACTGATCCCTCTTCTAGCCTTCTGAATTATATTTGTGACGTGCTTGTTGAATGAGAGACTTCTATCAAAGATTATCCTAAGATATTTAAGGTAATGTTCTCTTTCAATGAATGAGCCCATGCAACTAACAGCTGGCAGTGTGTCATTAACCAGATTATTATTTAAGGAGTACCAGACGACCTTTGCTTTCGAGGGATTGATCACAGCGTTGTATGCTCTGCACCATATCGACAATTGATCTAGTCCATTTTGTACACTGTCAATGATATCTCTTCTGTTCCTGCCCATGTTGTATAGTAGGATATGGTCAGCGTATGTTAGAACTCTACAATTGCTGGGAGTTTGCAATTGAGCAATTCTCAATGTATACACATTAAACAGTACTGGGGACAGAGGAGATCCTTGTGGCAGACCAGGTGCTATTGTTCTGATCTCAGATGTCCAGGATCCACACCTCAGAGCGACTTTTCTACAGATTAGCACATTTGCTATCCAGCGTATGATCCAGGGGTGGATATCTTGTTTCCTTAGCATGTCGATGAGATGGGTGTAGCTAACTCTATTGTATGCATCTTCCAGGTCTATCGCTGCAACTGCAGATTCTTCTTTGTTCTGAAAGCCTTCATAAACTTCATATGCAAGAACTGCTGCATTTGTGACTGTGTCTCGTCTAGGTCTGTATGCCCCTAGGTTATTTGGGAGAACGCCTTTTATCTCTAGTTCCCTGGTTATGCGTCTAGCCACAATTCGTTCCAGATCTGTGCTTTCGTTCGACAAAACACAATGTGACAAATGAAAAAATTTGATCCTTCATATCAGCCAGGATGAATGACGTAAACCGGGTTTGGTTATCCAACAGAGTACATACACTGAAGTACGATCTTGGGTCAGCCAAATTTAGAATCACTGTATGTCACTAATAAGAATAAGAAGGATTTTATTGAGGCGTATTTGGGAGTAATGTGCTAGATACTATGCTAGATAAAGTGCTAGATTTTGAAATAATGTGCTAGATAATATGCTATATACTATGCAAGACTTTGGAGTAGTGTGCTAGATACGGTTCAAGACTTGGGAGTACTGTGCTAGATACGGTTCAAGACTTGGGAGTACTGTGCTAGATACGGTTCAAGATTTGGGAGTATTGTGCGAGATACTATGTAAGTTAATTATCCGAACTTTGTAAAGCTACCAATTATAAGATATAAATTAATTAAATTATTCTGATGTTTCGTTGACTATGAAACATTACTAACTTTGTAAAGCTACCAATTATTATATTATATTCTGTTTTTAACTCAGGAATTCCAATTATCTAGTGACCAGAAAATTAGTTATGTTCTCAGTACAACCTAGATTGTGAAAGGATATGACAGTTCGTAGTGCCATACGTTTTACAATGCTAGACTGTACTTAGTGCACCAAATGTAATTAATTTTCTCCAAAGGCTGGAATAACCCCCTTATAAATATTTAATAGATTGCCTGAGACACATCGCGTGTAGAGCAATGTTTTTTATGTTATATAATCATGAAATACATTAGGCGAATATTATCGTGAAGATTGTACGGAATGAAATAATGTATGAAACAGACAATGAGAAATACAAACAATGAATGAGAGGAAGTAATTCAAGATATTCAGTGAGATAAAAGTTCACAAGAGTTGCTAAGATTATTCAGCTGAAGACGGATGTTCAAACCCAGTCCGCAATAAAAATATTTAAAAAACACAACTTATTTCCATTAATTGGACTACATCGTGCAGGCAATCTAGTAATGTCGTTGTGCTACTATAAGAGAGATCCTATGGGAGTTTGAGAACGCAGGACATTGTGTCCTCGAGCTGAACAACCATCCGGTACTGAACCCATTCTCTCCGCGAGCATAGGAAAAACTCGATAGAAGAGATGAGCCCGAGCTACTTCTTGGCCGAGCACCCACGATTTGGTCTCTGCCCATAAGGATCATCGGTAACTAGAAGCTTGTCTCGAGCTAACAGAACTTGTAGTTCCGATTTCTTTGAGACGTTTTCCCTTTCTATTTGCAAATGGCGCTGTCCTCTGGCGCTGTGATGCCCTATCGTTGTACCCAGTATGTTATTTTTTTCTACTCCCACCATGCATCTATCTTTTTCTGTTAATTGCATTGGCCGCCCCTCCAGTGCTGAGACCGGACTGTATTGCGTCGCTGTGTGTCGCTATTGACGCTGTATGTGTTGTTAGCACAGAGGTGTCGGATATATTTCTTATCTGTACAGGCAAATCTATTCCATCTGAAGCTCAAGGACACGAGTCTAAAAGTGTTAGCCAGGAATACAGCAAGAAAAACTGTATTTTTGTTTACATGGTGCACCACGAGGAGATACTATTAGGATCTTGGTTATCTGCTAACCATGGATTCGCAAAAGAGCAATGCGAGTCCCTTTGCACACTAGTAGTGCCTAAAAACGCACTCATACTTGAAAATATGAGACGGGGGTTACTAAATAATATCAGAAAGAAACATCCTTTGCCAGTCTGTTTGCCTCTTCATTTCCTGGTATGCCACAATGGGATGGTATCCACTGTAGTACTACCCTTCTCTGGGTGCTCACTTCTCGCATGGCTTTCTTCAGGTATGGCAGCGTATCGTTGTCAAGGGCTTGTAGGACAGACATAGCATCAGTAAGAAATATCACCTCCTGTCATTGACCTGTTGTGTTTTTAATTATTTCTGCAGCAATGGTTAAAGCCTGTACTTCTGAAGAGTAGTTGAAGCAGAATATTCTAGTTGGTGAACATGAATCCCTTAAACAGCCACCTAAATAGACTAAGACTGGTCCCATCACCTCTGTGTCCTTGTGGGCAGGCAGCACAGACAGCTGAACATATCCTGCAAGACTGTAATACACTAAACCAGTTATGGAAGAACACTGGCCCACAGAGATGGATATCCACAGAAAGATGTATGGGAGCACTGAGGAGCTTTCAAATACAGCAGCATTTTTTTTAAGAAAGCAGGACTTGCTGTGTAGACATGTCAAACTCCGAACGAGAAGATTGAAGAAGAAGACGAAGAAAGAAACATTATTTTCGAACACGTTCAGAGGTACGGAGATCTAGAATGTGTAGTTACAACAGGCAAGATATAAGACAAGAGAGATCGAGGATGACAGCATGAGAAAATAGAAATTTTGATATCGTGGCATGCAAAATGTCAACAACGATCCTGATTTTTAGAAATACAGGAAATATAAAGCTACAATAGCCTACCACATTCAGCACGGCACCTTATCATGCTGAGAATACCGACTTAGCTCTTATAAAATTCAGAATAGATACCTAGTTAAAACCGAAACCAGACAGGTAATCATTAGCTGTAAAACACGAATACCTGTTACAATCATTTATTGTCTGACGTATTCAACATTCAATCAATTATTGAGGAGTTGAATGGCAACTGGTAATAAACCTTGTGACGCCCCATATTCACCTTTACCAGACGGAGAGTTGGGAAGTCAATAATTCAGTAGGATACGAAGGCTGTACTGCAGTGATAGTATATTGTACCTGCGAACAGGTGTATGGATCTTACTTCCCGATCATTATAATTCTCTATTTGTTGAATGGCGAGAGTCATGGCACAGATCTTCAGTATTACGGAGGCGGGGATTACTTAAGCAATCTGATGGTATTTGAGAGATTTGCAGTTTTCTTGTTGTGGGAAATATTGTCAGGGAGTGTGAAGTTAAACATAAGTTTTTGTGTAGTACATGTCATGCTGTTCTTTCTTAATAGTGGTTGAGGAAGGTGGGGGGGGGGGTTATTCTAAACTGTCTTATGGAATGTGATATGAAAGTAGATGTCATAAAAAGTAGAGAAACCAGAATTTATATAAAAAGATGTCACAAGAAGTAGATAAACCAGAACTGAAGTAATTAGATGTCACAAGAAGTAGATAAACCAGAACTGAAGTAATTAGATGTCATAAGAAGTAGATAAACCAGAAGTGAAGTAATTAGATGTCACAAGAAGTAGATAAACCTGAACTGACGTAATCAGATGTCACAAGAAGTAGATAAACCTGAACTGACGTAATTAGATGTAAAAATAAGTAGATAAACCTGAACTGACGTAATTAGATGTCACAAGAAGTAGATAAACCAGAACTGAAGTAATTAGATGTCACAAGAAGTAGATAAACCAGAAGTGAAGTAATTAGATGTCATAAGAAGTAGATAAACCAGAAGTGAAGTAAATAGCATAATTTGCAACCTCCATCACCTGTGTGTGGCCAGGATCAAAAGGGGATCAAAGAATAGTGATATAATTACTGCCAGCCATGTCGTCGTAAGAATTTATTTAAGAGGTATTTTTGGGAGGCGGGGGGAAATTTGGCTGTCCCTACCTATGGAGGAGCAAATTGACTTAGAAGCGTAGATGAAATCGGACATGTCAGGACAACCGGCGCAAGTATCACAGCTAAGTTGTAAACTAAGTGGCACAATGGAACTCGTTTTATCTGAAATGTGACAATAAATAGTAAGCACTTTAATCTACAATGAACGTCATTAAAAACGTCTAAGTATAGTATACTATACCCAATCTTATACAGAAAAAGTAGACTATATCCAATCTTATACATAAATCAAAGTAGACTATACCCAATCTAATACAGAAATCAAAGTAGACTTTACCCAAGCTCATACATAAACCAAGCTAGACTATACCTAATCTTATACATAAATCAAAGGCAGAAGATGTAGAAAAGACTGGAGGAAGGCGCAAATTTCGCAGCAAAGACTCATGTTGTAGGAAAAAAACTGAAGCCACAGGTTTGTGAAGATGAGCATGGTACTGGATGCACACAAGAAAACACGCACAAAACACCGTCTCGTATAAGAAGACCTTTACCAGATACATAAAATACGAAGAGCAAAAACACTGCATAGCCTATGTTCGCATCACATTAATGATATAAATCAAACACTTTGATCTTCATTACTCTACATTAATGATATAAATCAAACAATTTGATTTTCATTACTCTACATTAATGATATAAATCAAACAATTTGATCTTTATTACTCTGCGTCCTCCATTTTCGACTGTCGGTTCTTAGTTTTACTGCAGCTTGGCATATTTTGGATGTGTACTACTTCCACAAAACATCGTGCCTTTTTTTTGTTGAAAAACTCACTTTAGAAGTTATGATCTAAGGTTTAATATTCTAAGTAGTTATGCTTGAAAGGACGTGAAAATAGGAAAGAATACCGGTAGTTACCCATATCAATAACCAAAGATACAGTGATGCTTGTGACTTGTCGGCTTCGATCATGCATATCGGATCATGTTCTGCTTTACGATGGTGAACCAACTTATCCATACAATGGAGGACATTGAAAACCATTGTCACGAACATCTGTCACAAATTCGTTTAATGCCTCATTTTTCTTTATTCACTTTCTTGTACACGCTTCTTCTCACTGTCCACTGTTAGGCCCATGTGTTCTGCAAAAATTTAGAACCGCTGATATTTGTTTGATGTCACGTATCACTAGTTGTTTCATTTCGAGTTCTCTGTTACTTCCGGCATCTCATTCAACACACACTTTGATAGTCTCGCATCTTATCCAGATAAGGTGTTTTATTTTATAACACGTATCTATACTTTTGTTTTCTATTTTGAATTCTCCTTGTGTACTGTACTTTCACCCCATGTAACCACTCATATTCCTGTCTCTCTCGCCTCTTTTCTTCTTTTTTATTGTAATACTGATCTATCAGTGTCAGGGTGACTGAAATAATTGAAATATATTCTCCGTGTGATTTAGATGTTCATTTTTGTGTGATCCTATCTTGATAACGACCTTCTGATAGAAACGTCGATTCTGTGTGTATTATTCCGAACAAAGCTGCTATTTTAACCGTTTTAATATTTTTTCCAATATTTACCCATCAATTGGTGCATGGTTTTACTGCAGTCGCAAGTTTACTCAAGTATAAGAGGAAACAAACTCATCAATGAAAGCTAAATTAGGAAGAACTAACCATAATTTGAAAGCACCATCGACCACAATTAATGATCAGTGTTATAACTACAGGCTCATTTCAAATACCTGCAGACGTTAATCTATAATGATGGCTCCCATGCGCAAATGTATGCAAGAACAATAATCACATCCAGATTGAATAAACCTAAGGTCAGTATGAATAAGTGTCTACAGGGAATCCAGTGGTTTGCATTAGTTACAGTTACGCACTTAGAGCAGTGTCCAACATTGTCGTCTACTGCGAATCTCGAGGGAAGAATATCTGTTATGACGAAAAATCCTTCCCCATATATGTCCTACGATCTAATCGCGTACAGTGTCATTCTAGAATTATCCGACTGATATGTTATTGCATTTTTCATTGGTAATTTACGTATATTTCAGGTCGACATCTAATTAAAAGTCAGATCAGCCAAGATAAGTGACGCAGAGTGTGACTAGCCTGTGCAACCTACATGCAGATAAAAACATTATACTTCTGTCTCATGCGTACTTAACGTCATTCTTGATCAAATTTGCGTGACAGAATGGCAGCTGTATGACATATGTACGTTATTGCTACGGTAAAACATATCATAACTAAACGACTATATAAATGCAACACGAGATAAGATATTCTAAATACACAGGAAGACATTATATTTGTAATAAAAAACCGTCATAACTACAATACAAAATGTAGGTAATAAAAAAACAGCAGTGTGACTTCCATAGAAAAAGTAATATATGCGATAAGAGAAGTGGAAATTACAACAAAAGAAGTTCAAACTAATATTAAAAACGTCGTATGCAGAAACTTTGCAGATACAATAAGACGTTGTGACTCTATAATAAAACATTGTGACGCTACAATACGACATTGCGACGTGAAGTTACATTAAGACGTTGTGACGCTTCAACAAGACGATAGAACGCTACAATAAGACGTTATGCTACAACAAGACGTTGTGACGCTTCAACAAGACGATATGACTCTACAATAAGACGTTGTGATTCTACACCAAGACGTTGTGACGCTTCAACAAGACGATATGACGCTACAATAAGACGTTGTGATTCTACAACAAGACGTTGTGACGCTTCAACAAGACGATATGACGCTACAATAAGACGTTGTGATGCTACAACAAGACGCTGTGACGCTTCAACAAGACGATATGACGCTATAATAAGACGTGACACAACAATAAAACGATGTCACTACAACTAAAGAACATATTTGCTATTATCGATTTACTTGACAAAGTAAAATGTGCCTCATTTTGTGATGCACACTGCTTTGAACCCTGAACATTTGTCCAATTTGGTTGTATCTGACCTTTACAACCATTAAATACTGTGGAGGTTGCGGTTCTGGTAAGCAAATCACCTGACATCTGGTTATGCACGCATATAACCTAAATTGTAGTGATAACTTGTGTTGGTCACTATGTATATACTTTGTGTCGCTTGCTAACGTCGATCAACGAAATGCACATAAATAATCTAAAACGTGATCCGAAATGTGTGAATTATGTTTGTAGATCTTTCATTGGCAAAAGTCGTGCTAACTTCCCATAAACATCACATTAAATCTTGAACTTTGACATCCCATATGTCCTATGTACAGAAATAATTACGATTTCATTCGTTATATTTTCAATTATTTTCGTGTTTTACTTTCGCCACTATGTATATACATGGAGATACACGCTAAAAAAAAAGAACGAAGGCTGACCAGTGAAATGCACGGATCTAATCAAAATGGGCCTTTCAGGTCATGTTTACTTTTTATGTTCACATGGCTTCCATTCCGAAGACGGTCATGATTGAACCATTCAGATTTCCTACCTCAGTTTTATGTACCTCATAAAGTTAGTTTACAGCATGACCATCGGCAGTATGGACTCCCCTGCACATTCTTAATTATGGCTTCATTCGTTACGTTTTGATTATTATCACGTGTCACTATTTATATCGTTGGAGTCGCGTGCCAAAAATAGCCAAGGTACACCAAGTATATAAATAATGACCAACTACAAACACGACAATAATAAAAAAACGACACGAATGAAGTCCTAATTCATTTTGTGTAGATGTCACAGTTTTAAGATAATCTGCTATGTATTAAGATAATCTGCTATGTATTAAGATAATCTGCTATGTATTAAGATAATCTGCTATGTATTAAGATAATCTGCTATGTATTAAGATAATCTGCTATGTATTAAGATAATCTGCTATGTATTAAGATAATCTGCTATGTATTAAGATAATCTGCTATGTATTAAGATAATCTGCTATGTATTAAGATAATCTGCTATGTATTACGATAATCTGCTATGTATTAAGATAATCTGCTATGTATTAAGATAATCTGCTATGTATTAAGATAATCTGCTATGTATTAAGATAATCTGCTATGTATTAAGATAATCTGCTATGTATTAAGATAATCTGCTATGTATTATCCTCGTCCTTCGGACCGATACATTAATTTTCATTTTTAACTACTTTTCTCATCTAACTTTTCTCACCTCTATGATGTATACTCGCTTATCCATAATGAAATTATACCAATTGCTACCAGGTTCAGATATTTAATGTGAAGGTTAGTTCTAAGTTGCAAATTGTATCGCACTTGAAGCAGGGTTGCCATGATGGTCATTATATACCACATGTGTATTCAATACTAACTCTTTTTTGTGTAAAGGTAAATTTCTTTAATATTTTTTGTATTCACATTTTAACTGTTGTATCCCATGAAAACTGGATGTTTTTCAATGGATCCTTAATTTTTTTCAAGATAATACATTCTTTGAATAATATTCTGCATGTATTTAAATTTGTAAAAGCAAATTATTTTTCTCCAAAAATTGTGTACAGAAAAAAGTGAGTTTTTACAGGGTATTTTTCTCATATTGATTTTCACTTTAATTAGTTTTAAAAAAATTAAATATTTAGTATTGATACCACTTTAAATAATGTCCGCATTAAATTTGTGTAAACATATAAAGAAAATCCAGTTGCCCTAAAAAATAAAATAATAAAGATATGGATGCCACGCACATAGAAACAAGAATGTTAAACGATTCAAAAATTGTATTTTGACACGTCATGCATATCTGAGCATAATACACATGAAACATTCAGGTATCATATTTGTAACCACTGAAAAGCTTAAATGGCGGAATAGAGGGTTTTAAAGGCTCCTGATAATGGAATTTATTCAGCTTATTTTTTGTTTCAGCTAATTTTGACATATTTTTAAAACATATTTACTTTCCCATATTTTCTTGTTTAAATTTGGCTCCAATTTGTGTGGCATGTTCTTCTGTGGATATTAACTAACGATTTATAGACAATGAATCTTGCACTAATTTATAAATGTCAAATGAGAAATGCATGTATTAAACAGGAATTTGACAATAACTTGATCTCAAGATGGTTTAGTGGAAACTACAACAATGAGATATAATACAGTAAACAATGAGTACAGATGGACAGCAATTAGCACTAGATAGTAGTTTGGACGATAATTTAACTAAAAATTCAGTTCATCATCATCAAGTGCCGTCGAAGGTTGGCTGCAACGTATCTCCAACATCTCCTGTCTCTTGTCTTGGTGGTGCACTCTGCTAGACTGTAACATGTCCATCGTGTAATGTTACTCTCCCACTTGTATCTCTGCCTACCTCTTGCTCGCTTCCCTTTGACTTTACCCTCAAGTAAGATCTTCAATAAGGTGTCACGTCTTTTAATGTGTCCAAAGTATTTTATTTGCCTGATCTTTATTTCTCTTAGTAGTTCTTTCTTCATATTAAGTGTCTTTATCACCTCTTTATTTTTTAAAGATTCAGTTACTACGTAGTTATCTTCATAATTTTATATAAGTAACACGATTAAGTACCCTCACTATTTTCATGTTTCACTATTTTCATGTTTCACTATTTTCATGTTTCACTATTTTCATGTTCCACTATTTTCATGTTTCACTATTTTCATGTTTCACTATTTTCATGTTTCACTATTTTCATGTTTCACTATTTTCATGTTTCACTATTTTCATGTTTCACTATTTTCATGTTTCACTATTTTCATGTTTCACTATTTTCATGTTTAGAGAATACACCGGCTTTAAAAATAATAACAGAAGAATTAGCATGAATTTAGCAGTAGCATATGTTTATAGTGAGGAATGAAAGCATTTTGCTAATTGTGGAGAGGGAACATACGTTTACAAAAAGATAGAAAGGATTTGTTATAAATTCAACACGTTTGAGAAGTTTATACACAATTTTGAAATTTTTGTAATATCTGGCCATTTGTTACAAAATATTTTGTTACAAACAGTTTCGAGCATATGGTAACCTTGGATTGAAGTACCTGAAATAAACATTAAAAGTTGACGGTGTCAGTTTTCAACTGGTAACATAAAAAGTTGGAGGATGTCACAGTTTTTACACTGATAAGATCAACAATTGATAATGTCAGAGTTTTCAATTGGTAAAATCAAAAGTTGACGATGTCACAGTTTTCAATTGGTCAGATCAAAAGTTGACAATGTCACAGTTTTCATTGGTCAGATCAAAAGTTGACAATGTCACAGTTTTCAATTGGTCAGATCAAAAGTTGACAATGTCACAGTTTTCAATTGGTAAGATCAAAAGTTGACGATGTCGCAGTTTTCAACTGATAAGATCAAAAGTTGACGATGTTACAGATTTCAACTGGTAACATTTAGAGTTGGCGATGTCACAATTTTCACACTGGTAACATCAAAAGTTGACGATGTCACAGTTTTCAACTGGTAGCGTCAACAGTCCTGGAATTAACCATTCTATGCTTACAACAATTCGCTCCATGTCTCACAACGAATTCAGAGAGAATACGTTCAAAACTTTTTCTAACTAACCTACTATAGTATACTATATAGTAGTAAGTGTTAATGTGCTTCAGTGCACGCATGTGTGTGTGAGTGTGTGTGTGGGTGTGTATGTATGTATAAGTGTGTGTGTGTGTGTGTATGTGTGTGTGTGTGTGTGATTTAGCAGGTACCATCATAAATAACAGGTAACAACTGAAAGAAAGGTGTACAACTGTTAATCCGACATTGGGTATAGCCATATTGGTTACTGAAGTTTTATTAATCACTTAAAACTAGGTACTGAAATTTTACTAATCACTTGAAACTAGGTACTGACGTTGATTAATCACTTGAAACATACCCGAGAACACACAATCGACGTTTCTACTAAACAATTTTTAATAATAATGTATCATAATGTCACTCTACTATCACATACGAGAGCTAAGTATATATATATATATATATATATATATATATATATATATATATATATATATATATATATATATATATATATATATATATATATATATATATATATATATATATATATACAGTGCTGTCTTTTTTCCAGGAAAAAGGTGAGTATACGCGTAGTTTGCCAAAAATTGTCTGTATTTTTAATAGAATCACTCCCCCCCACCCACCCACCCCCGATACGACACATAAATACATTTGATTACTTAGAAAATAGTAATAAAATTATTGATTTATGGAACGTAGCTTTAAAAAGTTTGACGTTTGGTTATAAAGCATTCTATTGTCCTTTAACTCATCTGGGTGGACACACAATTCTTAATTGTAGTTTCTGGAATCTAGATTCTACATAAGGTTTAATCCAAGTCTTTGCACAGAAGAATTATTGTGGAAAAAGACTTCGGTAAACAGCTACACCAACAAGATACGGGTTTTGTTTGAAAATGTGCAATAATCATTGTATGTCCAGCTGTGGCCGTCATCACTAGCCCGATCATTGTCCAGCTATCAGCATAAAATCATCACTCTATATAGTTAGAGGACTTGTATTTAATTCTTTATATCCATGAACAAACATAAAACTTATAGGATTAATTGGGATACGTTCTTCTAAAGTGATGGGTTGACTTTTATTGTGATTTTCATCAAAACGATGATCATTTGAGATATATTTGATGATTATGTGAGATATTTGATGATTATTTGAGATATTTGATGATCATTTGAGATAGTTGATGATCATTTGAGAGATTTGATTATTAGTTAAGAGATATTTGATGATCATTTGAGAGATATTTGATGATAATTTGAGTTGAACCTGTCATGAGCAAAGGGTTGGTTACCCTTTTGTGGCGAAGTTGTTCTGATCTATTTCTCTCAAAAAGGATTAGTGTCAGAACCCTTCAATATTCACCAAATCTGTGTACGGAATTGACATCAGGACTTTAATGCATGCCATTCCGATATGTTTGTTATCTAACTTTGCATTCACTCGCACTGAATCGAGCAATACACGAAATACATATTTTTGTGAGTTAATTGACCAAATCTTTTGTTATTTTTTCCATTTTTGTGGTAGCATATCGTATTTATGCAATATTGAACATCCCATGATTTTGTGGCTTTAATGATTTTCTAAGCATTATAAACACGTCTTGTAGTTTGCCATTATTTTATGAACAGTCCGGGTGTACGATTTTCAGGAGGCTGGATTTTAATCCGGTACATTTGCCGTCACAGATGCGCCCAGTTCCTTGTCGCCACGTAGACAGATGCGCCCTGTACCTTGCCGCCACATAGACACGCGCCCTGTACCTTGGTATGCAGTAATATTTTGACGTCTCAGAAAGCTGGTAAATCTTTCAATTCGCCTTTCTTGATGTCTTTCTCCGCCTCTTACTGTTTCTGTTTTTATGTAAAGTACAAAGGTTACTATTAAAGCCTACAAATTTAAAAAATAAATAAATAGCATTAAACAAAAGAACAAGGACTTCTTTCCACGTTCTGGTCCAATTGAGATCTTTCTCAAGAAACACATAAACATTGAACAAGAAACAGCGAAATGTAAATGAGTACTTGGAGACGAGTTTCTTACAGCAAAAAGTTCCTAGTAATGAACGACATGTTCAAGTAATTATTGAATAATGTTCGTACAAAATGACTACATACCAGTGATACACAGAAATCCCCATAAATTCAAGGAAATGAGATATCAAAACGGATGAAAAATAGCCTGTTAGTTGAAAAAACAGTACAAATGAAAGCGCAATGTTAAAGATCAAAACAGTGAACACAGACCACACGCACAAACTGAATATTGCGTATGTGGAAAACAACATGAGGACAAAAGCAGAGTTGGAGGCCACCAAGGAACAATGTCAAGATTGGGGTGGGGAGGGAGGTGTAATAATGTTCGTAAAAGTACCAATGTAATAATGTTCCACCTATGTAATAAATCAAACACCTATATCATAATAAAGCCACACTGTGATAAGCCTCTTTTCAAAAACCTATTCAATAGAAAGCCTTTCAGATCACTTCGTAGTTTTTGTCAGCTTCGTGAAACCGATACAACAATTTCGATTGTCAATGCATTCAGTTATATAACAACATGTCCATGATTCTGTTCCGCAAGGCTAACGAAGTAAGGTTTTGAATACATTCTTCAACGTATTTATTCAATTATAACAACTAGTCCTTACACGTTTTATTTCACTGTACTTGATTGCACCTTGTGTGACGACGACTTAAGTAACTTGAATAAACAAGAGAACTCCAGTAGTCCTCTACTGTTAACTTGTTTCGGCATAAAGACTTCTCACAGAATAGAGTTAACGCTGAAGTTCCAGTCTCAATAATTAATTCAGGTACAGGTTCTTTTCCAGGAATTTCTGTACCCCCAAAGTAAGACATTCTCGTGAGTAGATTAAACAATAATGTCTTCTTGACACAATGGTATCGTTTAACAGCTTCGTAAAAACTGGACCAGTATGAAAGGTTGATCGTCGGAGAAAAGCCAATATTCTTCGACATATCATCTCATCATCATCATCAGGTGCCATGCCGGCTGGCGTAGGCGGTCATGGCTCTCCACAGCTCTCTGTACACAGTATTATGTATCAAGGTCGTTGTTGTTTCCTTGCCGTGCCAGGTTGTCAAACTGTCTAATATTTTCTCACGTTGTCACCCTCTGTCTCTGTTGCCTTCAAGTGTGCCTGTTGTGATTATGTTCTCTAAACCTGCCTGTCTCATGAAGAGGCCAGAAAAAGAAGATTGCCTTTTTCTTATATTGTTAAGGTCCGTTTCGCATTTGACTCTTTCAACACATTTACATTAGTTTTTCTGGCAGTCCATGATATTCTCAGCATTCTTCTGTAGAACCACATCTATGTTACCTCTAATCTCCCACTTTCCAGTTTGTTTATTGTCCAAGACTCGCACCCATATGTTAGTATAGGAGTTATATAGCACTGCAGAACTCTCTTTCTCACCTCTAATGACAAAGTCATATTACACAGTATATTTTTCATTTTTCTGAATGTTATTTTTGCCTGTCCTTTTCTGCATCTATTTCTATTGAACTTCTTCCATCTACTGTAATAATTGTAGATAATTATCTGATTATCTGATTACCATGTCATCTAATTACGATAAATCTCGTAGGGAAGGACTTTCACACTTCCAATATTTTGATATTCGCCTTGTGTTACCCCAGCTTCATATTTCCTGTTTAGGGTTGTTTCCCGAGACTGGAACTGTTATCTTTATAGACAACTAAGCTCCTGATAACTTCTCGTGCAGAGACTCTCAATCTCCAATTGAGTTTCAAAACTGAGGTATCTTCATCTGCCTCCACTTCTATGTTTTCGTGACGATGTTTTTCTGTGAATTATTTCAGATGTTACAAGTACACAACCAGTTCGAAGACCTATAACTCTATAGAATATACTTTCATCTACAATTTAAAAAAAAGGGTTCAAAAGCGTTGAAGATTGACTTTATTGTACTCGGTTTCCCATATGTACTCCGTCACTCTCAACGAAGCGGCATGCCACCTGCTGAGAGTACCACTCATAGCACGTAACTCCGTTGATATATTCAACATATATTGTGCATTATCAGTGGTTGGACTTAATAACGCCAAGTCTTCTGAAAAATCCACATAAAAAAGCTTCAAGTGATAATCCACAGGGATCTCAGAAAAAAAATTCACCTTATAAACAAGACGACACGAGCCGGATTCGAACCCATGACCTCTTGAACACAAGGCGTTCAACCACTACGCTAGGGAGATACCCGTTCACTACTATTATACCAGAACAGTTGTTCCACTATTCTATGCATAACTTATGAACACATATTCAATTATTATCATTATATTCTGATACCTTGTCCTGTCAGTTATATCTAACCTCATTTCAATGAAATTATTCACAAATAGTTATTCTATTGATGTTTTTGATTTCCGGATGTGATGTTAGGTGGTGGAACGCACTTAATGCGAAAGCAATTCTGGTAAAAATCTCTTTTGTTGTATCTCCATATTGTGTCATTTTGCTGCTTAAACAGGAAAAGTTATCAACTGTCTAAATTGTTTCTCCTGTGTGTGTGATTTTAAGGTTACAGTTAGTACAATTCATAAACTTAGTTCTGGAAGTGTTGCCCTGAAGGCTAATCTGTTCTGAAAGATGACAAAATCGATTCAGCATATTTTGTGCATTATCAGGTGTTGAACTAAACATCGCCAAGTCATCTGCAAAATCAACATCACTAAGAGTTCTATCTCCTGTCCATTTTATATCAAAATCTTCATTTTTGGCGCAATTTTTCAATAAGACTACAGCCAAGCTAAAAGGTAATGGTAACATAATGCAGCCCTGTTTTGCTCCTGTTTCTACGTGAAACCATTCAGTCTTACATTAGTTTATTTTAAAACATCATCTTAAGTTGTCATATAAAGCCATGATTACATTTAAATATCTAGTTGGGAAACTTTGGCAAGGATTTTTCACAGTATTTGCCGGTGCAGACTTTCAAATACATTTTGAAAATCAATAAAGTTGATAATAAGTGAAGATTGTATTTCTTCTGATTCTTCAATAATTGTTATGCGGGTAAAACTTTGATCAATACATGAATCGTTTTGGTTTGAATCCAACTGAATAAATTTGGAACATATAAAAAGGCATGGTTCCTTATTGTAGACTTCACATGAAAACACGGTTGACGAATCGGGAGTAGAAGATGGCCAGAGATACAAGTGGGAAGTGTCATACAATAAACAGGACAAAGCATCGATGAGTGCATCATGAAGATAGGGGAGGTTGGAGACCACTAAAGCAAACCTTCATAGCACTTCCACCTTCTTTGAAGAAAACCGAGACCGTTGGCATGAAAGACTTCTGTACAGAAAGTAAAGCATAATTTTTTAATTATTGATGTGTTATTAATTTGATCACTGTTTACATGATCGGAGTCGCATGTCAAATATATTCAATACCGACCAACAAGGAAATAATTTTAAAAATCTGTCTTTCGTGTAATGTTTATTTTTCTGTATACATGTCTTTACTGGTGCCGTGTCATGAAGAAAACGGTGTAATAACTTCAGAATGTTTCTGTCCATTGTTTATCATTCTGTAGGAACAGCTGTAGTCTATTCGTTATATTTGTTAGTTCCATCTAGGTTAACACCCACACAGCGATAAACAGATCTCAAGACATACAGTTTTCTTCAAACAACTTCTGAATCTATGGAAAAAATGTTGTATACGTGCTCAGTACTATATATATTCAGTGCATCAATTATATGTGCTCAGTACTTTATATATTCAGTGTATCAAGTATACGTGCTCAGTACTTTATATATTCAGTGTATCAATTATACGTGCTCAGTACTTTATATATTCAGTGCATCAATTATACGTGCTCAGTACTTTATATATTCAGTGCATCAATTATACGTGCTCAGTACTTTATATATTCAGTGCATCAAGTATACGTGCTCAGTACTTTATATATTCAGTGCATCAAGTATACGTGCTCAGTACTTTATATATTCAGTGCATCAATTATACGTGCTCAGTACTTTATATATTCAGTGCATCAATTATACGTGCTCAGTACTTTATATATTCAGTGCATCAAGTATACGTGCTCAGTACTTTATATATTCAGTGCATCAATTATACGTGCTCAGTACTTTATATATTCAGTGCATCAATTATACGTGCTCAGTACTTTATATATTCAGTGCATCAAGTATACGTGCTCAGTACTTTATATATTCAGTGCATCAATTATACGTGCTCAGTACTTTATATATTCAGTGCATCAATTATACGTGCTCAGTACTTTATATATTCAGTGCATCAAGTATACGTGCTCAGTACTTTATATATTCAGTGCATCAATTATACGTGCTCAGTACTTTATATATTCAGTGCATCAATTATACGTGCTCAGTACTTTATATATTCAGTGCATCAAGTATACGTGCTCAGTACTTTATATATTCAGTGCATCAATTATACGTGCTCAGTACTTTATATATTCAGTGCATCAAGTATACGTGCTCAGTACTTTATATATTCAGTGCATCAATTATAAGTTGCTCAGTACTTTATATATTCAGTGCATCAATTATACGTGCTCAGTACTTTATATATTCAGTGCATCAATTATACGTGCTCAGTACTTTATATATTCAGTGCATCAATTATACGTGCTCAGTACTTTATATATTCAGTGAATCAATTATACGTATTCAGTACTTTATATATTCAGTGCATCAATTATACGTGCTCAGTACTTTATATATTCAGTGAATCAATTATACGTATTCAGTACTTTATATATTCAGTGCATCAAGTATACGTGCTCAGTATGTTTTATATTCAGTGTATCAGTTATACGTGCACCGTATCCTTAAGCATGATCTACATCAAAATCAAAAAAAGCCTAGCTAATATTTTTGCGATGATTCTATGGTGTCTACAAAGTTCATGTGCACTAAGTTACAGTGGTGTATCATATGACACTATATCATATGAATTGTGAGTATAAAATGTGTACCTGTGTTGTGTCAGTACGCGACGACTGTTTAAATCCCCTGTATATTTTTGATAATGTAAGAAAGTAATTTTTACTAATGCTATGAAATATGGCACAACAATTTATTGTTAAAAAAAGTGTACCACTGTTCGTTTCTGAGAGCACCTACAGAGCTACGATGTTAGTAACATGGGAGCACAGCTACAAGCAGCTGTAACTACTGAGCTACGTTGTTAACCATATTGGAACAACCATAGGCAGCTGTACCCACAAGTGAGCTACGATGCTAACCATATGGGAGCAGATACAGGCTGATGTAACTGACGAAGTGTTAGCTGCATCAACATAAATAAAGTTGATATGGTGTGCAGTGATTAACACCACCCCCCCCCCCCCCCGTACCGCATTTGTGGATAATCAAACATGACATTTAGTACTAGAAACCAAACCCAACTAATATCATTCAAATACTTACAAATCTGAGATGATGATGTGGTTCTTTTAAGGTTCCTGTTGCCGATATCCAATTGCTACTGAATAGTTCTACTCTTGTCATCTGACTATTAATCTTAGAAATGTGCATGTCTTCTGTATGTAACTTCCTGATCCACACATTGAGTTACTAATTGTTAGATCCACAGAATGAGTTACTAATTGTTAGATCCACAGAATGAGTTACTAATTGTTAGATCCACACATTGAGTTACTAATTGTTAGATCCACAGAATGAGTTACTAATTGTTAGATCCACACATTGAGTTACTAATTGTTAGATCCACACATTGAGTTACTAATTGTTAAGGGAGTCTGTAAAAGTTCTTTTGCCCCAGACAGTTAAGAGGGAATGTCAGTCAAAAAGGTAGTGTTTGACTGTGCCGTCTCAATGAGAGCAATGTCTACAGTTGGCTAGTTGCTGGAGTCTGAAACGGAAAAAAATGGCTACTTTCTTGTGCATGTCCTATTCGAAACTGAAAGATAAGAGATTGGTTTCTGATACAGAGTTAGTTAATGTAGTCTTTGTCCTTTCGTCGTTTCATTTCACTAAATACATTTCCAAAAGTCAGTCCATTTATACTCATAAATAGCACAGTGGGTCCATGTGTATAGCTATATTTTCCTGGTGTTGTTTCTGAGAATCTGTTTGAATGTTTCATAATGCAAGTTCTTTCTGTTGTTGTTTTAAGGCGCCGCTTTTGTGAAGTCTGTCTGCTGTTTGATTTATTTCTAGATTGCTGTGTCCTTGGATCAGTTGCATGATCACACTGATTGGATATGCGGAGATAACACAATGCACTGTTCTTACCTTGTGGAAAATATCTTGATGTTCATAAGGGATCCCTATGTATCTCCCAAACAGAGTCTGTAAAAATGACCAAGTCTGAATGTAAGTAATCTCTTTATATCTCCCAAACAGAGTCTGTAAAAATGACCAAGTCTGAATGTAAGTAATCTCTTTGTATCTCCCAAACAGAGTCTGTAAAAGTGACCAAGTCTGAATATAAGGTATCTCTTTGTATCTCCAAAACAGAGTCTATAAAAGTGACCAAGTCTCATGGAATTTGTTCCGTGAGATAGAACTGTTGGTTTACTAAATCAATGCATACCTTGATTACCTCAAGCTCTGTTTTATAATTTGAGCAATCTTCAGTACAGGAGTCACAGATATCATCACAGGTAGACATATCACGGTTTTTTTTATAGACGCCATATCCTGCAATATAATGTCTTGAAAACCGCGACATCGTTGTAAGCCTTGATTGTTGAAGATATATATATGTTTTATTATTCACAGAACAGATGTCTTTATGATTGTGGTTAGTATTCTCTCATTGATTGTTTCATCTATCAATTTGTTTTATAGTTGGTGTATGCACATTCTAACAAGGGGATGGTACAAGGTGTTTGTTTTCCAGTTATCTCTTAGTGAGTTAGTTAGTCGTCGGATCATCATCACTGCAAACTGGACACGTCCAGTTATCTCTCTTGTGGTAGATGATTTCGATCATTCTCCTATTTGGTTATGTTGAGGAGAGACTTGTTTTAGTCGTTTTGTTTGTCTCCAAATATAAATAAGTACTTTTAAAAATCATGACAATCTCACAAACGTAAGATAATAACGTGGGTTATTTTTAGTTAAAACACCTGCACCCTTACCAATTTCACAGATACGCCCCTGAATTGTACACAACTTTACATGACGTGGGCATGTGGTTATTGAATAGAATGCTTGGAAACGACCCAGATGCTACTAAAAAAAAGGATTAGCGTAGATTCTGTATACACGTGAAAGGGATGTGATTAAATTAATCCTGTCTCGGACGTTATCTTCGGTAATCTTTGCTATTGTTTATTTCTGGGAGAGTGAGAGATAGAAGGAGTGATAAATAGAAAATGGTGGGTGTAAATTTGGAGAGCTCCTGAAACACTCGTCAATTCATGGCTGGGAAAAGAACGTGATACACTTGCGTTCTCGATGTGCACACAACACAAGGACCGAAAATAGGCACAACGACCGACACAGTTGTGGGTGCACAAAGCAATTCTGATGGGCACTACAACCAAAAGTAATTTAGGTTATGTAAAGGGAAAGGGCGTCAGGACCATATCTTGCCGCGGACGCCGTAATGTCTAGGAGTTGTTGTTGCATAACATAATTATACATACGTTCCTATGACACTCCAAATGTGTAGAGCGTTAAGCTGTTAGCCGTATGCTCAAGAGACAGCAAGTTCGATTGGGATTTACTTCATTTTATTCTGATAATGCTGGACATTTTCGTTTGAAGTTATGGAGTTACGTGCTGTGATTGGTACTCTGGTCGCGCGGAGTTCAGCTTCGTTGAGAATGACGAAGTACATTTGAAAAAAAAAACAACAACAAAAACCACATTACAACTAAGTCAATTTTCTACGCCATTTCGACCCTTTTTTCAACGACAAATATACAAGTATTTTTTTCTTTAAGCTTTTATTCTCACATTCAAGCTGGTTAGCAGACCACTATCTGAAGAACGGAATGCGTTACGTAATGCTTTACAGCTTGGCTACAATAAATGCTACCTTCGGCCTCTTACGTATCCGGATTAAGTATTGACTTTGGGTCATTTTAATCTATGAAACGAAACAGCTATCTCTACTAAAATAAACTTACTAGCTGCCTCTTATGACATGCATGACTGGCCCCTTTCAGGCCCCACGACAATGGTATGATACGTGTTCTAGAAAATATAATCAACGGGGGTTGATGACCGAAATAAACAGGAGACGCAAGCAAACATTTGTATCGTTGACAAGGAAAGGTACAGAAAGAAAGTGTGAGGACAGAGGAATCAGTTATGGAAAATATTAGTTAAGGAATAAGAGACTTGAACAAGTTAACAATAGGTGTTTACGCAAACCGGTGTGTTAAAAATCACAGGCAGGTTAATTTACAATTATTACATTTTTCCTAAGTTCCATAAAATAGTTTAGCCACAACGGTAAAATACTACGTAATCAACCTATAAGCCACTTCCTCTTGTTCACAGTTTTAGGCTGGTTGCGCGATACCATGGTTGGTAATGCACCTATCTGTCTGGTATCTCCGACTTCAGCATATGCTATTGCTGAAGTAGGTGTAGATGATGGCTCGACAAATCTTAATTTCTATACTGCTGGCTGGACTAAGCCCAATCTCCACTTCATGAAGTTGACCTAAATGGGGACAATGATATGATTATAGTAAATATTTGATAAATTGAGTTTAACAATGTTCAGAGCTAATTGAGACGTGGGGAGTCATTGCATATCGGCATATGTGATGACGAAATAAGAATGTGACTTGTGTTTTCTTGACCAGAGGAAGGCACTCCGCCTGCCGATAGTACCACCCATAGCACGTAACTCAGTTGATTCAAGCGATAATCCACAAGGATCTCCGAAAACTATCCACCTTGTAAATAAAACTCGAGCCAGATCGAACTCATTACCTCTTGAACACAAGGCGAACACTACGCTATGTAGATTACCAGATCTAGTGAGATCTTGTGGGTCTTGTATCATTTGATGTACAAATGTTCTAGTTAATAAATAATGTGTCAATGTTGAAGGAATACGTTGCAACATATTTGAAGTTAACAAAGAAGAAGGAACATAAAAGAAATAAAATAATTAAAACAAATTCTAACTACGATCAAGGACACCGCAAGAGTATTTTATCACACACAAAAATTGTATTGTAATAACAGTGCCAACTATCATCAAAAAAATAGCTGTATCGAAGGAAAAACAATCACAACTACATGGTTTTTTAAATTTTCACTAAAAACAAAATTAAGAATACCATCTGTGAGAACGAAATTAGATCTACACATAACTTTTCTAAACCGTATTCAGTAGCAAACCACAGACTGCAGGATAGAAGGATAGTAGGATAGCAGGGTAGAAGGATAGAAGGATAAACAACGGTTTGTTGTAAACAACCATTTTTGCAAGTTGTTTAGGATTGACTGGTCTCCAGTATAGACCTGTAAGCAGAAATTAAACAAGACTTCATTCTTTCTTTTCACGTTCGATCCTCACGTTAATTTTAATTATTGTCGTGTTTTTCGTTGGTCATGTTTTATATACTTTGATTCGCATGATAAAGAAAGCAAAAGTCGATCAACGAAATTCACGGAAATAATCAAAAGTCAATCTTTCAGATTATCTTTACTTTTCGTACACAGGTCTTTACTAGCGACGGTCCCGTTTAAGTGTTGTCCATAATTGTCACCAACAATAAGTGAAGGGTGGACAAAATTTGTCAAAGGATTGGTGACGTAATTCTTGGGCAGCTCTTTACAGTGTTACGAGTTTTCTATACTTTTTTTTTTTTAGGTTTTACTGTTGAAAACGTGTTAAAATTTGTATAGCGACATCGAGGCAATGTTCACTAGTATATATCTACAACGATATGCATGCTGTCTTTTAATAATGTTTTGTTTTACGACCAACAATTATATGCAAATTACAACCAATTATGCTCGATAGCCCAGACATGTGTTTTAATGTGGGTTCGTTGTTTGTCTAGTTTCGTTCGCTTTTATGAAGGCTTTTTTAGCCGAAACGTCATCTGTCTTTGTATCTCGCTGCTAATATGTTAAGTACAGTTTCTCTTACACTAAATGCATATCGGGGAATATGCTGTTACGTCCGTATTTTTTAAATGTCCAACAGCAATCAACCTGTGGTGTGGACAGCATCAAGACCGCAGCCTCTACTTTACAGGGAGGTAATCTCTGTGGCTTAGGCGACGTCTTCTTTATATAGTGACCATTTCGGAGATCCCAGAGCTGTAAGCAAGCCTCCGTTAAAGCTACAGAGTTTAGTGATATCGGTGGTATTATCTGCAGGCTTCGTGGCGCTTCTTGGAGACAGACGGAGTAATTATGAGATTAACCCGAGCAGAATGAGCTTAATCTTCTACGCTTTTTGAAAACATCCTTCTTATGGAGATTTTGATAACATCCTTCTGGTGCAGATTTTGAAAACATCCTTCTGGTGCAGATTTGCTAAGGCTTGAGTCGAGCGGTTGAGGAGCGCTAATATGTCATGTTTATTATTACTGGTACTGTTGCTACTTATTTCCGCTTACTTGGTACTAAACTGTTGTAGAAATTCTTGAGACTACCGCGATTTGGTGCCGTTGAACGGACTGGTTCAATTCCCGTTAGTCTCAAGAATTTTTAAATTGTCCTCTAGCTTCCTACTTGTATAAACTGGTGTAGTTGTATTAAAGCAAAGTAAACATATGGAGTGTGGTTAGAAGTAGTAACTGTTGATATAATAATATTAACCATAAGACGTTAGGGTCTTAGAGATGTCACACTTGGTATCACACTATTGGCAGGCAATGCAGCGATAGATGGCACAATGCTCAGAATAGATAAAGCAGACTTGATCAAGGCAGTAATAAATTCATTTCAAGATGAAGATGATGTCAATGAGGCCGAGAACGTACACAAATAGAGAATGTTAGAGATCGGATTATCTAGAGGGGAGGAAAGGAAAAGTAATTATTTGGATGGCCCCGAAGATCACGAAATCAATATCTGACCGGGACTCTGAGTCTACATACACTGGGATGGCTGCTGGAACGGAGGACAGATAGCTTATGGGAATGTCCCACGTGCTGTGAAGCCAACGTAGGTAGGTAGGTAGTTAATGAGTTTACCTCTCTTTTGGAGAGCGGTGCCCCTTTCAAACAGCTACAACAAAATCCAATTAGGTTATATCAGGAAATTCTACCATAAAATATTCTATATAAGTCTACATACACTGGGATGACTGCTGGAACGGAGGGCGGAGCACTGATGGAAATACCCCACGTTCTGTGAAGCTAGTTTCTAATCAAGATGTCACAATGGATATTCAACACAAAAAGCTCGCCAAACAACTCTAATTTCAGTCATTCGGAGGTCTGTAGAAAAATATCGCCCAGACCATTCCTTGATTGTTATGAAAAACTAATTCTTAACAAACGTCTGTAGCACTTGTATTCAAAAGCCTGAATCCGTCTTTCTGTTTCTGCATTGCGTGTTCAACTTTCACATCTGTACAGAAGAATACTTAGGATCCATTTGAGTAGAGTTTTTCCTCTGAAAGCATTATGTACCGCTGAACGTTGTAGTGGTCTAGGTTCGAACGAAACATCTAGTAAAATATCATTTGACAAATCAGAGCTTGAATATTAACACCTTACAGAATAAACAGATGTACAGGATGCGACTATGTGCCAAACGACTATGCACTTATGGAACAGATTAACATACGTCTGAACGTATTCTGCGGAAATGTCCCCAGTTTGAAAATTTAAGAGACGAACTGGCCCAATTACACAGTCCTGCAAGTGAAGATATATGGAAGCAAAGAAGAGCTTCATAAAACGGTGGAGTTCGTCAATAAGACATGTCTGACGGAAGAGACATTAAGTAGCGAACTAAAGAAAGAAAGAACACCTTCTTTTTCTTCTTCTGCGAAAACTTCTGCAGGTTAGTAGTATGCAGTCCGGAGAAGGGATTGTGATGCGTGTTGGATTACAGTTTGATCTTGATGTATGCACCGTCATTAGGACACAATCATCTTCATCATGGCTTCTTTAGTTAGTAATTCCTCTAGGGCTAAAGACGGCACATAGGGCGGATGACATAGATTTCCATGTCTCTCGTTGCATTGCAATTTGTTTGAGATCTTCACTGTTTCTGATACCGAAGGTGAAACGTTCTCTTGTAATAGTTCTACGTAAAGTTTCTTTTGGTCTTCCTCGTTTCCTCTTGTCCTTTGGTGACAACATTAAAGCTTGACAGGGGAGTCTTTCGGTATCCATTCGTAGCGCATGTCCGATGTAATTCCAGCGACGCTTTCTAATATAGGTGGATACATATTCTTGTTTTGATTCTTGTCTAACAACTGTATTCGATTTGAAGTCTGACCAACATATATTCAGTAGCCTTCTAAGACATTTATTTTCAAAGATGTTTAGTCTTTGTTTTAAATTTGAAGTTGCTTTCCAAAGTTCGCATCCATGTGTTAATATTGGAATTATGCAGGAGTTGAAGATTTTGAGTTTTGTGTTATTTCTTAGTGTTTTTGAATGCCATATATTTGATAGTTTATTGAATGAGTTAGCAGCCAGTGCAATACGGCGTGATATTTCTGTTGATGAATCTCCTGTTGTTTATAGCTTGCTGCCCAGGTATGTGAAGTTGTTGACTTTTTCAAGAGTGTTGTCGTTTAGTTTGATGTCCGATGGTTTGTTGGTAAGGTCAAATATTTTTGTTTTTGATGTGTTGATTTCAAGCCCAAGTTGTGCATAGAAGGCTGAATAATTAAAGGCTCATAATTTTTTCTTGGGCATCTTCGTGAATGGAGATAAGTAACGCTAGGTCGTCTGCAAAGTCGAGATTTTCCAGACTTCGACATCATGTCTTCTAGTACATCTTTTTTTTCTCTATGGGTTGGAATGGTCTACCTCACCCAAAAAAACATCACTTGTCGCTTTCTATAATATGCATAGTAGATTACATTGTTGTTATTCTGTGCTTCTAATAATATGCATATTAGCTTATAGTGGCATCATTCTTTGCTCCCCTAATTGGGCCTCGACAACATATTTGCGAATTATTCACATCATTGAAGCATATCTTATATAGTAAATTTCTTTTCAACTATTGCTCATTTTTTTGGGTACTTCTAAAACACCCATTAATATAGCCAGTACAATGTGGACTGTAGGCGTTCGAACCAAGACCCCATGTGACAGAGTTAGATGTGTGATGTGGGACCATTATCAAATAAACAACCTAATGAGTAAACAAGAGCATCACTGATATAATTCAGCGGGATCGTAACAAACGAGCATACAAACAAAACATACAAACAAAACATACAAACAAAACATACAAACAAAACATAAAAACAAAACATACAAACATAACATACAAACAAAACATACAAACAAAACATACAAACAAAACATACAAACAAAACATACAAACAAAACATACACACGAACATATAAAGAACGCACAAACGAACAAACAAATGAATAAACAAACGAATATACAAATTACATCCATCATGCAAGCGATCACGCAAACTAACATGCCACTGAACATACAATCATACAAACTAATATACAAACGAAAATACAAACACACATACAAATTAAAGCACAAATTAACATACAAACGAGCATGCGAAGACCATACAGACGAACAGACAAACACACATGTAAACGAGCATACAAACACGAATACAAACGAAAATACCAACGAACGTGCATATATGTTCCATACTAGCTCTGCAATCACCATTAAATTATGTCAATACTGTCATCTGATATATATACACTCGTATGTGCCAATACTGACAGCTGGTATATATTCTTGTAATGTCAATACTGTCATCTGATATATATATATACACTCGTGTGTGCCAATACTGACAGCTGGTATATATTCTTGTAATGTCAATACTGTCATCTGATATATATACACTCGTATGTGTCAATACTGTCATCTGATATAAATATATATATACACTCGTATGTGCCAATACTGTCATCTGATATATATATATATATATATATATATACACTCGTATGTGTCAATACTGTCATCTGATATATATATATATACACTCGTATGTGCCAATACTGACAGCTGGTATATATATACACTCGTATGTGTCAATACTGTCATCTGATATATATATATATACACTCGTATGTGCCAATACTGTCATCTGATATATATATATATATATATATATATACACTCGTATGTGCCAATACTGTCATCTGATATATATATATATATATATATATATATACACTCGTATGTGTCAATACTGTCATCTGATATATATATATATATATATACACTCGTATGTGCCAATACTGACAGCTGGTATATATATACACTCGTATGTGTCAATACTGTCATCTGATATATATACACTCATATGTGCGAATACTGACAGCTGGTATATATATTCTTATAATGTCAATACTGTCATCTTATATATATATATATATATATATATATATATATATATATATATATATATATATTATATATATATATATTATATATATATATATATAAATATATATATTATATATATATACCCGTAATGTCAATACTGTCAGCATTTTGTTTTTTGACTTTACAACATTAATTTGTTAGTTCCTTCCGTGCCGCAGGCGGAAAATAGGGCAGAGGTTTTGATTCTTCATGCGCTGCGGTCCGCTGCCTGCAGTTTTAGTTATTGTATGATCTTGCAGCATGTTATTTCCCATTCCTTAAGTATGATATTCTTTAGGGTTGCTTTAGGGCTACGTCGTTTTCTTTTACCCTCAGGTGTCCACATAAGGGTTTGTTGGTTTATTATGTTTTAATCTAGTCTTAAAACGTGACCCAGGTATTTTCATCTGAGTTTTCTTAGGATGTCTGAAATATATTCGTGGTGTGTTTTGTCTCATAAATCATTATTTGTGACAAAATCGCTCCATTTTATGTTCATCAGTTTCCGGAGATATTTGTTTTCGAGGCTGTTTAAGTTGTGGTCTGTTGTTTGAGTTGATTTCCAGCTTTCACTTACAACATGGATGCAGAATATTTCAGAATGTGATACTATCCGTGAACGAAACATTGAACAGAGCATAACTAAATGCGCTAACAAAAATATTAGGACAAGTTTTTTCCAAGTTTAAAAGTTTACTATAAACATATTATAACATATTCGTTACAGAAATAGAGATCTCGACGTTTATATGAACATGAAATTCTTAGAATTCCCGCTACAGACAGTTATATGAAGATTGTTACTCGCGGGGCAGTCTGTGCAGTTACAGCAGTCGTTGTTTACGTCATTAGCCAAAACTGCAAGAAAGCTGCATGTACCGTATACAGAAGATGGATAGTTAATCCTTATTGCCTAAATAAACAAAAAGCTGAGTGTAGTGTCTGCTCAGGAAGAGTTGTTCACACTGCCAATAAACAAAACCTCGATGGAGATGCCAAGGAAGAATAAGACCTTCTCTACTGTCGACCGTTTTCTAAACTCAAACTAGGCTTGCAGATGATAAGAAGTTCACCATCGATTCGTGCACGGTAAGTAGAGGGACTATCTTAACATAAGATCCGAACAGATACATGGAGAATTTACCTTTAATTATGACACTAGTACACTGGTGGCAGAAACTAATCCGAGACAGACACTCAACCAAAGTCCACAATCACTGAATAACGAGTATATATACATCATCATCAGGTTACATGATCTGAATAGGATATAGCAGCAATAACAGCCTTTCGAAACTTCTGTCAATCTTGGACCGTGCTTCCTGCTTCTGTTACTGTCATGTTCAGGTGGTCTTTGATATCCTGCGTCCATCTTATTCTCGGTCTACCTCTTGTTCGTCTCCCTGGCATCATCCCCTCCATTATGGTATTCTCTAGGTTGTCAAGGCGTTTGATATGGCAAAAATATTGAAGGTTTCTGGAAAGAACCATGCTGTTTTACCATTTTTATTTTACATTCATTCCTCTGAGGATGGCTATATTGATATTGGTAAACATTTTGGTCCATTGTAACCTGAGGATCTTCCTGTAACATTTTGTTGCATGTGGCACATGCTGCTATATATATATATATATATATATATATATATATAATGAGAGAGTGAGAGAGAAAGAGAGAGACAGAGGGGAGACATGCATATATGGTAAACGTTAAAATAACTCCATCAGTTTCAAGCACAACAGTTTAAGCATTAAATCATAGTAACTAGTACATTCCACAAAATATTATTTCGACTTTAAAATCCAGTTTTCTCGCAACGATTACTTGAAATGACATTATCCCTGTCTTTTAACTTATGTTTGGTAATTCCAAATACCTTTTGTAATTCCTTTTGTAAATACCCTCAACGTAATTGCATGATTTTAAAATTCTTTAGAAAGCTTAGAACTACCGTATTTATTCCATTTTTCTGTTGATGCAAGTTTCTCAATTCACCACTGCCGGATTATCCTTCTGTTACACCTTGCAATCAAAATAAATACAATTTTTACCTGCATGAAGTGCTCACGACATGAGCTCTCGCTGCACGTGCGAACAAACAGGGAAGGATATGAGGTTTTGTCTGGGTTGAGGGTGGGGGACAATGAATGTAATGAAAATTTAACGAGTGCATTCTTTAATGATTAAATTTACGGAGGAGAAGCTTCGTAATTCTCTCTATCTCATCCCTACCTGTCCTATTCCAAACATATACCCGTGTTTCACATATAAACACTCACAAACAATATTGCGGTTTACTTACCTGAATCGTTTTCTTCGTGCCTGCGCAGGTGACCGACCTAAATTGGCATTACCCACATTTGTGGAACCTTTTCTTCGTGTGATCTTTATATCATCCTCTGTTTCTCTGTCTATCAGCACAATCTGATTTTCCTTCTTTTTTCAAATACAGCGCCTTTTGTTATAATCTATTTCTTCTTTCTTAAATACAGCACCGTTTGTTATAATCTATTTTCCCTTTCTCAAATACAGCACCGTTTGTTACAATCTATTTTCCCTTTCTCAAATACAGCACCGTTTGTTACAATCTATTTTTTTCTTAAATACAACACCGTTTGATACAATCTATTTCGTCTTTCTTAAATACAGCACCGTTTGTTAAATCTGTTTCGTCTTTCTTAAATACAGCACCTTTTGTTACAATCTATTTCGTCTTTCTTAAATGCAGCACCGTTTGTTACAATCTATTTTTTTCTTTCTTAAATACAGCACCTTTTGTTACAATCTATTTTTTTCTTTCTTAAATACAGCACCTTTTGTTACAATCTATTTTTTTCTTTCTTAAATACAGCACCTTTTGTTACAATCTATTTTTTTCTTTCTTAAATACAGCACCTTTTGTTACAATCTATTTTTTTCTTTCTTAAATACAGCACCTTTTGTTACAATCTATTTTTTTCTTTCTTAAATACAGCACCTTTTGTTACAATCTATTTTTTTCTTTCTTAAATACAGCACCTTTTGTTACAATATATTTTTCCTTTCTCAGAATTTCTGATGTAATATATCATTTTCAAGATCTAACTGTTCATGAAATTTTTTTTTAAATCATTCACTGCATAGTGGAGAGGTTAGAGCGTTAATATTACACCCGTTGGGTCCATAGTTCGATCCCCGTTAAAGACTGGAATTATTTCTGACGAAGTGTACATTAAAACACCACACGGAACATGACGTGGCGACATCAAGTGCATGCGGCCATTTGCTACTTGAAACCTCCCTGCAACTCCGTAACAGGAAAACAGCAATACTGACAAACAGATTCACTAAGGGAAGAACGAAACCATGAATTTGCATCGGTTTATAAGAAGAACACGATGGAACTACATGGACCATGTACTTAGAATAATAAAACAAACTTCCTAAACAAACCTTCATATGGAAGACAGAAAGTAAACGACAAGTGGTATGCCCAATACAAAATTTTTACGCAGAACAATCGACGGATTGCTATATAAAATATAACATAATATATTATAAAAATATAATATAAATATAAAAGCTATATATTAGTCATAAGCAATGCATAAAAACAACATCGACTTGCCACGACGCACTCTATATTCAAAGTCATGACTACTGTAAAACGTGTCCCAACAGAAACTAATTAGTTAACTATCTAATTCGCCAACTAACGAATTGCCCAACTAACTAGCTAATTAACTAATTAGTCAAGTAATTGACTAACTAACCAACTATCTAACTAACTAACTAACTAACTAGTCAACTAATTAATTAACTAATTACTCAACTAATTGATTAACTAACTACTCAACTAATTGATTAACTAACTAACTAACTAACGAACTAACTAGTCGACTAATTGATTAACTAACTAACTACCTTATCATCAACTCTCATGTTTTACATATTTAAAATTTTAGTTTAAAATAAGTTATTTGAACATTAGACAATGAAATTTGTTCATATACAAACTTGCAAGTTAAAACAAGAAACACTTTTGGCGTTAGTATAACTGGATAAACTTACTTGGATGATTCTTGATTCATGATTAGAAACTATCATCATAGCATACGCACATTCAGATAAGTGGTCCGCGCCCGTCTCAGCAGCCATTCGAGTGTATGTAGACTCAAAGTCCCAGTCGGGTGTTGATTACGTGATCTTCGGTTCTTTCTAAAAAAGAGTAAATTTTCTTCCCTCACCTGGAATCATTTCTATTTCTGTCATTTTTGTGTATGTGTATGTTTTCAGTCTCATTGTCAACATCTCCATTTTGCAATGAATTTGTGACTGCTTTAATTAAGTCAGTTGTATCTCTTCTCAGTGCTGTGCCGTCAATCGCAACATTGCCTGCCAACTAGTCAGCTGCTTCGTTTCCTCTAACTCCAGCATGACCCATGCAGTATATCCATGTAATGCTCTGTACAATTGAGTTGTTCAACAACGCCACCCATTCCTTTCTCACTCTTTTTTTCCATCTTGCGCAGCATACTTTTAGAGTCTGTATTACCGATATAAACTTACTTAGTTTGGATATGTAATGAGATTTCATTTTCTAAAACTTCTTGCCAGAAACAGTTGAAAATGAAGCAGAAGAGGTTGCAACAGAAAGATGTTGATTGATAACATCAAGGAATGATCCATAAATGATGTTAGTAGACCTGTTGGAATGACTGAGACCAGATATGCGTTTTTCAGATATGTGTGAAATGGGCTTTTTGTCTTGATATCCCTAATGTTACACTGCTATGACCCTATTATTACTATCATTGTTATTATTATCATTACTATTAATATTATTATTATCATTATGAATATTACGATTATTATTATTAAATAAAGTATAATACTTTTTGTTTGTTCGTCTGTTGTCTGAACTATAAAGAGAATCATCGAATAGTGAATAGCATGCTTAAATTGGATGTGCTAAACCTAAATGGCACAGATTAACTAACGTACAACCTATTTGCGATGCCTAGCTGAAACTCTCAAGAAATCATACTGATTTATTCTTCTTCTTCTTTCGTTCACTTGAAACATGTCTATATCTGTAATTCTGTCTCCTGAATAAAACTAACTGTCTTTTGTAGTTCATACAGTGTCCCATAGAGCTTTGATTCCAGTGTTGATTCCTCTGGCCAATATGTTTGCCTCAGCGTTTCATGCTCAGAAAACTCTTGAAGTATACCATACTGATTATTTGTGAAAGAAAGTAAATCGCACTGATTATGTCAAGAAATCGCACTGATTATGTCAAGAAATTTTACTGATTATGTCAAGAAATTGTACTGGCTATGTCAAGAAATCGTACTGATTATGTCAAGAAATTGTACTGAATATGTCAAGAAACTGTACTGACTATGTCAAGAAATCTTACTGATTATGTCAAGAAATAGTACTGAATATATCAAGAAATTGTACTGACTGTCAAGAAATCTTATTGATTATGTCAAGAAATTGTACTGATTATGTCAAGAAAATGTACTATGTCAAGAAATTCTACTGACTATGTCAAGAAACTGTACTGACTATGTCAAGAAAATGTACTGACTATGTCAAGAAATTCTACTGACTATGTCAAGAAATCTTACTGATTATGTCAAGAAATTCTACTGACTATGTCAAGAAATTGTACTGATTATGTAAGAGAGACCAGTAAAGAACACTAACAGGAAGCCATTAATAATTCATTTTTTTTTCATTTTCTTTCATTCAAAAAGTGATAAAAATTGTGATCCCATTCCCTGTTAATATCTGTACTCTGTTTCATTTATTGTGTGATAAATACTACATCAAGTACAAAGGTTACTATTGAAACCGAACTATTAGTTTGGTTACTGTGGCACTATTCACATTGTCAGACATCCTCTGACATTTTGGTTAATTATTTTCAGTTACGAGATCGAGTAATAGCACAAGTTAATTGTTATAGAATCGAAAATTACTACTTTATACTCGAATGTCAATTACTGAGTTGACAAAATTGAAACTATACTCGTACATCAAGAAGTTCGCAATAATCTATATCAGCGGATCTTAAACTGTTACCTAAGGCTTTAAAAATATGAAATAATGTTACATTTACATACATGCATATTAAAGTAACTCATAACATTTATTAATGCCGTAGGGGTTGAGATGTTAGCGATCTCACATTACAATGGCTCTGTAAATGAGGGCAGTAGCCATCTCCTCTCCCTCGTAGGCTGTACTTCCCGGATTACCCCGGTACCCATTTAAGGCTGGGTCGACCCGGGAGCAGTTGCGATCTGAAAAATATTTCCGCCTCAACTAGGGAATGACCCAAGACCACTCATATGTTAATTGGCACCAAAATTACTGCTTTTCTGTGAAATCTCCTTTGATAGGTATCAATCTCTCTTGTTATTTAGTTAGTATCCATGTCTGACAGTGATGACACAATGTTGGTATGAATTTTTAATTTATGATTTGCTTTTTGACAAGATAAACATTTAACTATTGTCTTTTCTCGGCTTTTTCCTGTAAGGAGTCTAGAATTGGATGACTATCGGTTTTCTAGCTATGACAGGTTGTGTCACTTGACATGCAGGTAAACATGATGATATCAAGGGACTGTCAAGGACTAGGACGAGAGAAAACCAAAGTAAAGATGAATTTGTGGAAGCGATAAAAAAAACTAATGAACAAATAAAAGAAATACATATAGGGGGGGGGGGCTATATGAAACAATTCCAGCTGGAGTTTATGTAAATATTTCTAAAATATATCAAACATTTCCAGATGGAATTTATGTAAATATTTCCTAAAATATATTCAGTTTTAAAATGTACGCAGATTATTGGAATCATTTTACTCGGTCTTGTGCATGTTTTCTACGTCACTTTCAACAGAACAGCACACCGTCCGCAGACAACACCTATAACAGCGCATGACTCCGTAGCTCTCTCTTGGTTAAGTAAAATGTACCACTTATGGGTAGATACGCTGCTTTCGGTTGCAGCTCTCTCTTGGTTAAGTAAAATGTACCACTTATGGGGAGATACGCTGCTTTCAATCATGAACGTTAATCCGTTTTGGTTATATCAAATATTTACAACCATAACAAATATTGAAGGTCGCACATCTGATAATCCAGTCACCACGACCTCATAAATTGTTTATTTACCTCTGTAGCTATAAGGGATGCAAGAACCATGTCGGATTTTCAAGGATTTGCAAGAACACGATTTGTAGAATAACAACATTACAACTTGTTTTGTACACGTTATCTCGTAAACACAGGGCAAATGGTTTAATAACTAAGCCACGGAATTCAGATCTACGTTTTCACATGTTAAAATTTCCCATGTGTTGCAGAGGAATCACAGAGTAGCGATACTATAACCTCCCGTGTATTGCAAAGACATATACTGGGATTACACAGAAGCTCTACTGAATCTTCCTATGTATTGTAGAGACATGCATTGGGATTACTGATTAGACATAATGTAACCTTCCACGCGTTGCAGGGACAAGCACTGGGATTACAGAGTAGTGATACTGTAAACCCCCATGTGTTTGAGAGACATGCAATGGATAAATATGATACGAAAAATCTGATGAAATGTTTATAAATTCTGTGAGTAGAAAATGTTCATAAATGTTACTTCACGTTCGTTTGATTCTATCAAATTTGGTCGTGCAGTGTTGTTGTTGTAGTTACTTTATTACACATTTCTTACCATTACATTCTGACATTTTCCTATATATTATAGATTGAAGCAATCATTTCACATTTCTTACCATTACATTCTTACATTTTCCTATATATTATAGATTGAAGCAATCATTACACATTTCTTACCATTACATTCTGACATTTTCCATATAATATAGATTGAAGCAATTTTAGTAAACAAAGGCCAGACACCAGCCAGATTAAAAATCTTTAATGGGTAACATAACTGGTTTGTTTCGCACTTTTACGCGCTGCCTTCAAATAGAACTATTTCTATATCTAAATAATTAGATTTGTTATTGTGTGAAGTCCAAAAAACACGAGCTGTTAAGATATCTCTTGGGAAATAGTCTTAACTTACTATATCTTTTGTTGTTGGATACTATATCCGTATATTACTCGGTGTAGCTTGTTTATTTTGAACAGAACTATTGGACTACTATATCTTGGTCCTTTTTTGTATTTACAATTTTAAGTCTTGGTTCAATTTGAAGACAGACTTTATTTTTATTGATCCTTGAAATATTCAAGGTGATACATTAGAACGTTGATCTCACACCCGTGAGGTCCAGAGTTCGATCCCGGAAATGACTTGGTTTTTTTTCTGTCGGAGGGTAAATTAAAATGTGCATCCTGTACATGACGTGGCGACAGCAAGAGCATGCAGCCTTTATCACACAGCTACAAAATCCCACACTGTAACTCCTTAACGGAAATAATGCAGTATTTGACAGTTTTGTGCTTGTTTGTTGTTTTTATGTGACATTATTCGTATTGAAATTTGTACACGAACTGTTTTGCAAAAGAATTGTGTACATTAAAGAATGTTGTGCCTGTTTACAAGGTATATTTTTCTTATTAAGTCTCACTTTATTTAGTTTTCTGTAATGAAATATTCCGTATTGATGCAATTTTACTTTATTTCTGCGTTCAGCTAATATCAAAATAAACTCATTTCCCTCAACAACATCAAAAAAACATTATAGAAAAAAGAATACCACATGTAAAGAAACTTTAATATATAACTTTTTTCTAATAGTTTAAATATTATGCATACCTGAACCTAATTCACGTGAAATATTCAGTAAACATATTTTTATCATGGAAAACTTAAATGGTGTGATAATAGTAATGTAAGCATAATTATTTTACTGTAGCAGTTACCCATGTAACACATATGAGACATTGTTAAATAACATGTAAACATGAACTAGTCTTCGATTTGCGTGCGATCTATTGGTT